>OV816028.1:76552930-77152930 GCA_929113105.1 Agrypnus murinus | reverse complement strand
ATAAATATCAAACAAAACAATTATATTTAATTATCATTAAAACTTCATTCAAATTCACATTGATATTTATAATTCACATTAACTGTTTTTCTTCTACCTGCTACCTTCTTAAGTGGCAGTTCATTAACCCGGTCCGTGTGAAAACGCTTTACATGTTTTCTTAAATTCAACTCTTGCCACTTGAACGGTGTACGCAAAACAAAGCTACTTGGCTACGCATGCGCTAAGTTCAGGATTAGATTAGTGATAACTCGGGAGCTAGACGCTTGTTTCCTCACGGTCTTTACCGTTCAGTTTGGAGATTGTTTGCAATTGGCCGTTTTCACGGTTACTAGATTGTGCGGAATGTGTAACTTTCTATGGCCGTGGTAGATAAAAGAATTTCATCTTTAAATGTCTTCGTACACTCCAGTTATTTTAAAATCGCTCGAACTGAGACAATGCTTTTTGATGTTTACATTAAAACAATTTTCGTTGGATATTATTATACAGGGTGGTCCAGACCACCCGTACACCCCTTTTAAAATGCGGGGGATTAAATATTTTTAACAAGACGAAGGGTGAACTTACTAATGTCGATGTGCTCTTTCGAATGACCCCAGAATGAAACCCCCCTGATTCCTCCTTGTAGGGGGTAAGGGGGGCAACTTTGAAAATTTAAATGGGAACTCCTAAATTTTATTGCTTATTTAGACTCTACTGATCAAAATCTGAATAATTTATTTGAAACATTTTTTTATCTTGGCAACAGGTGGCGCTGTAATCGCAAAAACCGACTTTTTGCATTTTCCGCCGTCTCTGGCATATTTACAGGTGCAAATAACAGTTTTTTATATTTTTTACTAAATAGTGATGAAAAAACTTTGAAAATGAAAATTTTTTGAAAATTTTTTACGTTACAATGAAAAACGCAAATTCTCTACCTAAGGCGTTTTCGACAAACAGATTTTTTCTAACGTTGTACGTGATAACAATAATTTTTTTGCCTTAAATGTTAGAATTATTTGTGTTCCACTCTAACAACATTTTCCAAGATTCTACTGGAAAAGATGGTTTTACTTCAAAACATATCAAGTCACGGTGCATTACAAAAATCTGCCAACGAGAATTTCACTTTGTAATTCGCTATTAAATTTCGGTGGTTATCTTTCTTTTAGCGTATAGCAATGCATGTTGAAATATGGATATCTCATCCACTCAGGCCATAAAGTAAGAATAATTTAAACGAATAAAATTTTAAATTGTGAAATAAAAATTATTTATTTGAACAGTTGATTTTCAACAATTACATACTATTTAAATGCAATTGCGAAGTAAAGAATTGTAGCAAGTTATTTTCTGTTAAAATTAGATATTAAATGAGTACGATTTAAATATTATTTTGCCATATGCAGAACAGATTATAATTTAGAATGTTTTATCGATCATTTTTATTAATTACATATGCTTAAAATAAATATTCAGATAAAGATTAAAAAGATTAAGCAATATCTAAATAAGTAGACGTTAAGGTTAAAAAACGATCTAGAAATTTCGGAAAAAAATTGTTGTCACGTACAATGCAAGAAAAAAAATCTGTTTGTCGAAAACATCTTAGGGAGAGAGTTTCTGTTTTTCATTGTAACGTAAAATTTCTTCTCATGAAAGTACACATTAGCAAAGCTTTTTCATCACTATTTAGTAAAAAATATGAAAAACTGCTATTTGCACCTGTAAATATGCCAGAGACGGCGGAAAATGCAAAGTGGTTTTTTGCGATTACAGCGCCACCTGTTGCCAAGATAAAAAATGTTTCAAATAAATGATTCATATTTTGATGAGTAGTATCTAAATATGCAATAAAATTTAGGGATTCCCATTTGAATTTTTAAAGTTGCCCCCCTTATCCCCTACAAGGGGGGTCAGGGGTTTTTTTTCTTGGCGTCATTCGATAGAGCACATCGACATTAGTAAGATCGCCCATCGTCTTGTTAAAATTTTTTAATCCCCCGCATTTTAAAAGGGGTGTACGGGTGATCTGGACCACCCTGTATAAAGAAATTATAACTAATGAACTTTTAAATTTTCAACAAATAAAAGAAGAAAATCTCTATAGTAATAAAAAAAAGAAATTTGTACACGTTTACAAATCTAAATGTACAGGGTTAGTTACTACAAAAGAAATAGACACCTTCAATGCTTTATTAGTACAAAACTAACAATGTTATTATGAATTTCTTGACACTGTGGTATAAAATGATTTTTAAAGTTTACTTTGGCAACTCACAGATGCTCAATATGTGCTCCTCCTGACACACTGCACATATGAAGGCGATAGTCTAGTTCATTTCAGGGTTGGCAAAAAACCGTTTTTTTTAAACCAAAAAACCCGATTTTTTGGTTTAAACCGGTTTTTCTGGTTTAAACCACTTATTGAATTTAAATTATTTTTCTGAATTTCTACTTTGCTAAATTAATAGTAAAACAACTACTTTTTATTTACAAATTATAATTTGACATAAAACTGAACGATATAACTGAAAATATAAATATAAAAACATAAAACTGAACTATAAAAAAATATATAAAAAACACAAATATACTGGCTGGTTGACTACATATTTGTCAAATTAGAAAAAGCATTTCAGTCTTTTTTACAAAAGAATTAAGGATTGGCACTGTTATTACACTTTTTAAATAAAAACGCTAGTTTAGAGGCCTTTTCAGTTCCCAGTTTGTTTCTGAGTTTTGAATGTACTAGACCGAAAGAAGAAAAAAATCTTTCGACACTCGCTGATGACGACTGAGCAGTCAGCAGTTGTTCAATAATTGAAAAAACATCGGCATTAACAGCTTCAATCGCCTTTTTTTGG
The DNA here is from genome assembly GCA_929113105.1 of Agrypnus murinus. Classification (NCBI taxonomy): domain Eukaryota; kingdom Metazoa; phylum Arthropoda; class Insecta; order Coleoptera; family Elateridae; genus Agrypnus; species Agrypnus murinus. Next base: position 77,150,078 of record OV816028.1, on the reverse strand, counting down.
CTTTTCCACCATTCATATGCAGAAACTTGAGTGACCACAGATTAGTTGAAAAATGATTCCACGAATGGAGGAGCTTTTGCTTGAAGCTTAATTATTAAAGGGAGAAGAAAAGTTGATTCATACTTTGAGCTTGCGAAATCCAGTCCCATTTTGTTCTCAGTTTCATCAAGTTGCAAATGGGGATCATTGTTAACAATCTGCTTTGGGTCCAGGATGTATGCAAGAAAATGAGCTGGAGATAAAGCCATGTTATATCTGTTGACAAATCTTTTTCTCAGGTCTTCATTTTGTGTAGCATCCCAAAATTTTTTTTTAGTTTTTTCCAAAGACAGCATGGGCAATCCTACACAGCACCATATCTGCTGTATGTCCTACGGATATCCTGGAGCAGCTTTACGAATATCCGAAGGATGTCCTACGAAAAGCAGTTAGATATCCTACGGACATCCGTGGGATGGTAAAATGAGACTATAGATAGACATCTTCAGGATATCCGATGAAGGATATTCCTCGGATATTCTATTATTAATATCCGTTGGATATCCTATACAATATATCCTCGGGACATTCATTACAAGATATCTTTGGTATATAATATGCAAAATATCCCTTGGATATCCTGTACAAGATATCCACAGGAGGTCTAAACAAAATATCTTTGGAATATCTTATATTCATTATAAATAATATAAAAACAGATTGTTTTTTTAAATTTTCACTTTTAATTATTGTAGTTAACAATTGTTTCGCCACACAGTGGCTTCTTCAAACGCCTAAAAAACATGCTAAGCTAATGTAACTTCTGTAAAAATTGGCAATTATAAACCTGCAATAAACATTATATTCCTTGAAAGTGCTTAGATGTGGGTAATGGGAGCGGACACTATTATTATACAAATAAATTTAACAACGGTGAATTGTTCAGATCTGTTAGGTCGTTTATAAAGTGAATATTTAAAAAACAATCTGTTTTTATATTATTTAAGATGGATATAAATGTTTATCAAGTAAATGCCGAATCAATTCATTAATTGATTATAGAATTACTATTAGAGGATTTGCTAATTACATATCGGTATCAAATAAATAGTATATGAATATAATAAAAGAAATGATGGAGGTATATGCTTATAAAATATAAAAATTTATTATAATTGAGGTAACTACAAACATAAAAATTATATTTAACATATTATTAACATAAAGACTTCTTCTGTTGGACCTCCATCTGCCGCCCCTTTCAGAAATTGCTGAATTGGTTTTTCGGCATCCTTTTCTGTCTAATCTAGATCTCTGTTTAGAACTTCTGTAATAATATATAAATGTTAATACTCTTAGCGTAAATGCAATTCTAGTTATTTTACTTAACAAAAATGCTGCAGTTTTCAGTGTGGAATTTGTTTTGTGTTCCCCGACCAATTAAATTTAAAGGTGTCGTCTCCAACAAATCGTGGTAGGACCCTTTTGATCACTTCATAAGGAGTGCTGCCACCAAATCTTGCAACTTGATTGATTTGATTTGATATTTTTTTGTGCTATCTGAAAAACAGTAGAATTTAATAGATCACAATGCGGATATGGCAAATTTTACCCTTCAACGTCGTGCCTGTTATGTCAAGTTTAATAGAGATGAGGCTGTAAATAAATGTTGCTTTAAATGATAATTATTGTAGTATTATAGTATTTGTCAAAAGTAAATAAACTATAGATTTGTTACCTTTTTATTAAAGTACCTACATAATTATTAAAACGAATGAATCAAATTCGGTAATTCTACTTACCAAATGCTCTTCTGCAGGTCGGTTAGTGAAAATTAAAAGCACTTTAAAATCAATCACCAACAAACCAAATCAAATATATTTAATCGGAGCGCTCGGAGTAATAGTTGTGAATGCTGAATGCTCAAACTGAAGTGACCGAAAAATAAGTTGTTTGGATCACGCTCGAGTCTAACAAAGTTGTAAATCTTTTCCAGGTTTGGACATTTTTTAACACTAGGCAATGTCATAAAACTTACCCAAAGAGGGTCGATTACAGATGTGAAGCATTCTAGCATTCCAGGAAGAATCCACTAAATGCCGCACGATTTAAGAAATATACATACTAACATACACGTCATATCATCTCTCAATTCTATGTTTTTGACGTGTAAATAATCACTAAAACTACGAGAATCTTGCCGTCAGCAAAATATCAGTCAATGTTAATTTAAAGAATAACAGTCTTCTTAACTAAAATACCTTGAAGTTAATTTACAAAAGTAATTTTGGATAATTCTTTTAAATCAATATTTTATATATTGTACTATATCTATTAATATCGAATTATGTAATTATATATCTTTTTTAGAGAATCTTATAAGGCATTATAAATAATAAATAAATAAGAAAAAGTAACTAAAAACTAATGTTTAAAAGTGTACGCTACCGATACAAAGAAATCAAAAAAAATGTAGGGTAACAATTTGTCATAACACATAAACACTATATTAAGATTATAGCAATAACGTTGAAAAAAATTTTATCGTTAAAATTTTATTATTATAATTTATACAAAATTTATGATAAAAAGGAATATCGTAGGAGATTCGAGTCGTAAGGTGAATATCTTATGGATATCTTGTACAGTATATCTTTAGGATATAACACTCAGAATATCTCATGGATGTTCAGTTTGGTGATGTACGATCATTCCTTGAATCGACGATACCTGGGATATCCACAGAATATCCTGCATTTTATATCCTGAGTATTGTTGAGTTGGCTGGTGGGATACGGTTGCTTACTGGAACTGCTTGATTTTATTTGTTTGTTAGTTTTAGTTTTTGTTTCACCATAGTTAAAAACAAATGGTTATAATTTGAGCCTTTTTTAATAACTTTAATATTTGATGGAATAAAACTAAATTGTAAGTGATTTTAATTTACCCTTGTATTTGTTAACTTGTTGTATTTATTTTAGCGAATAAATATGCCCTTAGACATGTATAGACTTTGCCTTGTCTTGTAATTGCCTGCGTGTGGGGGATATTTTATTCAGTAGTAAATTCCATAAATCGCCACAAAACTTTATTCGAATTTAAATCGTTTCCTGTAGTTTAAATCCTGCCTGGATAAGTTATTGCCTTGTAATCTGAAACATTAAGCAGTATATCTACAAACTGTCAAACATCTACATATATTTGTCAAGGATATTAGAACTTTATTGGAATTAAATTTGATTATTTAACTTACTTTGGATCTTGGCGAATCTCGAATTTGTTTTGCACTCTGTCTAAATGCCAGTAGACACGAGAGCATCTATAAAGAGAAAAAACCAGCCAAATCCCATCGAACCGTCAATGGATGTCAATGACACAGAGACTTTTCAAGAACTGCCACAACTCCTGCCTGGAGAAGTAGAAGGTGCACTGGACAATGCACCAGAACGACAGTTTCAATATGCTCCATTGTCACCCAATGATTCTTCGACTGGTCAAAGTATGGAGGAGACAATCAATCATGCTGCCAATTTATCATCTAGTCAAGATGACACCGTCAAACAACTTTTAGCTAGAATAGAACAATTGGAAGCTCGATTACAGTCAGAAAATATTGCCAGGTCACCAATACCTTCTAGTTTAAATAATTTTACACAAAGTCAGTGTTTTCAGGGGAATTTGCCAGTGACTCAATTGTATCCCACTAGTCAGCCAATAACTTTGCCTATCAGCCAGCCTCACAACCCAATTACGATGCAGTATAGTGGATTGCCCAATTCTACCAGCCTTCAGCCTTTACAGCCAGTCAGCTCTTCGGTTGTTCATCAGCCTCATTTAAACACAGAAACTCAATCTGGAATTGCCATAGTCCAGACAAGTAATAATCATCGAAGACCACTTCTTTCAACATATATGCCTTTGCCAACAGTAACTACCCCACTGATGACATCAGTTGTGACAAGTAATGTTAATATGCCAACATTTAATCAAATGTCACAATGTCTGTCTAGTTCTGGTATGCCATTATTGACAAATTTCCAACCTCAAATGTCATTACCTAATTATGGATTTACAAACAGTAATATTAATGCCGCTAATTCACCGTCAATGGTCCCTCCATTATCTTCAAGTTATAATGCAACTTCAAACTTACATATACCAGTTAGAAAACTACACGATTTGCCTTCGTTTACAGGAATACCTGAGGAATGGCCTATATTTATAAACACATTTCATGAAACAAGTAATGCCTTTTGTTACACTTCTTTAGATAATACAATTAGATTGCAGAAAGCACTAAAAGGAAAAGCTCTGGAATGTGTAGAATCTTTATTAATTTATCCAAATAATGTATATGAAGTTTTATCCCAATTGGAATTTTCATTTGGCCGCCCTGAGATTTTAATTAAAAGCCAAATTAGAAAAATAAAAGATATACCGGTTATCCCCGAAAATAAATTGGAACTTATTATACCGTTTGCTATTAAAATCACGAATTTAACTACTTTTCTTCAAACAATCAATAACATTCAGCATCTAACCAACCCTACATTATTTGAAGATATTCTTAATAAACTTCCCATGAGTAGAAGAGTGGAATGGGCTTTTCATTCGTGTACAATAAAACCGTTTCCAACTCTTATTCACTTCTCAGCTTGGCTAAATCAACTTGCTCATATGGTCAGTTCAGTAACTATCCGTACTGAAGAACATATAATACGCTCCAAACAAGTCTAAACTGCCAATCAGACAGCAGCGACTTACTGTTTAGAATTCTTCCAGTAAAAGTCTATGGACAATCCAGAAATGCAGTTGATACCTTCGCCCTTTTTGATGAAGGTTCTTCAATCACATTAATAGACTCAAGTTTAGCCGATAAATTGCAATTGGATGGTAAGCGTGAAGATCTGCGATTACAATGGTATGATGATAAGTCGACCACTGAAGACTCAAAAATAGTAAATCTTCAAATCAGCGGTACCAAACATGATTCAAAGTGTTACAACTTAAAAGAAGCCAGAACAATTAAAAATCTTGATTTGCCTGTACAAACTCTTGAAATAAATAATCTTTCGTCTAAATATAATCAATTCAAAAGTCTTCCTATTAATAGTTACAAGAAGGTTAAGCCTGAAATATTAATAGGTATTGATAATGGGCATCTAGGTTATCCATTAAAAGCCTGCGTTCCAAACGGACCCATAGCTATTAGAACAAAATTGGGATGGTTAATTTATGGGAATTCTGCTAGAGATACAGAATCCACAAATCAATGTTGCATTGCGAGAAGATTAATGCTGAACCAGTTAGAAGAGGATGAAGAAAATGAAAATGAAAATGATCTTCAGAATTTAAATAAATTGGTTGAAGAATATATTACAAATGAGAACTTTGATTTAAGGTATGAAAAGATAATAGAAAGTGAAGAAGTAGTTCGTGCAAAGCATATTTTAAATAATACTACAAAGAAGATTGGTAACCAGTTCGAAACAGGTCTAATTTGGAAGTCAGATAACCAAATACTACCAGAGAGTTTTACAACAGCCTTATCTCGTTTAAGAAATATTGAAAACAAAATGAAAAAGGATCCTGAATTCTCTAAAAATTATGAATATCACCTAATGCAATATGTTGAAAAGGGATACGCAAGGCAATTGTCTAAAGAAGAAATTTCATTGCCTAACGAAAAAAGCTGGTACCTTCCCCATTTTGCTGTTCTAAGTAAACCAGGTAAATTCAGAATAGTATTCGATGCTGCTGCTAATACAAATGGAGTTTCTTTAAACTCTTTATTGCTAAAAGGACCTGACCTAAACCAACCATTGCTGAAGATTCTATATAATTTTCGAACAGGCTTAATTGGTGTTTGTGGCGACATCAAAGAAATGTTTAGTCAAATTAAAATAAAACAAGAAGATCAAAATGCACAGAGATTTCTATGGCGACATGGTGATGCTTCCCGAAAATTAGAAATTTATGTAATGAGCTCAATGATATTCGGTACTTCGTGTTCTCCTTGTTCGGCTCAATTTGTTAAAAATAAAAATGCTAGGGAAAACATTTGTGTAAGTAATGAAGCCGTAGATGCCATCGAAAATAATCATTATGTAGATGATTATGTAGCCAGCTTTGAATTTGTTAATAAAGCCATCGAGATATCCAGCGCAGTAAAGAATATACACAGCAAAGCTGGGTTCGAATTACGTGCCTTTGTTTCAAACTCAGAAGAAGTCATTCAAGCATTGACTAATAAGAATTTTGTAAAAGAAACTATCATCAACATGAATAAAGAAAATTCCATTATTGATAAAATCCTAGGGATGTATTGGAATTGCAAACAAGACATGTTGACTTTCCAGTTAAAGTTGAAAACAGTTTCCGCAGACATTCTTGAAGAAAGAAGGAAACCTACTAAACGAGAAGTATTATCCATAGTGATGTCCATATTTGATCCGTTTGGATTCCTTTCTAACTTTACGATATACGGTAAAATATTACTTCAAGATGCGTGGAGATCCGGAATCGAGTGGGATGATCCTATATCTACTGTGATTTATAGTAAATGGATACTATGGCAAAGAGAACTAACACTACTTAAAAAATTTGAACTGCCAAGATGTTATTCTACGAATTTTTTACAACATGATAGTTTGCAGATCCACATATTTGTAGATGCCAGCGAAGAAGCATTTGCAGCCGTCGCTTATTTCAGAGTTTTCAAGAAAGGTCAAGTGGATGTTATGTTAATTTCTTCAAAGGTAAAATGTGCCCCTTTAAAAACCATGTCAATACCACGTCTTGAACTTCAAGCAGCTGTTCTGGGTTGTCGTTTAAAAACTAGCATCTTGAAAAATTTAGATATTAGGGTCGACCAAGTATACTTACTTACTGATTCAAGAACTGTGTTGAGTTGGATTAAATCAGACCAACGAAAGTACAAACCATTTGTAGCTCACAGAATATCAGAAATCTTGGAAAATTCTACAGTTAACGAATGGTTTTGGATATCAACGGAAGATAATGTTGCAGATGATGCCACTAAAACCATAAAAACTCCAAAATTTAAAGAAAATGGTCGTTGGATTAATGGACCTAATTTCCTTCAAGAACAAGAATGTATGTTCCCCTATAAAAATATTTCACAACATATTCCAGAATGTGAATTAGAAATACGGCCAAAATATGCCTGGTTACTTTCTGTCACGCACAAGATAGGTAGCACAATAGATTTTTACAGATTTTCAAATTATTGGAGATTAAAACGGGTTGCAGCCTTTGTAATGCGTTTTATTACGCTATGTCGTCGAAAATGTGTGAAGAAAAAAGGACTTTCTGTCGAAGAACTCGAGAAAGGCGAACAATTGTTATGCTACCTGGCCCAACGAACTGTGTTTGCAGAGGAAATATGTAACATACAGGAAAATAAATCTGTCGCAAGATCAAGCTCCCTTTACAAACTTACCCCTTATCTAGATCATGAGCAATTGTTGAGAGTATATGGTAGATTAGATGCTGCTACTACTATGTCTTACGCTTCAAAACGACCAATTATATTACCAAAAGATCATTATTTGACAGAATTGATTGTCCATCACTTTCACGAGAAGAACCACCATCTGAACGATAAAAATGTGATAAATGATATACGAATGAAATTCTGGATTCCTCAAATCAATACAGTAGTTAAGAAGGTAAAAAAGAATTGCCAAAAATGCAAAATTATAAAGTCGACCCCAGAACAACCAATTATGGGTCAGCTGCCTGCAGATCGAGTCACCCCATTTGTTCGTCCGTTCACGTTTACAGGGATGGATTATTTTGGTCCAGTAGTTATTTCCATAGGAAGGCGTGTTGAGAAAAGATGGGTAGCTCTCTTTACGTGTTTAACTGTGAGAGCTATTCATTTAGAATTAGCAACCAACTTGTCCACGGACTCCTGTATACTTTGTATTCGAAACTTCATTAACAGAAGAGGAATTCCTACTATATTAAGAAGTGACAACGCCACCAATTTTATCGGAGCGGCCAAAGAAATAAATAAAACAATTGATCCGGAAGAAATTGCCGATGAACTTTCTAAACATAACATTAAATGGATTTTCAATTGCCCTTCAAACCCTGAAGCTGGTGGTTGTTGGGAACGACTCATACAGTCCGTTAAGAAGATTTTAAGAATAACACTCAGTGAAATACATCCACGTGTGGAAACATTAACAAGTTTATTAATAGAGGCAGAAAATATAGTGAATAATAGACCTTTAACAGAAGTACCATTAGAATCTACTGACGAAGAACCACTCACACCCAATCATTTTCTAATAGGATCAAGCAATCACTCTCAAAGTTTTAGTCTTGAAGAGGGAAAGGTATGGTGCTTTCGAAAACAATGGAGAATTTCACAACAATTAAAAAATACCTTCTGGAGGAGGTGGATAAGAGAGTATCTTCCCGACTTAACTAGACGGACAAAATGGCATAGACATTGTAGACTTTTAAGAGAAGGAGATGTCGTGGTTATTTGTGATACGGATGTACCTAGAAGTACCTGGATAAAAGGTATAGTGGTACAACTATTCCATGGTAAAGATGGAATAGTTAGGGCAGCGAACGTAAAGACTACGAAAGGGATTTTACGCAGACCTACTTCAAAGTTAGCCGTACTTGATGTAAAGCCTAATTGTGGTGAAGAAATGAGTTCTTCACGGGGGGAAGGATGTTGTTGAGTTGGCTGGTGGGATACGGTTGCTTACTGGAACTGCTTAATTTTATTTGTTTGTTAGTTTTAGTTTTTGTTTCACCATAGTTAAAAACAAATGGTTATAATTTGAGCCTTTTTTAATAACTTTAATATTTGATGGAATAAAACTAAATTGTAAGCGATTTTAATTTGCCCTTGTATTTGTTAACTTGTTGTATTTATTTTAGCGAATAAATATGCCCTTAGACATGTATAGACTTTGCCTTGTCTTGTAATTGCCTGCGTGTGGGGGATATTTTATTCAGTAGTAAATTCCATAAATCGCCACACTGAGGATGTAGCGTGCTGCATATCTCACGGATGTCCAGTTCATGGACGGGCGATCCATCCGTTAACAGACCATATACTGGATATCCCCAGGATATCTTGTGCTATATGGGATAGAACATTAATTGCTTTGTATTTCATCAAGTGTTATAGCGATAGGCTTTAAAATGGCAATCATATCTTCTATATTCCGTTTCAACATAACACTGGCAACTTTTCCTTGAACATTACTATCAATTTTACCTCGATTGTCTTCACAGATTTTCAGAAGCACAGGTCAGCCTTTGATGTAAGCCTCCAGACAATCCACTAAAGTATTCCAACGAGTTTCAGCTGGCATAATAAGTTTCGGAGCATCTGACTGCTTATAGAGAGCATTTGCAAAGTGGTTGTTACGAAAATATTTGACAACAACAAGAACATGTTCCTGGATGCTAGGAAACTGACAGTCATTAGCAAGAAGATTCAAAATATGTGCTGAACAACCATACGTTATTATATTTAAGTCATCACGATTTTCTAATATCTGTCGCATTTTTGTCACATTATTAGCATTATCAGTCACAACTGAACGTATATAGCACTTGAGTTCTTCTTCGCATTTCTTGATGCTGTTACAAGCTAACATTGCCAAGTATTCAGATGTGTGTGAATTTCCCGATGTGTCAACGGTATCTACCAAATATGTTTCACCTGTTGCAGTTGTTACAGTAACACACACAATTGGTTCATTGTGAACATTTGACCATCCATCAATCCCTGCACAAACTGTTTTATATTGTAACATATCTGAGCACCTGCGTTTTTCTTCGATGTACACTGTATCCAGTAAAAAACCTCCAATTGCTCTTCTGCTTGGAGGATTATATCCGGGATGTAGTTGTTCCATTAATTTAATAAACTGCGGATGTTCAACACTACGAAATGCTGTATTGGTAGCATAAACAAATCGAGCTACTTGAAGATCTAATGAATCTTTTTGCTGTGATGTAGTTTTCACAACAAATGTATGTAAGGAAGACAAAGCAGTTTTCTTTGCCGTACTTGGAGTGGGTTCTGTTAATTGGCTGGTACTTCTTGATTCACTGCTTCCGCTTGCAACACTTATACCTGACCTGCTGTTTGATTCTGGAAAGAAACAAAGAAAACTTGTTTTTCTGGCCTGTATGCTCTTGGATATTTTATATCAATTTGTTTAAAGGAATTAAACGAAACTGTAATATTAAATATTTTGATTTGATTTTTACTGTATTACATCATTATTTATTATTACTAGTTGTATAAGCAGTCGGCTGTAGCAGTGAAAATATATTAGGATTTAATTGTTAGTTTTGAATGTAAGAGAAATAAGTATTAAAATAACACTTAAAAATGTCCCCTGACCTTATGTTAAAAAATTAAATTCATATCATTTACCATCATCATCACTATTGGTTCCTCCTGTACACCTTTCTAAATGTTTTTTCATTCTGCTTACTTGGCCTTCTAATTCATGCTCACATTTTTTACACTTAGCTCTATGTCCTTTTCTGCCAGCCGCATCTTTCAGTTCATCAAAATATAACCAAACTAAATCACGTTTTCTTCCACTCATTCTAAACTGCACAGTTTACTTTCTGATTGTAAAAGAATTTTAAACTTTCACTCCCTATCATCGCAAATTAGGGTAATCCCCTAAGCCTCTAAACAAAGGCATTGTGTATGTAGGACACAATGAGGGGATTCCCTCACTATTGGCTAGTGTTGTCACTAAAGTAGAAATTTTAATAAAATAAATCTATAAAAATATATATATATATATATATATATATATATATATATATATATACAGGGTGGGGCAAAAGTCCCGCAACGGCCAAATATCTCCCGAGGGGAAGGTTTTTTAAAAAAATGTTTCAGGCAAAAGTTGTATGGCTTTGAAAGAGGAATCATTTGCATACAAAACCATCTCCCACCCCTTCACCCCCTCCTGAGGGGTGGGGGTAACTTTTAAATTTTAAATGGCCAACCCTATTTTTTTTTGCTGATTAATATTCTCTAAGAAAAAACAAGAACTTTTGTCCGAAAAATTTTTTTTAAAAAGACGAATTTTGCGATTGACCCAACGAACAAACTTTGGATATTCCAAAATATTCCGACTCTTTTACGCGAAAATGACGGGGTTTTCAGAAAAATTACAAGAGGTAAAAAAGGCTTAGAATTTTGCAAAAAATCTAGGAAAAAAAAATAAACAAAAAAATTTTTGAACAATTTTTGAAAAAAAAAACATGATTTTTGAAAATGTGCACACGTTCATATTTCACCTCCTGGATTAGCGTTACCCAATGTGTACCACGTGGAGGTTCCAGGGAGGATTTCACACATCATAGTGGCCCTGAAAAGGGCCGTTTTTCTTAATCAGGAAGCATTGAAGGACCCCGAGGTTCGTCACTCCCCCGGTATTTATCGACTCCAAACCTCCGCTGCCCTGCTAATTATTTGATCAGATGCTCAAACTGAGCACCTTCCACTGTTTGACAATGAGCCAGTCGCTGATAGAAAGTCTCCAGAACATCTGCTATCATTTCTGGCGTAATGGCATTTGAGGTTTCCAATATCCTACCTCGCAGATCGTCTATGCTATCAGGTTTCGTCTGGTACACGCGATCTTTTAAATAACCCCAATAGAAGAAATCAAGGGGTGTCAGGTCTGGTGATCGTGGCGGCCATTCAATTTCTCCTCTCCGACCAATCCATCTCCCAGGGAATGTTGCATCCAGATAGGCACGTACTTGCCGCCCAAAATGACCTGGTGCTCCGTCTTGCTGAAAATTGACCAAATTGAATTGATTTCCAACGATCCCACGAAGAGCAGGAACGATTTCTTCTTGAAGCAGCCTCAAATATCGCTCAGCTGTCAGATTCTCATCAAAGAAGAACGGGCCCACAATCTGATGTCGGAAAATGCCAGCCCAAACATTGATTTTTTGCTTCCACTGAGTGTGAGAATCTCTCATCCAGTGTGGATTTGCATCGGACCAATATCTGCTGTTATGACGATTCACGTTGCCGTCCAATTCAAATTTCGCTTCATCCGAAAAACACGTCCAGAAAAATGTCATTGGGTTATCATCGTATCGCTGCATTATCAACTCACAAAACTCCACTCTTAAATCGAAGTCAAACTCCGTCAACTCTTGCACCAAGTGTATCTTGTATGGGTGGTATTTGTGTGTCTTCAAAATCCTACCCACAGACCTGATGCTGATATCCTCTGCCTGAGCCACCCGACGTCTTGATGTGTGTGGATCTTCTTGGAATTCGAGGAGAACATTCAATGATGTTCCGGGATCTGTCGCTGTTCTTGGTCGTCCCGTTCTCGGCCTATCTTCGACGGAACCTGTTTGATGAACACAAGAAATAATCTTTAGAAAACAAGGAATTCATAAAACTACAGAAAAAACTGACCTGTATCCTCATATCGGTTAGCTGTTCGCATCACGGTAGTTTTGTTTACCGGGCTAGGACGATTCGGATGCAGCTGGTTAAAGAGATTTGCAGTTTCCTGGTAAGAGCGTTGTCTATCTCCGTACCCACGCAATATCAATACTTCAATTCTTTCTCTTTTAGTGAGAGCCATGGTTTTGCAATACAATTTTGCAAAACAATTTCCTGGCAGTTTGAATTGCGAGAAAATCACCACGTATCAACGACTGGATATTAACTCAGTCTTGCAACTCCTTTTAAATTAACAATTTCTTGCAACTCAAATTCACAAGAAATTGTTTTGCAAAATCGTATTGCAAAAGCATGGGTCTCATTAAACGAGAATTAATTAATTAATTAATTAAAAATTAATTAATAAAATTAATATCATTAATTGATATTGCGTGGGTACGGAGATAGACAACGCTCTTACCAGGAAACTGCAAATCTCTGTAACCAGCTGCATCCGACTCGTCCTCGCCCGCTCAACAAAACTACCGTGATGCGAGCAGCTAACCGATATGAGGAGACAGGTCAGTCTCTTCTGTGGTTTTGTGGATTCCTCGTTCACTAAGAGTTCATCAAGCAGCTTCCGTTGAAGATCAGTCGAGATCCGGACTAAGAAAACCTGCAATATCACTGGATGTTCTCCTCGACTTACAAGACCCACACACATTACCACTTGAGTTGAGTGTGCATCGCTAATCCAGGAGGTAAAATGTAAACGTGTGCACATTTTCAAAAATCATGTTTTTTTTCAAAAATTGTTCAAAAATTTTTTTGTTTATTTTTTTTTCCTAGATTTTTTGCAAAATTCTAAGCCTTTTTTACCTCTTGTAATTTTTCTGAAAACCCCGTCATTTTCGCGTAAAAGAGTCGGAATATTTTGGAATATCCAAAGTTTGTTCGTTGGGTCAATCGCAAAATTCGTCTTTTTAAAAAAAATTTTTCGGACAAAAGTTCTTGTTTTTTCTTAGAGAATATTAATCAGCAAAAAAAAATAGGGTTGGCCATTTAAAATTTAAAAGTTACCCCCACCCCTCAGGAGGGGGTGAAGGGGTGGGAGATGGTTTTGTATGCAAATGATTCCTCTTTCAAAGCCATACAACTTTTGCCTGAAACATTTTTTTAAAAAACCTTCCCCTCGGGAGATATTTGGCCGTTGCGGGACTTTTGCCCCACCCTGTATATATATATATAACAAAAAGTTAATAAAAATCACATTTTTTTCATAAAAACCAATTGGTTTAAACTACGGGGGACTCAACTGAGGAGACGAATCGGCAATGGGCGTTCCAAACATTTGCGTACCCAATGGCCTGTATTTTAAAAAATTTTCGTTAGAGGGCGCTTCGGTCCTTGACAACGCTCAGACCACGCTGGCCATTGTTGACAGTTCGCTGGAGTGCCATATGGGTCGCAATGTTTCATAAAAATTAGCCAGATTTGCGATAAAATTTGCGATAAATCGCATAATCTGTCAACACTGTCAGCGTTGTCCAGAATCGTAGCGCCATCTAGAAGTAACGTTCAAACTTGAATTAACGTTCAAGGTCGGGGACGCTTTATTTGACTCGTTTCGTCTCCTCAGTTGAGTCCCCCGTAGTTTAAACCATTGGTTTAAACCAAGTGGTTTCAACCTGCCAACCCTGGTTCATTTCAAACCCGGTGTAACATCTGCATTAACAATTTCCACGGCTCTCGTTTAATGCGTTGTTTTAACTCATCTAAATCTAAATCTTAGGAAGTGGATGGACGTAAACCAGGTCTTTTACAAATCCCCATAGGAAAAAGTAAATATTTTATATATACTTAATATGTTTTATTGGCAGTCAGTCATAATATAAAATTATTATAATAAAGAGTTTTTTTTAAGTCTTTCACACCGACAAGCATCGGCGAACTTTGTGGGCGTGATATGCAAAGTGCGAGTGGGCTACTGGTTATTATTATACCTCACTATGCTAAAATAAATCGTAAAGCCTGCCACTTTACCATCCACGTATACTCTACATCCCTAAACAGCCTGTCCTGCTATACCTCAATGGACTTCTATAGTAGAATTCAGCTAAGAATAAAGCGAAGGAAGGTATAGGACAAGCTTGACCTTCGCGTTGATTGGCTAAAATACGAGGCACGTTCACACAACTTAAAAAAGTAAATTTGTGCATAAATTATGTGTAAAACGCCATTTCAGTTCTACAATAAACGTTACGGCTTAGGTTCGCTCAACTACGAAAATATAACTTATTGTGTGTGTAAAAAGAAACTATAATTAATGTACATTCATAATTAACATGACAAAATGGTCATTAATTAATGTACAAAGTTTTAAATGAAAGGGGAAATCGGAAATTCATACCTAAAATCCGGCAACGCTGCATCTATGTCTTAAGATATTAATATATTGACAATTTTCTAGGTTATGGTTTATTTCGAGTTTTTCTCAAGTTCTTTATAATTTTTAGTCCTTTTATTAAAACAATAGTGCTTTTAGAACTTACCGGCGCTATTCTTATTACTGTGCACTGTGTGCAGGTATGATGATTTATGTAAAAATCTTAATTGCAGTTTAAATAAACGTAATATTTTAGTATGTACTCAATTTTAATTATGGCTGAACGACAATCCTTCAAAAATCCAAGAGGAAAAGTAATTCCTAATGGTCAAAATTGATGAAATGGTGAAAAGTGGCGGAAGAACCATATTAGGATTGCCCCCTTATGTTTGTAATTTAAATCCAATCGAGTTGATATGGGCACAAGTGAAACATCATGTATAATAAGTATTACATGGCAGCTAATAATACATACAATATATTCACTTACTGGCGTGAACAAATCGTCCTAATCAAGGAATTTCTACTGTTACTGCAGAACGATGGAAAGATTGCATAGGTGTACCACATAATTAATGAAGAAAAACGAAGGTGGGATTTAAACAAAGTAGTAGAGGATATTGTGGAAAAAATATTGTAAATTTAGAATCAGAAGGATAGTTCCAACCCAACGAATCAGGCGAAGATTTGATATTCGGCCAATATAAAATAACTTTTAAGGTTTTTCGAATCATAGTGACATTATAGTGTGAATTATTTATTAATTCTATTTATAAATTGTTCATAAGATACACTGGCATCTTGTACAAAATCACAGAAATAAATTTTATATATTTTTCAGTAAATATTTTGAAAACTAAACAATATTATATTTCAAATCCCCCGCCGTTTTAATTTTAGGTGTGTAAATGTAACTTGTATCGAAGCGCCATCTACTTTATTCTTATTTGGTTTTTACTATAGTTCTATCTTCTATGCTGATTTTTATTTAGCACAACTCTTTACAAATGAGAATTAAATAAAATCTAGGCTAAAATTGTCTTTAATTGTTACTTACCTATAAGTGTTATTTATTTCATTTTTGTACTTGTGTTGTAAATTTAATTTCCTATTTTACTTCTTAATCTATATTAGAAACGAAAGTGGATTAAAATAAATAAAAATATATAATAAAAATTCGAGCACGACATTTCAGTGAATTTTAGCTTCCAGCAACGCCTACTTATAAAATAATAAAGTTCAGAAAATAAGGTCGAAGTGTCAGAGAGGAAGTTATTCTAAAAATTTGTGTTACTAAAGAATTTATTAAATATAAAATGAAGGAAGTTGGTGTAAAATACTTACATGGAAGATAAGTTTCAAAATACATATGTATATCAGAAAAGAATTGTAAACAATCCTTAGAGGTTTATTACAGTGAGAATTGGAAAGTAAGAACAGTTATTAACAATCCAGAAGAATTAGAGAATTGGATTTTATTAAGTCAAGAGCATTACAGATGAGGTAAAGACCAACTTCACAAAAATTGGACATGGAGGTCTGTTTGAAATTTCATAATTATGTACATTAAAATATTTCCTAATAGACCGGAGTTCTTAAACGGTTGGTGTTATCGTAAAAATCTCGATCTATTTTCATGAAACAAGTTTAATCATACATTTTTCTATTAACTTCATATCCTAAATTCAAACTCATATCTTATTGTACCATATGAATATCTGGCTGCGATACTACGTTAGCATTTTTGAAAAGAGGTAAAAACAAGAGTAATTACATTATTTGAAAGACGTCATGATTGAATTGATTGCGCTGAAGTGTTTACAAAGATCGATTCTTCTCCAGACATCATCCTCACCAATGGATCTTGTTTTCTTCTGACTATGTATGGAGCTCCAAAAATTGATTGTATAGACAAGTATAGATATTTAAGTTTTGTAAAAAATACACGGAACAATAAAAGTGTACAGTTATCCTGTCTTTTTCCAACATCTACTGCTGCTTCTCAACATTTATATTGTGTCTACTATGGTCTAAGTATGGCTAGGTAACAAACTCGACTAAAAGATAACGGTTTGGAGCCAATTCAAACTCTACTCCCGCCTGCTCTAAAAAAACTTCTCAATACTATTTTCTGTAATTGCAAGACGGGTTGTAATTATAATTGCGACTGTAAAAAAGTCGAATTATCTTGTTCACCAGTATGTAGTAATTGCTAGGGCCAGTGCTTGCCACAATGTTGAATCAAATACAACAGATGATGATGATCAAATACAAAAGATGCTAAATTAGCAGGAAAATTAGACTTAAATTTAGGCCGGATTTTTGTTTGCAGCTTTACTGTGAAGCCTTAAACAAGCTCTCAAACGTCCTGATGCGTATCGCGAAAACTATTGGGTTTCAGAAAAAAGTGGATGTTGTTCGTAAGATCTGCTACAAAAAAGGTCCTATGATTCTTTTTTGTATAACGGTATAACTTACAAATTTGGAGAAAAATAATTGACAATTTCAAATTATTGTACTTTTCAAAAAATACGACCATATTCACACTACCGCACACCGTAAAAGTAAAGTAATGGTATTTTTTATGTGCTGTTCCCAGTGGGGATAGTACATTAATTGGAATGTTATTCTAGTTCTTGCTCAAGTTGTAGGTCATTTTCCTCTTCTTCGTCATTTTCCTCCATCTCCTCGTCTTCTTTCTCGAAAGCTATAGAATCAATATCTTCATAAGCGTCGATGTTGTTGCTTTCACGAATGTCAGGTGAAACATGTTTAGAATGTTCTGGCAAGACTGACCATAGATAGCAGTGACTGCATACTGCAGAACAGTGGAGACTAATCTCCCTGCAACTGCAGCTAATGTTACAACCTTTTGTACAGTTGCGGAAAATACAATTGAGCAATATTTCTGGATCAGGTGGCAAAAGGGTTTTAATTGGCTGTAAATAATGTAAAAATAAAATATGATCTTTAATGTTTTCAAAAAAATCACAACTTTTCGATGAATATATTGTTGATTGGACTTTTTCTTTTCCTGGTTTCAGAAAATAAATGTCTTTATCAACTGAGGTTCGATGAATTGATAGTACCTACTAATAAAACGACTCCTGCGCACATAGAAACTAAGGAAGATATAAAGTCCTTTGTGTTTAAGCATCGGCCAGCTTTGTGTCCGGTCCGAACCTTTTATGGCATTTAATTTAGAAAATGTACCGTATGTCTTTGATATTGTATTCCTAGTTTGTAAAGTAAATTGTACTTTCATTATGACTTTTCATGATGACCTTTTTGTCAGGACAATGTCGATGTATAACGCAATAGTTAAGTGCAAATTTGTACCAGTACTTACTGGACTCTTATATCACTGAAAGGGTTAGTTACAACTTGAGAAAGAACTAGAATAATTGTTCTGCATTTTACATTCCAAATAACATGCGAATTAAATCTACTGGGGATACCACACAATTAGTCTATATCCGCGGTGGTGGATAGGGTCGCATTTTTTGCAGAAGTACAATAATTTAAAATTGTTACTCATTTTTCTGCAAAACGGTATATCGATTCTCCAAACTTATACGAAGAAAAATCATTGAACCTTTTTTGTAGCACATCTTACGAGCAATATTTTTTATAATAGCCATAGTCCAGTCAAACTAAACATTTAACTTGGAAAATGGAAGTACATGGGATTTTTTTCTTCCAGCATGTAGGGGGGGGGGTCTAGAAAAGCTTAACTAGAAGTTTTCGACCTCAAATTCATATGAGCTTTTCCGCCATCTTGAAAAGAAGGGTGAAGTGTTATTTTGAAATTATCTCTGTAACAGTAGGTCCGACAAAAAAATTTGTATAAAGCATTTTTGTCGGCAATACGATCGTCTACAACTTTTATTTGAAACTTTTCTGCGTAATATAAAAAATGAAAAAGTTGTAAGGGAAAACAAAAATAAAAATTGTGGTGACCGATTTATCTTTCGCCGGTTTCCTGGAGAACACATTACATTTATGGTCTTTGAGAGGATTTTTTTCTTTCAGCATGCAGGGGGGTCTAGAAAAGCTTAACTTGAAGTTTTCGACCTCAAATTCATATGAGCTTTTTCCGCCATTTTGAAAAGAAGGGTGAAGTGTTATTTTGAAATTATCTCTGTAACAGTAAGTCCGACAAAAAAATTGTATAAAGCATTTTTGTCGGCAATACGATTGTCTACAACTTTTATTTGAAACTTTTTCGCGTAATATAAAAAATGAAAAAGTTCAAACTTTCATCAACTTTCAAGTTCACTTCTTTTCAAAATGGCGGAAAAAGCTCATATGAATTTCAGGTCGAAAACTTCAAGTTAAGCTTTTCTACACACTACCCCCCCCCTCTATAAAAAAGTTTGCAAACGCGATATGCATCAAAACTTTTGAGAGCTTCTTTTCTTCGACCTAATTTTCCTGGTTTATTTGAAATATTTCAAAAATAAGGCTAGTTTTTCAAAAAATATGATTGATGCTTAACTTATACAACCGTAATAAACGTTTCCAGACTGTTTCAATTTTTGAAATCGCGTTATCTCCTAAATGATGATTTTCTAATCGCATAATCTACAAACTTTATATGAACTATTTTTATAATAACACCTATCGTTTAAGAGATATTTGCAAAAAACCGATTTTTTTACCTTTGACCTTGAATAAAATCTTTAGCCGAAGTAGGATCGATGCGGACTTTTGACATTTAATTTGTAATGGTATATTTAAGAACTGTACCAATTTTCATCTCTATGCGAATTATTCCGAAGTTGAATGTACATTTAATTATGTATTCTATCAATATTAAATTTGTCAATTCATCAACCATAAATCAGATTTTGGCTTCGATTGTGAGTGAAATTTTTTTGCTTCTGCACCTGCACACGGCAAGAACACTAGTGATAGTGTGGGAAGTATACTTTCAGTTTAATATCTGTTTTCTAATTTGCGTTTGTAATACGTTTATTAACGTCTATCAGTAGGAGTCGTTTATGGCTATCTATAAAAGTTCACTGTACTTTAATGAATTATAGGGTTATTTAGTTTTTAAGGGTTGGATGGGTAATGCGTGGAATGTGACAACTTCAAACTGCAAGTATCTGTCAAAATTGTCAACCTCCGATAAATTTTTAATTAATATCGTTGAATTGGTTCGCTGTTTGTTGATTGTTACTTACATGAAATTTCACTTGAAGTTATGGTCTATTTTTACTTGGAAAGAAGATTAGGTTTTGGATATTCCTAATTAGTAACATAAACAAGTCTCGTACCTACATTGAATCTGCTTGGACAAATCAGTAAGTACAATTCATGTTTGTAATTTTATGGTACTATAAACAAGACACGTATCATCGATTTAATCATCTTTGCTTTTTTTCGTGAATTTCGGGCGGAGTGCAAATTAAGTTGTCTTCGTTCATATTTTATTTATTTGTAACACTAATAAAGTAACAAAAGTAATAACTAATTTATTTGAAGTGACGGATGATGACAAATGATTCAAAAACTCAAGTGGGCACCGAGTGTTACCAACTGTTACCAACACAAAATTCTCTAGACGACCAAAATATTTTTTTTTGTATTAAAATAAGAAAAAAGGGGGCTCAAATTAGAAAAAATAGCATAAAATACTCGTTTTATAAGGGCATTGGCGCACCCCTTACTTAAATCAACCCTTATAAAACTTGTTCTTTAATATACTATATTAATACAACAGTAAATAATTGAAATTGCAAAAAGCATGTCATTAAACAACGATTAATATTAATAATAGTTCTTTTTGTTCTTGTCTTGCCACACACTAATTATCTAAATTGCCTAGCACTGAAATATCAGTGCTCTCAACATCGTAACATCCCAATTTTATAGCGTTTTCAATTGGAGCCCGGATTGCTCAATTGCAGATTGCTCTGCGGTTGCTCGGAAAACGGGTATGACGTCATCGCTCTTATGTAGATTGACCTAGATTGATCGAAGAGTGATTCACAATACACAACCGTATAAAATCATTTCGATCGCCGTATGTTTATGTGACCCTTATTATATAAATTATTATAATAGTAGAGTTCGCAAACTTAAAAAACGCATCTAGAAATCAAGTCCGTGGTACATTGAAAGGTAAAAAGGTATCGAGTACGTTATCGAATGCTATTTAGGGTGTATATCAATCCCCTAAATTCGTCTGGCGATATCGGTGTCCAACAACCCCCTGGGGGGGAAAATCTGAAAAAACAGCAAATCTAGAATACTTTATTTACTATCGGCTATGTTAAGATAAATACGATCTCTAAAATATTAAGCGAGTTAGAGCTAATTTTCGCTCAAGAATTATCATTAGATAAACGGAAGGATACTCACTAGATTAGCTTCTAACTCCCTTATTATGCGTATTTCTATTTCTGCAAACATAGAAAGATGTTTATATCGTGATAACTTTTGGACGACACAAGATATCAAAAAAGTTTAAACAATAATTGTTGTTAGTTCGAGATTTTACAATCTAACGCTTTTTGAAACTTTGAAATTGGCTAGACAGTAACGAAGATACGACCAATTTATTCCGACAACGTATAAATTACCACTGAGCAGCGATCGTTCTATCTCTATTTTCACCCGTCTCATTCTAACGCGCTGCTCTTACCAGGTGCGTAAGTACATACAACTATTAGCACAATATTGGAATTACAAATGCAGGTGATTTAACATTTTGTTGAAAAAAATTATAAAATTCTTACTGTTTTTGTAAATATGGCATTAACCTTAACACGGAGAGTTCTTCAAGTTATTCTATAACAGACGATGAACTCTTACATACATTTAGATTTCTTTAAATTTATAAAAAAAGAAACAGATACGCAGTTATAAAAAATGTGTTGCTTGTAAAGCGGGCGGGAAACTTCAAGAATCCACTGCAAGAACTGCGGAAACTATTCAAAGGTCAGTGAAAATGAGATTAGATATGCAATAAAGTCATAATAGAGAATTAAGAGAGCTTCTTGATATAACACACAATTCAAGTAAATTAATGAGAAAAAAATTGTTATTCCTCGTTTACGGGCATATATAAAATATTTCCACTATGAAATTAAATGTACACATAGTAGTCAAAATATATAACAAAACTAAACACAAAGGTTATTCTGAAAACCAAAGGGATAGATTGTGGCGAGGTTTAGGAAAAGATTGTCGGGGAAATAAAACATGACATAGCCAAAGAAAAGTGTATAATTCAGTTACAATTTACGACAGATGTCCTACTGGGTGGTAACTTGAACCCGTAGTATTTTCTACGGAAACTGAAAATACGTTGTATTTTTCAGATCTTATAAAAATAATGAAGCTACTTTAATGTACCCACAACCACAAAACAATATTTATAACGAGGTGGAAATGCTTAAAGATTTGAACTTTGAATATCGACCTATGGTACAAAGTGTACTCTATTTAGTAGCCTCACAAATTAAAAAAAGATCTTCGAGATGTGGAAGATGCTGATATTTTAGCAGTTACCAAGAAGATAACATGAAAAAAAATCCATCATCGCTATTGAATTTGCTAAGTTTGCTTTTGTGTGATTAAAGAAATCAGAAGTTTAAGCATTGCTCAGGACATTATTTTTTATAATTTGCAGCAGACAATGTAGACGTGTTAAAGGAAACTATGAACGGTTGCAATACCTTTCACGCAACTCAGATGGTAGCTTTTCAGCAATGTCCAGAAAACGAATTATCTGTAGGAATTCCAATAAAAAGCGACAAAGCGACTACTTGTGCTTCAAAACTTTCATTCCTTGTCAAACTCTTAGTATACCAAGACTAAAATACATATGCCACATTGCGAACGAAACGCAAAATTAGTTATTTGCCGAAAAATCAAGAATAGTCAATACCTACTGATACAAATAATTTGGTGTGGATTTTAAATAGAGTTCAAAATTGTAGTTCACAGATTGTACCTCAACTGACTGGTTTCAACAAAATAACTAACAATTAAGACAATACTACATTGTGGACAGCCATGCTTAGGTGTCGAGATATCACTGCACATTTGAATCATGTAAAATATACAGTAATTTCGTTTGTTCAAGTATTGTATTACCATAACATAGTGGCTTTCAGAATAACCTTTGTATTTAGTTTTGTTATTATATATTTTGACTACTATGTACATTTAACTTCATAGTGAAAATATTTTATATGTGCGCGTAAACTTGAATTGTGTGTTATATCAAGAAGCTCTCTTAATTCTCTATTATGACTTTATTTCATATCTAATCTCATTTTCACTGACCTTTGAATAGTTTCCGCAGTTCTTGCAGTGGATTCCTGAAGTTTCCCGCCCGTTTTACACAACACATTTTTTATAACTGCGTATCTGTTTCTTTTTTATAAATTTAAAGAAATTTAAATGTATGTAATAGTTCATCGTCTGTTACAGAATAAATTGAAAAACTATCTGTGTTAAGGTTAATGTCGTATTTACAAAAACAGTAAGAATTTTATAATTTTTTCAACAAAATGTTAAATCGCCTGCATCTGTAACTCCAATATTGTGCTAATAGTTGTATGTACTTACGAACCTGGTAAGAGCGATAGAATGAGACGGAAGACGGGTGAAAATAGAGATAGAACGATCGCTGCTCAGCGCTAATTTATACATTGTCGGAATGAATTGGTCATATCTTCGTTACTGTCTAGCCAATTTCAAAGTTTCAAAAAGCGTTGGATTGTAAAATCTCGAACTAATACCAATTATTTTTTGAACTTTCTTGATATCTTGTGTCGTCCAAAAGTTATCACGGTATAAACATATTTTATGTTTGCAGAAATTGAAATACGCATAATAAGGGAGTTAGAAGCTAATCTAGTGAGTATCCTTCCGTTTATCTAATGATAATTCTTGAGTGAAAATTAGCTCTAACTCGCTTAATACTTTAGTGATCGTATTTATTTTAATATAGCCGGATAGCAAATAAAGTATTCTAGATTTGCTGTTTTTTCAGATTTTCCGATATCGCCAGACGAATTTAGGGGATTGATATACACCCTAAATAGCATCCGATAACGTACTCGATACCTTTTTACCTTTCAATGTACCACGGACTTGATTTCTAAATGAGTTTTTTAAGTTTGCGAACTCTACTATTATAATAATTTATATAATAAGGGTCACATAAACATACGGCGATCGAAATGATTTTATACGGTTGTGTATTGTGAATCACTCTTCGATCAATCTAGGTCAATCTACATAAGAGCAATGACGTCATACCCGTTTTCCGAGCAACCGCAGAGCAATCTGCAATTGAGCAATCCGGGCTCCAATTGAAAACCCTATACAATTTGTTTGCTTCTTAATCCACTGACAAATACATCTTGCAACATTGTATTAAGTAAGAATTTATTGTATGTACATGGAACTACGAATCTTTTTCATTCTGTAACGTATTGAGTGACAGTTTCCCCTTTCAAATTGTTTTCTGTTTATAAAAGTATGTCTACGAGTACTTGGGATAACTAATGGCTTTGGACTAAGATGGTTTCTAAGTAATGTTTTTAACTCATCAAAAGTATTCGATTCGTATGTATTCGGGGATAATAATTTTTTTTCTAAAGCGTATAATTTGGTTGACAGCAAAGATATCAAAGTATTTACTTTTTTTGTCATTCGGTATATTTTGCAATGTTAAATATGCTGATAATCGGTCTAAGTAATCGTCAAAACCTTCTGCTGCTTCATCATATTTATCGAATGTAAGGTCGCCAATTGGTCTTCCAGCAGGTTTTTCGGTACTTGTAGAAGCCAGTTGATTCAATACTTGTCCTATTAAACTGTAAAGCTACATTTTGTTGGATAAGAGTTTCTAGATTTGCCATTATTATTATTATTCCCTTAGATTAGGTTATTTACTTTTAGACTGTGCCAATTTGTTATGTATTTTAGGTTCGTTGTAATATTTGTATATTTGTATTAAGGCAATGCTTTCAGTTTAATATCTTTATTAATACAATAATAACTGAAAGTACAAACAGCATGTCATTAAACAACCATTAATATTAATAATAGTTCTTTTTGTTCTTATCTTGCCACACACTAATTATCTAAATTCCCTAGCACTAATATATCAGTGCTCTCATAGTCAGAGAGCCAGCGAACACGACCGCTTTACAACTTCGTAATGGATAAAATCCCTTTTTTTATCTGTATTCATAGTATATGAGTAGCAAAACCCTTGTCTGGCAGGGCATCCCCTCTGATTTTTAAACGAAGAGATCAAATAGTGTGGTAAAAAATGTTACATTTAAATCACATATGCAATGGTTTTTTAAATCATTATATGAATCAAAATACTGAAAAAAAGAACGATAGCAAACTGGCCAGACAAATATTCCTCTGATTAATTAGTGCCAGATCAACACTAATTAATTAAAAGATTTCAAGTATAGGAGTGCTATGCACACATAGGTAATCAGTTATACATAAAATAGCGTAAGTTTATTAATTTTTTAGGGATGAAATCAGTGGAATATTAATCTGCCATTTTGGAATCACATTATACAAGGATCATCTATACTTAGTAAGAAAGACATACATTACACTTATACTTGAAATTTTTGAATAGTTAATTAATTAGTGTTGATCTGGCAATAATTAATCAGAGGAGTATTTGTCTGGCAAGTTTGCTATTGTTTTTTTTCAGTATTTTGATTCATATAAGAATTAAAAAACTATTACATATGTGTTTCAAATGTAACATTTTTTACCACACTATTTGATCTCTTTGTCGATAAATCGGAGGGGATGCCCTGCTAGACAAGGATTTTCCTACTCATATACTATGAATACAGGTAAAAAAAGAGATTTTATCCATTACGGAGTTGTGAAGCGGTCGTGTTTACTGGTTCTTAGACTATCAACATCGTAACAGGAACTTACAAAGACAAGTCTGCAAATACTTTTCTGATGCGACGGAGATTAACTCTGTCTGTTATTTCTGTTAATAAATTTATCTCTTGGATTATTGAATAGTATTGGTAACCCAATTTTATCTCCGTATCGATTAGTGGTTCTTATGGCATTACATAGCAGCGTGCAGTGCATACGAAACAGTGGAAGCAGTCCCGATACGACGTATGCGCTATTACGCTCATACGCAATGTGTACGAGCGTGATAGCGCATACGTCATATCGGGACTGCTTCCACTGTCTCGTATGCACGGCACGCTGCTGGCATTACATCTCTTTTTCACAACTCAATAGCATTGCGTGGTTTTAAACCACACACTTTGGATACACGAATTAAAACGATTAGCAATTTAATCTCACTTTATGCTTTTAACGATGTTTTTGCTTGATGAGATCTCTAATTTAAAATTTACATTTTATCTTCCTTATGCCACCCATATTATTTATGTCTTCATTGTTGCACTCATTTCGTAGTTCTTATGATCTAAACTGACGGCTTAGCCAGAACTGAGCCTACCTGATACTAGAGTTGCTACATGAAAACTTTAACTGTGTTATTTAAGAATTAGGACACAGATAAACGTAACAGATACGCAGCCAAATGGAACAAAATCCGCTTGCTTATTTAGTTGTGATGTTTTTCGACAAAGTGGGCTACATATAGAATTCAAAAGAAATTTAAAGAAGGGAAAAAGTTTTGCATGATTGAATATTTTAATCTTATCGTATTAACCACGCGGTGACGTATAGAGAGGAGAAAAGTTTGAGACAATTTGTTTAAATGCAATTTCGAATAACGTGGAATCTATGTAATAACTATATTCATTATAATAATCCTTATTAATTATTTTTTTATTAAATATTTTGAAAGATTAATATCAATTAACACCAAAATTAAATTATTAGGATTTTATATAGTTATTACAGTTGATGATAAATATTAATTTCTTATTAGTTAACACCAAACTTAAATTAAGATGATTTGATATAGTTTTCAAGGTTGTTTTCATTAATTATTGTTAGTCTTGTCATCTTTATAACTTAACTGCAAAGTATTTATTATGGCTAATAAATGAAATAATACTGTTGCAAATAACATCAAACATAAAATTATTCAAATTTACCACCAACGATATTGTGATGATATTTTTCAGCGTGAAGGTGATTTTAAAACTGAATAAAAACTATACAGTTATGCTGATAATTCTTGACACAACAAAATAAAATAAATAAGATACGTTTAAGTTGTGTTTTATTAAAAATGTATAATTTTTATGAAACCGTACGGGAAGTGAACAAAATACAAGCCGCGAAATCTAATTTCCAAGTGACTTAGTCCATTGCTCAGGTAAATAAAGTTTTGAAAAGAAAAATATTGGAGAAAAGCTGAAAATTGATATATAAGCTTAATAACATGTGGTACTGAGAAACATATCACAACTTCTCATACGTGGGTGATTAGTGGCACTTAGTGAGTGATGAGCCGGCTGCGCCATCTTGAAAAAGTGGCGGCAAAATTGCTTTTTCGCTAATATTTCAGAAAGTGTATTAATTTTATGGGCATCAGAATGAAAATGTAGCTGACAAAACTCCCCGCAATTTAATTATTTATTGATTGTCGTACGTATCCCTCGACCTTCGCACGTTCAATAGTTTCTGAGATAAAATTTCTTTCAGTAACTGTCATTTTTTGACATTCCGAAAAAAGTACCGTTTTTTGTAAATATTTCAAATTTGGCTGCTCCTACGTACAAAATGGATTTTATAAAAGTTAATATGTAGTATATTAAGTATCAAGAACAGTAAGGGCAGTTTACCGATCGACGACAATGTTTGGCGACTTCGCTTCGCTCAGTCGCCAATATTGGAGGAGATCGGTAAACTCCTTACTGTTTGAGATGCTTATACTATTTTTTGTACGATCACTATGAATACAAAGGTATTAACTAAGGAAATATTCCGAAGATGGTAAAAAAATAGATTTAAGATAATTTATATTTGCCCTGTATAAAAACTTACTTAATGTTTGGTGGATATACAAACATTGTCGTCGATCGGTAAACTGTCTTTACTGTTCTTGATACCTAATATACTATTACTGGCTGCTAAACAAAAACGCGTCGGTAAGTAATTACTTACCGACGCGTTTTTGCTTAGGAACCAGTAAATATAACCTACTGTTTTAAAACCAAGCATGGTAAACAATCCGAAATAGCATGGTCGTACAAAAAGATAATTAAATTTCCTACAAAAAAGTTATTTATTGAATATCGCGTAACTAATATTTTCGGAGATGTTACGAATGTTAGTATGAGAATTACATATTTTAACCAATAATAAAAAAAACAGTTAATCCGACATGGCTAATTGTAGCCCAAGCGACGACCGCAAGATTTTGACTATCATCGAACACACGGATAATTTATGGAAAATGTGGAAGTAGACAGTATAGGTAACACAAAACCTCTTATAGGCCTATAAGCAAATCCTGGCACGGCTGGAGTTAATGGCCTATTTAAGCTTAACTCATCAATACTTCACGTCCGTTACATAACATCCAGATGAAATTTACAGAATTTGTAGAGAAATACCCGTACCTCAAGAATATCTTTGTCAGCCTTACCCTATCCTGGCAGAAGTGACCAGTTGATCACCCCGAAGGGGTGGTTTTGCAGCATCTCCCGTCCGTGATGAAATATACACTAGCTTTGTTTTCTATATTGAAGGTTAAGCTGCCCAAACAACACAAAGTTTTGTCAGCCTGATCAAAACTTGGTAGAAATGAGCTTTTTTAGGAGTAGTATTTCTAGCCCTTTAAGAAAACCGGTCTACCGCGTATTTATACCAAGTTCTGCTCAGGCTGACAAAATTTTTTGTTGTTTGAGCAGTTTAACCTTCAATCTAAAAAACAAAGCAAGTGGATATTCCATCACGGACGGGAGATGCTGCAAAACCACCTCTTCGTCGTGGTCAACTGGGCACTTCTGCCAGGATGGAGTAAGGCTGACAAAGATATTCTTGAAGTACGGGTATTTATGAGTTAACTTTAATTAGGTCATTAACTCCAGTCGTGCCATGATTTGCTTATAGGCCTATAAGAGGTTTTGTGTTACTTATAGTGTCTACTTCTACATTTTCCATAAATTATCCGTATGTTCGATGACGGTCAAAATCTTGCGATCGCCGCTTAGACTATTCCATGCCAAATTACATAATTTAAAAAATGATCGTCTTTGATATCTCAGATTGTGTTCAATTTTTTTTCTTGCATAGATACTACGAAATATCATTGAATCAATTTTTTTAGATTTTTTGGATGAAAAATATCCGAAGTAGAAATTTTGAGAGATTTCGATTTTCTGCTACCCGAATTCTACATCATATTACTAAAATTGTCATAACTCCCTTATTTCTTGAGTTATCTGGCTCATCCAGGTGTCAGATTCAAGCTAGTTTTTGGATCTTTCAGAGAGCTACTTTTTTACTCTGCAATGTTTTTGCACGTTTCTTGATATACTCTGAAAGATCCAAGAACTAGCTTTAATCTGACACCTGGATGAGCTAGATAACACAAAAAATAAGGGATATGACAAGTTTAGTTAGAGGATGTAGCGTGTCGGAAGTCAAAAACTTCTACTTCGACCATTTTTAATCCACAAGACCTGGAACAAATAATTTAGTGTCATTTCATACGTATATGTATATTTCCTGTAAGTGGAACTTTGTTCTGTTGGAATGAAATAAATAAATAAATAAATATGTACGGTGATATCGGAGTTTTTGTTAAACAACATACAATGATGCAAAACAAATCATATTCTCATTTTTCTGTAAGTTTATATCGATATTTAAACGATCCTGCATCGGGACCGATGTAGAAGATATACGAAGTAAGCTCCATAAATTCTCGGCCCGGCAGGCTTCTACAGGTGCCAACATGTTCAAACTCGGTTACGTCATAGTTGAACATGTAAGAGGCGGCCTACACTATATATATTACGGATAGAAGCGTAATAGATTTTAGTAGCCACTCAAGCATCGTGACTTGTGAATGAAAATGTCGCAGCTAACGAAAATTGAGTACCGCGCGGTCATTAGATTTTTAACAAAAGAAGGGCACACGCCTAATCAAATCAAACAACGTTTAGACGACATTTATGGTGATTTATCTCCTTTATATTCCACTGTAAAAAAGTAGTCAAAATGTTACCGTTTGGGGAAAGAATCTCTTGAAGATGATGAGCGCACCAGTCGTCCACTTGAAGCGGTAACGCTTCTAAAAGTTGCAATCATTGAAAAAATGGTATTAGAAGATCGCCTTTTGAAAGTTAAGGAGTTAGCAGTGATGTCTGACATTTCGGAAACAAGTATTCTTCGAATTCTTCATGACCATTTGGGTATGAATAAAATTAGTGCAAGATGGGTACCGCGTCTTCTTTCTGCTGTTCAACGTCAGCGTCGCGTCGAATGTGCGCGCTCGTTTTTAAACTTGTGTGGAGACGACCCAAAGCCGATTTTGGAGTCCATTGTCACTAGAGATGAAACAATGGTTCTGTATTATGATCCTCTATCCAAAAGGGAATCGATGAAATGGCGGCGACCCGACGAACCTCGTCCCAAAGAGGCGAAAGTCGTTCTATCGACAAAGAAAGTTATGGCAACAATATTCTGGGATTGTGACGGCATTTTACTGATTGATTCTAAAGAACGCAATACAACTGTTAACAGTACATATTATGCGTCTTTATTGCATAAATTGAGAAACAATATTCGTGAAAAACGTGGAGGAAAATTGACAAGAGGTGTTCGATTATTACACGACAATGCACCCGTGCATACTACCGCAATTTCACAAGCTGCCATTCGCGAATGCGGCTTTGATCATCCACTGTACAGTCCGGATATGGCTCCTAGTGACTATTATTTATTTTCCAATTTAAAGAATGACGTTAGGGGACGTCGTTTTAAGGACGTGAACGAGTTGCAAGCAGTTGTAATTGAACATTTTGAAGGAAAAACTTCAGATTATTTTTATAAGGGCATTGCATTATTAATTCACGTTGTAATAAGTGTATTGACATTAGGGAATATTTTATATTGAAAAATAAATTATATTTTACCAAGTTAATTTTTTCTATATCAGGCCGACAATTTATGGCGCTTACCTCGTAGTTTACGAAAACCAGTCCCTACAATAATGGGTATTTTTTGAAATTTGATATGAAAAAGGCCTTTAGCGGGACTCTTGCAATTTTCTCAGGTTTTATGAGGTATACTTATAAAATACCTCAAAACAAAGTTGAAACCTACAAAAAATAATATTATTCTTTGGTGTGCAATAAATGTCGACCGATAATGTATGTTCGAAGATAAGTGTGTTTCTGTGACACTTATGCACTCATTTTCATGGTTAATTATATTTATCCAACACCTCTATATAAATACCATTTTTACTATGGTCATTTTAAATAAGGAAAGTGATTGTTTACTCTTACAATAATAATAATAATAGTTTATTTCCTTACAGGTCATGAACCTACAATAGGAAAATTCTTAAATAAATACATAGGTATAAAATCAACAATAATAATCAAATAATAATAATAATAATCAACAATAAAAAAAATTAAATATAAAAGAGCTTAAAAAAAATTATGTAACAAAATTATATAACTATTTAGTTTAATTTTGTACAGTATTTTCGTAATTGTTTAAGATTACATTAGTTATGAATATCAAAGAATCTGAATTAATATCGCATTGCGATGAAATGGAGTTAAAATTGTCGCACATATGAGCTACCGGGCTGGATTTCATAATATTAGTGTGTGCAGTATTGCAATATAAAAAGGTGAAATTTCGTAAATTGCGTGCAGGTATGTTAAAGTTTATTTTCTGCAATAAATTTGAACAATCAACATTGTTATGAACTAAATTATATAGAAATTTTGTACTACTCACTATCCTCCTAGTTTTTAAAGAAACGATGTCAAAAGCTACAAGGGAGTTACTGTATTGAAAGTGGTGAGTTGGGTATATTCCTGTGGATAAATAAGAGGCCAGTTTTACAAAGTGCTGCTGAACGGATTCAATTCGATTTATATGAGTGTTATAGATGGGACTCCAAATTAACGATCCATATTCGAGCTTGGATCTGACAAATGCAAGAAATAATATTTTTATACAAATCTTGTTCGAAAAATCTTTGCAATTCCGATATATGAAACCCAAAGTTTTATTAGATGTCAAAACAATTTGGTTAATATGTTCAGCAAAACAGAGTTTGCTATCAAACAATATTCCAAGATCTTTAACAGTATTTACGCGATTCAGTGTGCGATTATTGATATGATAATTATAGAGTATAGGCTGACGAACTGTAGTAAATGTCATAACAGAGCATTTATATACATTTAAGTTAAGATTGTTTATTTGGCACCAATTACATAACAGATTAATATTAACTTGTAGAGCGGAACAATCAGCGATGTTGTTTATACAAGTAAATAGTTTTAAATCGTTAGCAAACAATAACTTTTCACAGTCTATACTCAAAGGAAGGTCATTAATGAAAATAAGAAAAAGCAAAGGGCCAAGATTTGATCCTTGTGGAACACCTGAGGTAGAAGTAAACAAGGAAGACGATACACTATGGTATTCAATGTGAGATTTACGATCAAATAAATAAGAAGTGAATAATTTTATTAAAGACTGAGAAAAACCAATTATTTCTAATTTATTTAAAAGTATGTATAAGTCAATTTGATCAAAGGCTTTTGCAATATCCGTGTAAATTACATCCACCTGACCCCTACAATCAAGAACCTCTGATACATACTGTGTGAAATAAGCCAAGTTGGTTACTGTAGATCGCTTTGACACGAAACCATGTTGAGACGGAGATATATACTGATTAACGTGCGAATAGACTACGTTATAAATAATTGTCTCAAAGATTTTGGAAAAATTACATATTAGAGAAATAGGTCAGTAATTTCTAACAGTAGATGGACTTCCTTTTTTAAGAACAGGAGAGACCCGTGCATGCTTCCAGGTATCAGGAAATGTTGATGAACGTAGTATAAGATTAAACAACGAATGTAACGGCATTACTAACACAGAAGCACAGTCGCGAATAAGAAAACTAGGCACCATATCCACGCCAGATGTAAACTTATTTTTCAATTTTTTTATGGCGGTCATGATGTCGTCTTCTGATATATAATCAATCTTAATTAAAGGCATATTGTTTATGGATGAAGAGTTATTAACCATAGAAGGGTTGGATTGTATATAAACACTTGAAAAATAGTTACGAAATGCCTCAACAATGGTATCTGGTGTGTCAAACTGTTGTCCATTATGATCCTCAATTAGGCCAGGTATTCGAGTTTCAGATTTTTTTGTGTGCACATACGACCAAAATTTGTTTGGATCGGCTGAAATATTTGACTGTACATCGCCAATGTATTTCTTATAGGCAAGTGATGTTTCTTTCTTAATACGTAAACGTACCTCTCTATACAAAGAGTAGTGAAATGTGGAACCATATTTCTTATATTTGGAATGAATTTTATTCTTTTTGCGTATTAAACGTATTATACGTTTGCTATACCAAGGAGGATATTTCCGGCAAGATTTATTGGATTTTATATAATGGAATAGTTTCATCAAATAATTTATACAATATTTTATAAAACTCAGAACAGGCACTGTTAATGTCAGTATAAGAATCAAGAAAAGACCAGTCAATGTCGCATAAAGCAGAATATAAAATAGGAAAATTTGCTTTTTTAAAGTTATAGGCCTTCTTCTTTATTTGCGTATTTGCTGAAAAACGCAGTGTTGGCTGGCACTCTGGAAATGTAATACAAAGAGCCGGATGAAATTTGTCTTCCTCAACTAAGGGGGTCATATCCCTGGTAACAACAATATTGGTGTCAGAAAACACCAAGTCTAGAGTTCTATTAAGCGAATTTACTATGAAATTGTATTGATCAAGTCCAAGGAAATTTTGATAGTTACTAAGAACGAGGTATGATCTGTCTTCAACATGACTGTTATAGGTAGGGATATTGAAATCTCCTATTATAACCACTTTACTATTGCTGTTTATATATCCAGAGTAGAGAAGGTATCGAGAAGTAATTTCAAGCTTTCAGGAGACAGTCCTGGTGGTATATATAAGGTGAAAACAAGAAATGTTAAAGCATCAACGATAAGTTTAATTTCAACTACATCAATAGAAGGAATAAGCTGGTCAAAAACAGAGAGATTTAAGCTAACAACGTTAAGAGAAAGCATGTCACTGTTAATTTCTATTAACACTCCACCACCTCTAGCAACACAACAAGCTTCTAAATCCCTATCCTTTCGAAAAACAAGAAAGTTTGCAGGAAATAGTTCAGAACTTAAGATATCATTAGTTAACCACGTTTCGGACATTGATATAAGATGATAATCAAGATATGGTACAGTGTTAAAAACCGTAGAAATTTTAGATCTAAGACCTCTAACATTTTGGTAATAAATTTCCAAGGAGTGATTGTCGATGGATAGTGAGTTGTCAGTATTTGACAAATCAACAGAGACGCGAGACATGGCAGGAAATAATAAATCATTATCATTCTGAACACAAGACTGTGATTGCTATTGTAAGGAAAGAAGCACATCACTCTTTAGATATTAATTGAATATACGTGTGGCAATTTCCCCGATCCCACGCTGCGTGATGTGTGTCAAGGTTTGATTTATTTTTGTTATTCAATAGAACACAGTTGCTACAACAAAGATCTTTAGATTTACAATCTTTGATAGAATGATCACTAGCACAGAACGGACACTTTATTGCATTTCGACAGTTTTTTGAAGAATGATGGTAACCATTACATCTGAAACAACGTAAGATGTCGATATCATCGTAAACCTCGCAGGAGTCTAATCCAACCATAACACGTCCAGCATTTAACATCTTCTTATAAGTAACAGTATCTACTTGAAATACAGCTTGAAACCTGTTAGAGTTCTTCTTTGTAGGACCATGTCTAATCAAATTACAAGTGGATTCATCATTGATTATATCGGAATTCTGCTTAAGTAAAAAACGACATAAGGAGAAATCATCTAAGTCCTGAGACATTCCTACAATTCTAATACGTGGCATAATGGTTTTTAAAACTTTAATGTCATAGTTGTCCGATAGACCTTGCTCTGCGATTGTTTTAAACTTGTCAGCATCACTTTTCTTATTTAAACTTAGCATTATTCCTCCTTTATTTACAGATTTGACATCATTTATCTGAATCTTCGAAGTAACAGGATCAATGGTTTTCAAAATATCTGATTTTGTGGTAGATTTGCTTTGAGAAGGGTCTTTTGGTTTCACAATTATACTGGTTTTTGGAGCAGCAGCAAGTTTTTCAGCGTAGGTAACAGTAGAAGGTGTTGGTAAAGCAGCAGAATTAAGATTTATGGAATTGGTCAATTTCTCGATAGTAGATGTTATAAATGAGTTTTTAAAGGCTTCAATGCTGGTATTCAAAGAACTAATTATTTCATTTACCTTATCATTCAGTAACTGTAAGGTCTCGATGCGATTGAGATACATTGGGTTATTAATACACTCCGAACATTTCCAAATTAATCCACAATTACTTTTCAGTAGCGATGACAAGTCTGTAGGTAGCTTAATGCATAAAAGATGGAAATTCTTTTTAAATGGGCCGCTACAGGATAGGCCTGGCGATTTAGATGTAAAAGCATCCTCGCAAAGGGAGCATGAAGGTGGCATGTTTAGTAAAGATTTAAGTTATAAAATATTTAAATATACAGAATTCAATTATTTATCAATTCAATACAATATAAAATAAACTATCTACTTGCCAAACGTGTATTGAAATACAAGGCCATTCTATATAATCGTGAACCACTCTATTAAAATCACGTAAAATTAGTTTTTATCAAGTTACACACCACACTGCACTTTTATCAAAAAGGTAGTAGTTGTAGATAAGCTCTTCAGAAAGAATTGCATAGATTTAATTATTAAATTATGAAAATATTCTCACTTTTATATACTATTTATTAGAATCTTTTTCTAATAGTAGCAAAAGATTAATTCCTCTGTATGCTGTAATCCTTATTTTTAAATTTATTTAGTCTTAATAGAGGGATGATGGTACACATGAACAGTTAAAGATGGAGGCCTTTGAATTTTCGGTATAAAGTTGTCATGTTCTTGGATAGTCTTATGTTACATTATTTTGTTAACGTGGGTTATTTTTAAAAAACTCACTCCTTCAAAGATAACAATCAATCACCAGCTTACGTTACTTAATATTATTAAAATACAGTCATCGTGCTAGAGTATTACCGTCAAAACTACAGACTAACTATACATTGCAAATTCGAAGTTTAAACTTAAATAAAGAGGTGTTGGATAAAATTTTGTATGGCACGCGTGAGTTAAGGATATTATCCACTCAGAAAAATTAACCGTAACCGTAGATTAACGTAAATTTTTCGTTCGTGGATAATATCTTACTTAACTCACTTGTACCATAAATAACTATTTCCACAAAATATATACTTCCACAATTTTTACGGACGTTTCAGAGCTCATTCTGCATGATTATTACCTTTCGAATAGGCCATTAACCATACTTTTAAGATGGATAGTATTCGAGTTACACGATGGTGAATATACCTGTGGACCTTGACGACTCACTCCTTCAATTCACAATGACGGTTAATCTCTCTGGAATGCGTTCTCACAGATTTCGGCCATGTACGACGATATAGTAGACGCTATATTCCTCAGCTACAGTAAACCTTCAGTGTGAAACTTCATGAAGAAAATTCTGACAGCGACGAAAATGATGATAACGTCAATTCTATTGAAATTCTAAATTTCAGCAAATTTTCTAGACAAAATCATTTGTAATAATTTTTTTTATAAATATTGTGTACAGTAATTTGTAAAAAATGTTTCATGTTCTATTGATTTCATAATGGTCAGCAAGGTTAATACGATGCTATTTTATTCTTTTTTTTTTCAGTGTGAATCTGTAAATGCATAGGATAAAATAATAAAAAATAGCATCATATTAGCTCTGCTGTCCTAGATCATTATGAAACCAATAGTCCATTTATATTAATAGTAATATTTCATTTATAGCTTTCATGTTTCTTATTGTTATTATTTATTATTACGTCACTAACTCAGAATTTTCACATAATTAACTGAGTAAACGAAAATATACATTTTTTACAAAATAATATCTCAGGTAATATTGCTTGCATGTCATTCAATAACCAACTTTTTTGTAGGAAATTTAATCTTTTTAGCTTTTATACAATGCATTTTGTACGTAGAAGCAGCCAAATTTGAAATATTTTAAAAACGCGCAAAGAAACAGCACTTTTTCGGAATGTCGAAAAATGAAAAATTCTATCTCAGAAACTCTGGGAGGATTAATAAAATAGAAAATTATGGGGAATTTTGTCAGCTACATTTTCATTCTGAACGTTGTTGCCCGTAAAATTAATACTTTCTGAAATATTAGCGAAAAAGCAATTTTGTCCGCCATTTTACCAAGATGGCGCAGCCGGCTCATCACCTACGCATGGGGAGTTTTGATGGTTTTTAGCACCACTTTTTAAGCCTATATACCAATTTTTACCTTTTCCCCAATTTTTTCCGTTATATTGCTGAAAATGATTTAATTTACCTGGGCTACCGTATATCCAACAGTGTTGGAAAAAATTAAATCTTACTGGCAATTGACAATTAAATTAATTAATCGTGACTATTTTTTATTTTGCATGATTACAATTAATTAATTGTTAGTTGTTCTTCAATTAAAAATTAATTATTTGTTAGTTGCTCCGACAATTCACAACTAATTAATTGTTGGTTAAATTTATTAATTGTAATTGTCATTGCAATTAACAATTGATATTCATTATGATGACAATTAACCTGATATTTCTTAAAAAGATGGCAGATTGCTATATAATAATGCATCTCTTAAAAAATCAAATGTTTTTTATTTGTAACTACAGCTGGGACGTACGTTTTCAGGCAACACGCAATATATTTTGCTATTATTAAAAGCTTTTTACGATTTATATTTTTATAGAGATTTGTGCAGATAATACATTTTTAATAGTTTACAAAGTTTATTTGTGCACCCAATATTACAATACATGCATAAAGATATTTCAATTGCTCTTTTTATTTATAATAGGGTTTGTTTAAAAGTCTGGGACAAGACTGAAATGCGATCTGCTGTTATTACAAAATACTAGAATGATCTTCATAGTTATTTTTTTATTTAAATTTAAAAACTTTCATAAAATTGCAGTCTGCAATTAAGAGATTAATTGCGATTAAATATAATTGCAACTGAAATATCATAATTAAATATTCAATCAACTGATTGGTTAAAAATTTAATTGATTGATGCCCAACTCTGATCTCCAGTCGTTTTTACGATTTTTTACGAAACTAATTGTTTTATGTAATTTCCATAGAAACGCTGTAACCTATTCACCGCCGCCTTTCTATTAACAATGAATTAAATTGTTGATTCTTTAAAAGCAATAGAATTTGTAATTATGTATTTTTTAAGGATGTTTAGGAGGTATCTCAAAATGCTACGAAATGAATAAAAATTTAGTAGAATTTTCCTCAGTTAATGCTAAAACTACAGTGAAAATTTCAATCCGATCGACTAAGCCGTTTAAAAGTTATTGCAATTTAAAGTAACTGTAATTTTACATGTGATCTTATGGAGATTAGCTCACATAATAGAATAAAGTCATTTCAATTACAGGAAAAAAGCTACCAAGCGTCCCAAATTTTTAAATTACGTAACTTGAACTCCATAGAACCGATTTTGCATAGTTTTATAAACATTCACTAAACGGTTCTTGAGAAAAGAATTATAAACAAACCGAAAATCTGTTTTTTTCTCGATAAATTAGTCGGTGTGTAAGAAAATTCGGCAACACTGTACTCAGCTGAGAGCTAGTTTCCGTCGAGCGCAGTGGCGTGCTGTTAACCTTTAACCGCTAACGTGGCGAAATTTGACGTAACCGCTAACGTGCGGTCTGGTAGACCGCGATTTTCGTTTTTTTTTTATAAAAAAAATTATTTAAAAAAAATATATATAATAAATGTTTATTCAGACAGGTTTACAGAATTGAGAAATTAACAAAACACACTTAGATTCTAATAAAAGCAACGAAAATTCAGCAAAAAATAAATTGACCCTTTTTGCGACTAAAATTAGTTGACTTTTTCTGCAACACATTCTACGCATATTTTTCTTGCACATTGGAGGCAAATCGGTTTTTGGCAGCATACACAAATATATTGGGTTTTTCTTTTCAATTTCGGTGGACATCGATAACAAGTTCCTCTTTTTTCAAGGCGCTCTGGAGGAGGGTCATTTTCAGCAACAGTTTCGTCTGTGATTCCACACAATCTCGAGATTGTCATGCGTAGTTCTCTCGGAAGTTTTGAATTTTCTATTCTTCTTTTCCACTGAGGCAAAGTAAGACTTCTAGCCAACTGTTTCAAAAAATCTGCCCTTTTTGTTGGAGTATCTTTGTAACTACCATACAAAACATAGGCATTTACCGTACTCACATCTAGTAACGCAAAAAATAGCCATCGGCCATCTCTTTGTTCTTCGGCTGGGGCTATAATTGGCAACTTTTTTATCTAACTTATCTACCCCACCTTTTGTTGAATTGTAGAATTCGATTATTTCTGGTTTTCCAGAAGTGATATCAGTTGATTTCGTATGGTGCATGGACGAAATCAAAATTACGGATTTTGATGGCTTTGGTACATAGGAAACTAAGGTCGTATTGTTACTAAATCCATATAAGCTGCTTTTTTCTTCTCGTTTTTTATTTGCTTGAAAGCTCAATGGAATTTCTGCTTGATTCTTTCTAAGAGTCCCTACATATGTTAGACCTCTGCTTTGTAATTCTTGCACAACTTGAATAGAGCTGAACCAGTTATCAGCAGTTACGTTTCGATTAGTCTTCTGAATTGGTTTAGACAGTATTATGACAGCTTGAGTGGGAATTTTCAGCTTCTTCTCACTGTTCGATAATGAAATAGAATCTGAGCCTTTTCCGGAGTAAATATAAGCATTGAAAAGATAATTGTTTCGGGCATCAGTGAGACACATTATTTTGATGCCATATCGAGCGGGTTTCTTTGGCATATATATTTTGAACTTACAACGACCTCTAAAACCAACAAGCATTTCATCAATAGTTACATTTGTTCCGAGAGAGAAGGCACTTTGCGAATTTTCAATAAATTTGTTGAATATCTTCGATATGTGGGGTACAGGATCTCCTTGGTCTTGTTTTTCCTTTCGTATATTTGCGTCGTCAAATCTGAGAACTACAAGTAAAAATTCGAAACGTCGTTTTGGCATAGTACATCGGAACACATCGCATCCAGTGCCATCAGTAGCAAACAAAAAATCGATACTTTCGTTTCCAGATTTAAAAACGGAAGTATAAACCAAAAGTCCCAAAAAAGCTTTCATTTCTATTTCGTCAATTGCGGACAAAATGGGGCTGTTTATGTTTTTATACTTTTGTCTGGCTTCAATTATCTTTACATTTGTCTACTGAATTATTTCATCAATTATATCTTTCGAAAAAAGAAGTTCCCAAACATCTTCAATTTTTGGATTAGTACCCAATTTTTTTGCATATGCACGTAAGCCAGGTAAAGTAATTACAATATTGTGCTTTTGAGTTCTTACATTTGTAGGAGGTTCCCTTTTACACCTACAATAATAAAATTGAAAACTTACATCAATTCTCTACAACTATTTTTTTCTTACCATTTAAATTTATTTTTTCCGAAGTAAAAGTTGGATTCGTCTTCTACCAAATCTTGTGATTCACTTTCCAAATCTTCGTTTTCAGAATTTCTATTTATCAAGTAATCTGAATCGGAATCTTCTTCAATTACTTCCTCAATATCATCGATATCCTCAAACTCATCATCACTTTCTACAAATTTTACATTCTCATCTTCTTCATCATGGAGATTTTGGGCCCATTCCGCAAATTTTGGATCATCAGGACGCATATTGGTCAAAACGCGATTTTTATCCATGTCAAAAAACCAAAATTCGAAAAAACTTGGAAGTGAGTTATGTCACGTAATCGCTAACGTGAGGTCTCGCAGACCGCTGACGGACTAAACTGCACATAAAAAATAAACAAAGCGTCACATCAAGCCAACCTCTAGCATACGACTAAATCAGGGGGTGTCTGAAAGGTACATGAGACCCCACCACATACAAGCGTGGAAGTTAAAAATTATACTTAAAAGAATAGTGGAAAGGATCTCACAGACCGCACGTTAGCGGTTAAAGGTTAAAAAGGGGCTTGTAAATTCCAGACATCCAATATCCACTATGAGCATATGAGCTTTAACTCTGAAATAGCAGTAATGTAAACTGCAAATGATGCCTATAAAGTTGTAATTTGTGGTAGTAGTTATAATTACTACAAATATAAATAAAATAAAATCATAACTACATACCTACACATTATTTGTCCTAAACTGCTATGGTAGTATGAAGCTGGTATTTAGCTATTTCCTACAGCTAATTGCTACCTTTTTGGTTTTTGTAAACATAATTTAGTTAATGCTATAATAAAGTAAAACAAGAATAATAGAAGGTTCTGTCAGCCTCGGTGGATTAGTGGTTTGCATGTTTGCTTCATAATCCAAGGATCGCAGGTTCGATCCCAGGCGGAGCTGGTAATTCTTCATAGCGGAGAAAAATTTAAAACATGCCTTCTTTTCGGATAAGAAGTAAAACTGTAGGTCCGGTGTCAATGTGATGTTTGGCACGTTAAAAATCCCTACTGGGGGTGCAATTCCCTCAGATTCTGGTAAATTCTAGTAGGGTCGGCCAAATGATCATAGCCATCGGTGCCATGAGGTACGAAGGATGCTCCGCCAGCCTCATTTCTCGCCCAAAAATAAATAAAATAGTAGCTTCTACTACTTATTTGGTATAGGTAGTAGAAGGTAGTTCTTGCTTGCTCTGGTCTTTAACAGTAATTACAATAGTTTAGTACAAGTTGAATTAAAATAAACTGGTGGTAAATTAATAGCTATTTATGTAACACGTACATAATGTAGGACTTTATAGACAAGCCCAGTTTATGGCCGAGCGAGCGAAGCGAGCAAGGCCTATAAAAAGGGCGAGTCTATAAGGTCCGATTATGTAAGAGTTGCATACAAAGCTTTATGTTCGATTTCTAACATTGGGTAATTATCAAAAAAAATCATTTTATAAATTTGACATCTATTCTTGACAGAAGAAAATTTGACATGTAATATACAGTTGTCATACTTTATTTTACTACTACCACTTTATTTTACGAGTACAATAATAAGCCAGTTCACTGCCGCAAAACAATACAATAAACAGTACCTTATAATGCAATCGGACATAAATAAGTTTTTTCACTACTAGCTTTAAAACATACTATTATCTAGTCTGTTGTCACCTTGTGAAGTTAGCCTTCTTGCCTAGTGGTAAATAATTTTTTATTATTGACTACTAGTCAATAATCCAGATTTTAGTGTAACACGGGGCAAAAATTCATCCCATTATACACTGGCATCCAGGAAAAAATCCGTGATCGCGATAGTACGTTTTTTATGTGAGAAGAATAAAAGGAATAAAAGTACTAGTAGTGAAAAAAATAATATATACACCACGGTTGTGAAGTGTTTTCTAGAGCCTCTCATCTTATATCCCTCGATGCTGCGCATCTCGGGATCTAATAATGCTCGGCTCTAGAAAAAACTCTTCACAACCTTGGTATATAATATACTATTATGAGTAACCTGCTTTAAAAAAAGTATTGGTAATACTTCCTTGAGTTTTGGAAACTGTATAAATGAATGAATTAATGAGCAGCTAAATCTGTAAAGATGAGAAATTGACCCCTACTTACCTGTTGTTAGTAGTCAATATAATAAAATATTACAATATTTTAAAGCTAAGATAGTTGCAGCTAAAGCTTCCCGAGTTCTCCGATGAAAGCAATTTGTCCTTTTTGTTGTTGTAGTTAGGTGGATTGGAATCCACTGAAGTAGCGCCAAACGGGAATTTATAATAAAAAAAAGACCATGGAAGGTTTTAGACTTAATCTTCTGCTGGATATAAATATTCCTAATACTCATTTGTACTACTATATGACAAAAACACAGATGTATTTTTATAGAATTTATTATAATTACATAATTATAATACTTATACTATACCTAGTTAATACAAGTGTTTAATATAATAGTTAGTATAAAAGTTATTTACTATTAATTAATAATAAGTTAATAATAATTCTTAAGTTCTAATCATAAAGATGATCAGTAATCTGACAAAGATGAAGATAATTGGGATGTTATAGTCTGAAGTATTAACTTGTTAATTAAATTGGTGTAACTTAGGAAAAGATTCAATCTTTTGATGTAACCTAAAGACTTTTTCTCCTGTTTCACATATTTTAATTAAAAAGGGAGAGGCCTTTATTACATTTTTGAATTCTTTCCTTGCTTGCAATGCAATTGAGATAAGGTCTCTTGTGTTTCTAACATGTTTATGTGCCCCCGTCAGACGTTACAGCACTGACATACAAAACATGTGACATAACCTAGCATTATCATAATTTAGAATTTAGGTACTTATGAAATGATATTTGATTTTCCTTCATACCGTATCTTTTGCACAAAACACATTGTCGCACCATTATTTAAATTAAAACACTCACAATAACTTAAAAAACTAAACACACAGAAAACAAATAAGCCAATATGGAACACTCGTGTCGCCGCGAGTAAACCACTAAGCACTAGGATTAGATTCGGCTACATTCGGAGCACGCATATCGTTTCGTACTTTGTGTAAACAAACCATGCAGGTTTCAGAAAATACCTAAATAGCTCCGTCCATCTAGTTTAAATACGTCCATAATTGCAATCAACTGCTGACTGATGCCCAAAGACTTTTGAGAAAGATATACTTATGCTACCAACTTATAAAATCAACATTGTTGTCACGTTTTCTATATTTTATAGAACGTTGAATTATTAATATTAAACATATTTATCATTTACAATTATAAAAAATAAACAATATTTTAATGTTTTAATTAATACTCAAGCATAATTAATAATTATATGTTCATAATTGATAAAGATTTAAATCAAATATTTTTTTGCCGAAAAGTTAAAATCAAGGCATATTCACTGCGAAAAGTTATTTAAAATTTTTCCATATTATTCGTTATTTTCTATTTCATTCAACATTATTAGTAAAAATTCATCTTTCCTTTTAAATAATATATTCTTTTTTAGCATTGTAACTATTAATTTACTTCGTAATGATCTGTAAAACGAAGATATTCATGAATTTCTAATTTTCAGTACTTTTACCTCCGATTGTACCTCCCAAACATACTTAAGCTTGCACAAAAAATATTGTGTATACCTTGTCCGCGAAATTATTTAAGCTTAATAATCTGAATAAAAATATAAAGAAAACTTAATTGCGAGAAATCCCAAGTGAATGCCCATCTAAAAAGTTGATAGGTACTTAAAGAAAGTGCTATTAGACGAGTCAATAAAGCCTAAAAATCGACCAAACTTCTTAATTCTCAGCAACAGCTCCGATTTTGATCAATTTTTTTTAAAATGTGTGTTTTTTAATATTATTCAAAATCAGAAACA
This sequence comes from Agrypnus murinus, assembly GCA_929113105.1. NCBI lineage: Eukaryota > Metazoa > Arthropoda > Insecta > Coleoptera > Elateridae > Agrypnus > Agrypnus murinus. The sequence goes on along the minus strand of OV816028.1, from coordinate 77,105,501 downwards.
TCCCAATTTCAGGAAATAATTTTTTATATTGTTTAAACAATAAAAACTGAATTTACGGGAAAAATTATTTTTTAAATTTTTTTTCGCAATATTTATGGAAATGTCAATTGTTTTTACTAAGAATTTATTATCAACAATATCTCCCGCACTCGTGGTTAACAAGTATTTACATTGTTTAAACAATGATAGCAACATTTACGGAAAAAATTGATTTTTTAAAGGTTTTTTCGCAATATTTATAAGAAAGTGAATACCACGAGTGCGGGAGACATTGTTGATAATAAATTTTCAATAAAAACAATTGACATCTTTACAAATATTGCGAAAAAAAATTTTCAAAGTAACTTTTCCCATAAATTCAGTTTTTATTGTTTAAACAATATAAAAAATTATTTCCTGAAATTAGAATGTTTCTGATTTTACATAATATTAAAAACGCGCATTTAAAAAAAATTGATTAAAATCGAAGCTGTTGCTGAGAATTAAGAAGTTAAAACCTTCATTGACTAGACTATATATGAAATATTTAAGCAATCTAATATTTGCTAATGAACTAAACAATATTCTAATCGAAGCTAAGCAGAAACTTTTTAAACTAAAACAAATTAAGAAGAAATACGTATTTATTAATCTACTCGCACAAATACTGCAAATCCAATCAATATATCAAAGCCAAACACACTAAGAACTGCTCCGCTGCGAGGCAAATAACATTGTTAAAATTTCTTCCCTTTTATGAATTTATAGTACTACACCACATTATCTGTGACTACACGAATAATCTTATCACGTATCAGTCACCACGTGCATCGTGTAAGCTTACGCATGCTATATAATAACGTCGCATTCGACTAAACAATTAATGAATATTACTTTATTATTTGTATCGACAAATGTAGTTGCCCAGAGCTCAGTCACGCCACCTAGTTTAGTTGCACGAACTAACCAAAAAAGTAAGCGTATTTATTTTCAAGAGGCTGCGTATCTGTTTATTATCTGTGGTTAGGACACGGATGTCAAAATCTATCTCTTTCTAGGCCAAAACTAAGCTGCCTAAAACAGAGATACCTACTTTTTTGTCTCTTTTTACTTTAGTGATAATATTCAGCAGCTGTAAATCTTAGGTTATGCTGCCATGTTTATTTTTATGCATGTAAAAGTTTTTAATGTACACATTATCATTGATTTACTGTTATTTTTAAAATTACTTATATCAATTTTATATTTAATAATTTAAGACAGCTTTTAATAAAGTATTAACTGTACCCAATTTCAGATTTATATAATTGTCACATTGACAGTTTAATTTATTAAACCAATTTTCATGATTACCAACATTCTAAGAAATAGTTTCAAAACATAAAATGTCACTAGGAAAATTTGACATGCGTGACTTAAGGAAGTTGTGGCTGTAAAAAAATATGATAAAAATGTAAAAAAATTATTGCAGTTGATAGATTTTAATGTGCAAAATTATTTCCTAGAAAATCTTTAATCTTTAGGAAGTTGTTTATGCATAAACTGCATTTAAAAATAACATCTTATGCAAAATGGAAAGTTGTTGATACATTTATTATAATAACTTCACTTAAAAAATTTGATACCAAAACATTTCACGTAAAAACGTTGTAAGATTGTGCCGTTAAAGTTTTAAATTTGTTATAAGGATAGTTTTGCCAAGAAATAAATTAATACGAAGAATTTGTCGATTGAACGCATGATATAACTCTCTTGGTAACAACGTCGCATTGCAACAAACGAGCGGGAAACTTAAATGCTTTATATAGCTACATGCAAATACTTTAATATTATTAATACCGGAAACTCCATATAATTTATCATATGAAAAGAGGGGACTATAGCTCTTTATTTTCAAATAGTAGCGACAACGATTGATCTCGCCGCTGGAGCAAAAGCACCAGAACGATGTTGGCGACATTGAATGTTACCAGATTTGACATTTTGTCTTACAATAAATCTTAGGCTTAATAATAATCATGCATAAAAATATTCACAGTTTAACATTAATTTGATAATGGACATTCATGTTCTGTAAAAATGACTATATAAACATGACATATATCTCCGTAATTCTTATTTTTAAACAACTTTTTATTAAATTTCGGCAACGCCATGCATGTAGTAATTTTTTGTTTATTAAAGTTTGTATCAGATTTGCTCCACGATGTCGCTACTATATGAAATAGAGTGTCTATAGAGGGGACATTTTTGAAGCGACATCTTCGCAGATGGGTGTGCAACTAACAAATGGTTTTCAGTGAGAAACCTGCATCTAATTAAAAAATAGCAGTATTTCTGTTAAACGATGGTTCATTACTGTTATGCTAAAATATATAAACTTTTACAATTTATCTAAACTATTCAATTTTTTATTACAATGACGATTTTTTAATTACTTTCCAAATATTTTAGAAATGTCAGGTTTATTTGCACACCACACCGCAAGAGGCGCTGTTAAATTTTGTCTCCTATTTTTCAAAATAAGTCTCCGGTATTAATAATATTAAAGTATTTGCTACATGTAGAACCACTAACCGCTCGTAATATACATCTCGAAAACAAAATCAGTTGTATTAAATAAAAAGATACGTAATTCAAAAACTTTTTACTGCTACGTTTTAAATGAATCTGAATAAATAGTGTTTCACCCATTGTTTTAATTTGTCAGACTGACTTTAAAAAGACAAGTCAATGTCATTTACTGCATTAACTTGTTTTCAACAGAACAACGAACGTAATACTGGTGCCAACTTAAGGCAACGTTGTCACTTTTTCACTGCACTAGAAGCGTATAATTTATTTATATTCTAGAGAGATTTCTTTATTTTTTAGTGTTTACATGGTAATATTATTTTATTTTTATTAATAAAAAAGTAAACTTGAATGAAATTTCTGCTTAGAAGAATTGTTTTCTTCGTCATTTTCTCGCGTTCTTAAGTTTGGACTAGTCAGTCAAAAGTTAATCTCTGACTTTAAAAAGACTAATAATTAATTAACAACATTATATAAATAATAACTAACTGCTTTTACATGCATTCTAATAAAACTAGTATCGTTTGAGCCATTATTTGAAGCAAGACTATGTAATTATTTATATTCATCAAAATAGCACAGCTCCATAACTTTTGACTCAGACTATCCCACCACAACCTCTTTAACTCTAAATAACACCGAGCTCAGTTCATATTTAGAAACCCAACCTCATATCTGTATCTTTTCTTTTAAGTAATTTGACTTCTTTCTGCATTTCTCTGCCCCACCCTGTATATAAGTAAGTTGTAAATTAAGTTGCGCAACGTGGCAACACTGATTGATCCAATATGTTTCTGGTCGGCCATTTGACTTTTAAACTAGCAAAATATTTTAACTTCTAATTAAAATCTTTGTTTTTAAAAAGCTATTAATTTTTCGTTACAGGAAATCTAAAAATGGGCGTCCCTAAGTTTTTTAGATACATAAGTGAACGTTATCCATGCCTCAGTGAAATTGTCAAGGAATATCAGGTATGTTAACCTCTTGTTTTGATAGAAAATATCAACTAACATTTTCTTAATAAAATACAGATTCCTGAGTTTGATAACTTGTACTTGGATATGAATGGAATTATCCATACCTGTTCGCATCCTGATGATGGTGATCCCCATTTCCGTATTACCGAAGAAAGAATATTTCAAGATATTTTTCATTATATTGAAGTATTATTTAGAATGATAAAACCACGAAAATTGTTTTTTATGGCTGTTGATGGTGTAGCTCCTAGAGCTAAAATGAATCAACAACGTGGTAGACGATTTAGATCTATAAGAGAAGCTCAAGCTTTAGAAGCAAAAGCTCGTGAACGTGGGGAAGTTTTGCCTACCGATGCGAGATTTGATTCGAATTGTATTACGCCTGGAACTATTTTCATGGCGCGATTGCATGAACAATTAAAGTATTTTGTGACTAATAAGATCTCTACGGATAAGTTATGGCAAAATTGTAAAATTATTCTTTCGGGGCATGAGGTGAATGTTTATATTATCATTACGATTTATTTGTTAAGATATTATTTTTTAGACACCTGGTGAAGGTGAGCATAAAATAATGGATTATATAAGATATACGCGTGCACAACCAGGTTATGATCCTAACACAAGGCATTGTTTATATGGATTGGATGCCGATTTGATAATGCTGGGATTGTGTACACACGAACCTCACTTTTCTTTACTTCGGGAAGAGGCAAGACATTTATGATTTCTTTTATAAGGTTAAATTTAATCATTATTCCTTTTAGGTTAAATTTGGAAAGAAATCCAACAAAAGAAAAAATATTCCCGAACAAATTACATTTTTTCTTTTGCATCTTTCGTTAATGAGAGAATATTTAGAATTAGAATTTCAACCACTGAAAGATAATTTGACATTTGAATATGATATAGAGAAGATTGTAGATGATTGGGTAAATCGTGATTGTAAAGACATATTTATTTGATTGTTCTGTTTATGTTATCATAGGTTCTTATGGGATTTCTAGTTGGTAATGATTTTATACCAAATTTACCGAATATGCACATAACAAATGGTGCTCTACCTATTCTTTATAATACTTATATGAAAGTACTACCAAAATTAGGTGGTTACATTAATGAAGCGGGGACCTTGAATTTGGAAAGGTTTGAGATTTTTATACAAGAATTAAGTAGAATTGATATTGAAAATTTTTCTGAAAAGTATGCTGATTTAAAATGGTTTGAAGGCAAAACGGGCAGACGCCTTAATGATAAATCAAGACCTTTGGTAAGTATACTTGATCTCTGTAGAGAAACCATAGTGGAGTATACTCAAAATTATTAAGTTTTGAACTTGTATGATTAGTCCAGTTATAGATAGTTATAGATAGATCTCTTAACCCATTTAAAACCACTACTAAAGAAAAACTACAAATTAATTTTTTTTGTGTTTTGATATTATTATTAACATTAACTGAAACTGTTTAATACAAAAAAAATTAAATAATACATTAGAACATCAAAAAATTTAACGTTGCGTAAACGCAACATTGGGAGGATACCACTTACGATAATTCACAAAGCCGATCGGGGACACAATGCCCACCGTGGATACTACGCTGACTGGTGGTTTGAACACTTTGCCAACAGACGACACCAAGCCGACGGTTCAAATAAATTTTGCTACTAGTCACTTTCCTGACCGTAGACCCTATGCCGAGCGAAAGCTGTGGACACTTAGCTGGCCGTGGAAAGTACGCCGACAGCATCCCGTGGACACTTTGCCAACCGTGGACACTCTGCCGACCGAAAGCAGTGGACACTACGACGGCCACAAACAGTGGACACTTTGTCAACCGTGGACTCTATGCCGACCGCAAGCGGTGGGCACTTTGCCGACCGCAAGCGGTGGACACTTTGCCGAACCTGGAGTGGACGCCAACCCCTTAAATAAACATCGCTGCACACCTCCCCGATTCTCGACAAGCCGACTTTAAGAGCCGTTCATAGTTAAATTCTGATGTGAATACAAACATAAAGTTCCACTAAAGCTAAAGCTAAAACTAATTAACCTGTTGGTCAATTTTGATATGATTTTCACAAATCTAATCTTTGAGATGTTTTCTACAATATGACCTTAGGTTGTCCACGATTGGTAAAGTGTCTACTGCTTGCGGTCGGTATAGTGTCCACCGCTTGCGGTCAGCGTATTGTTCACGGTTGGCAAAGTGTCCACCGCTTCCTGTCAGCATAGTGCCCACGGTCGGCAAAGTGTCCACGGTCGAAAAAGTGTCCAATAGCAAAATTTATTTTAAGGGTCGGCAAAGTGTCTAAAACGGTCAGTCAGCGTAGTGACCACGGTCGACAAAGTGTCCGCAGTCGGGGTTGTGTCCGATCGGCGTAGTATCCAATACCCTTCTCGAATATAAATTTGTTCCTTGTGCAAGTATTTACTTGCACAAGAAACAACACTGCAACCACAACAGATTGAAAGAGATTCACCATTTAACACCAGAAATGCAGGAATTTTTAATAATGCAGGGTATGTACATTTGTGTACCTTATCAAGCCAATGTTGCGTTTACGCAACGCTCTTAATTTATAATCACATTTTTTCGAAACTATAAGTTTTTGACTTTTTATATCAACAGTAACATTTTTTGATCTTTCCAGAGCCAATCTAGATAAAAATTAAAATTTTTATTTGTAAGAGTAATTTTTTTAACGACGTTTCTATCACCCATGTAATAGTATTCAAAATTCAATAAATTCAGGCTGTAATTTTGATAAAATAAAAGCTGAATTTAAATAGAAAAAAATATGCTACATTTAGGTTCACGCTATAAAATCACACAGAAGTTATAAAAACAGATATAAATTAGACACAACATACTTAAAAAAATTTCGTCTGGAGTGTTGTGTTAACTCAACATTGGGTGGAAATGGGTTAAGCTGGTTCTGCCAAAATGGCATGACACAAAAAGAAATATACAGTGTGGGATTAAAAAAATAATTAAAAAGAAAGCGAACTCAACCGGATTTTTTAATAACACTGAAACACGTCGATTTTGTTTTTTAAAAATACACATTAATATCTTGAATGGTGTAAGCTAAAATCTTCAAATGGTCATACTTGAAACAATTCTAAAGGTAATGAAATACATAAATTACTGGAGTTTCATCAAGGGGGACATTAAAACAACATTCCAGGGGGAAAAGAGATTATCAAAAAATAATTATTAAAGAAACCTTGATTGTGACTAACCTGTAAGAGATACATATACAGTGTGTTTTTTGTAAACGATAATATAGGAAATCCAATGGAATTTTATCATTTTCCTTCTAAGTTTGTACCCTTGCAAGTAGAAATTTTGGTAACAATCGAAAGAAGAATTCATTTTACGTCAAAACAATATTAAACTTTATGAAGAAAACCAAGATCTATTTAGAAAAATACTTAAAAAGCTTATAGATTTACTGCTTTTGGCAATAAGCTATTTAAAAAAGCTGGAAGCTGTACACTGATTGGTGTAGTGGTTAAGGCTTCAGATTCCTAATCAGAAATCGCGGGTTCAAGTCCCATCTTTGTATATATTTTTTTTAAATTGTATTGCTTACTAATTATTGTTTTTAGAACTTTATTACAACGATTTTTTCATTTGCCTTTCTGATAGGTAGTTAAAATTGTATAAAAGTAAAGGTAAACCCCGGTAGCAAAAATATCTAATAATAAAAATAATTAATAATTGTAAATATGTTCTAAAAATAATAATTAGTAAGCAATACAGTTACAAAAAAAGTATACGAGGATGGGGTTTGAACCCACGATTTTTGATTAGGAATCTGAAACGTTAATCGCTACACCAATCGGCTTTTTTTATAGCTTATTACTTACATTTACAGCTTATAGCTTATTACCAAAAGCAATAAATCAATAAGCTTTTTTAAGTACTTTTCTAAATAATTTTTGGTTTTCTTCATGAAGTTTAATATGTGTTTGTGTAAAATGAATTCTTCTTTCGATTGATACCAAGATTTCTACTTACATTTGCAAAGGTACAAATTTTGGAGGAAAATTATAAAATTCCATTGGTTTTCCTATATTATCGTTTACAAAAAACAGACTGTATATGCCGCCACAGACTTTTTTGTCGATCTTTTTGAGACCTACAATTCGTTCGCAGTTTACCTTTATCTGTTACTGTTTTCGCAATGTAAAGCATTATGTGTTTGTTTTCTCCATTTTATTGATTAATTTTTTACATTTGCTTATTATTTGACTCTTGAAAGACCTTTTGAACAATCTATGTATAACTAAACCTTGTCCAAGAAACAATATATCGAATGATGAAAACAACATTAAAATCTATTCACTGATTCTTGAAATTCAACAGCTTTTACAGAGACGTAACCTCATTGTAATTATTTAAGTGCGCGTGCACCTACGAATGATGCGGGGTATGTGGTACGCATGTAGATTGCCAACAGCTGCATTACCAGCAGCTCAACTTTTGTAAATCGATCTCTTTTCTTAATGCATTAATAGCTGAAGCGGCCAGAGACAAGTCTGTTGATTTTTCAACGGGAGTTATGCTAGTAATAAGTATAATGATATCAATTTTTTACTTACTTTACTTAATCGCTCCTCTTCTACCTTAGTTCAGGTGTAGAGGTTTCTTCTTCTATTTCATTGTGAATTTCCTCCATTCTTTTCTGTTTCTGGCCAGTTCTTCAGCTTGGCTCCATGACAGGTTTTTCTTTTTTATTATTTTGGCTATCTGGTCATTCATCTGCCAGATTGTCTTTGTTGGCTTCTCCGGGTCCATTCTTGTGAGATGTCCCCACCATTGTAGTTGGCGTTGCTCTATTATTTTATTGATGTCTGTTGTTTCTAGTCTTTCTCTAATCTCGCTGTTTCTGATTCGATCCATTATTCTTACCCCTAAAATCTTCCGCAAGTATCTCATTTCCATTGCTTGTAGTCTGCTTTTGTGATTTTCATTTAAGACCCACGTTTCACTTCCATAAATTAGTATCGGCACAAACACTGTTTTAAACACTTTTATTTTAGTTTTACGTGAAATTTCTCGTTTACTTAGAAAACTTTTATTTAGGGCATGAAATAGTTTATTTGCACTTGCTATACGGTTGTTTATTTCACCATCTATTTTCCCATTTTCTTCTATTGTGTGGCCTAGATATTTAAAGCTTCTTACTTGTTCTATCTCTCTGTTGTCTATGGTTATTTTTAATGAGTGTGGTTCTCTAGCTATTACCATGGTTTTTGATTTATTGATATTAATTTCCAGTTTTTTCTCTTGTAATGCGTTGTTCCATATGTCCATATTATATTGTAAGTTTTCCTCGTTGTTCGATATGATTGCTAGGTCGTCTGCATACATTTGGTTTGGTAGTCTTATTGGTTTTAGTCTGTAGTATCCCCATGTTTGTTTTCTCGTTTCTTCTTTACATTTAGTGTTTATTTCATCCATTAATATTATAAATAGGTATGGGCTTAATGCTCCTCCTTGTCTGATGCCTGCTGTAGTTGTAAACTCCTCCGATTCATTATTTTGTGTTCTTATTATATTTCGTGTGGTTTTGTAAATACTTCCTATGCTTGCTATTAGTCCCTCGTTTACCTTTTTGTTTCTGAGCGCTTGCCATATGTCTGTACGTTTCACTCTATCAAATGCTTTGATTATATCTATGAAGCCTATACTGATTGATCTGTCATGTTCTATCATCTTCTCTATTAGTTGTTTGATCGTAAATAGAGCATCTTGCGTACCTCTTGTAGGTCTAAATCCATATTGCTGATCATTTAACTTGTCTTCTACATTGGTTCTTAATCGTTTTTCTAATATGGCTTCATATATTTTCGCTGGTACACTTATCAGTGATATTCCTCTGTAATTTTCGCAGTTTTTAGAGTCCCCTTTTTTGTATATTGGTAGGATAATGGCTACTTCCCAATCCTTTGGTATTGTTTTCAGTTTCCATATCTTGTTTATAAGTTGTAGTAGTACATCGAATCCTTTTTCTCCCATGTATTTTAGGTATTCTGGAGCAATTTTGTCATACCCTGGCGCTTTTCCGGTTTTAAGTTTCTTTATTGCTTCTTCTAGTTCCCTTCTCGTTATTTCATTATTTGTTGGTTCTATTTCCCCCTTTTGTTGTGTTGTTTCTCTTGACATATTTTCTTTCTTGTTTCCCTCATCCGTCAGTAATTCCATATAATATTGCCTCCATCTGTTCATTATTTCTTTTTCTTTTGTTAATGTTTCCCCTAATTTATCGTTTATTTGAGGTAGTGACCAGTTTTTCTTTTGGCGCATGTTTTTCAGGACCCTGTAGAAGAGTTTTTGATTGTTGTTATTGTTTTCTTCCATTTTGTTACCGAAGTTTTCCCATTCGTCTCTTTTAGCTTTTAGAACTAGTTCTTTTACTTTTTTTCTTTCTTGTTTATAAATCTCGTAATCTTCTGTATTCTTTGTAGTTAGGTATTTTTGCCATTTTTCTTTCTTTTTTTTTGTCTGTGTTCTTATTTCTTCATTCCACCAAGGTGTCTGTTTTTTCTTACTTGTTTTGTACTTTCCGCATATATTTGTAGCAGCAATGACTAAAGTTTGTTTGAGAATTTTCCATATTTGTTCTATCCCTCCATTTCTTATTTCCTTATTGTTATTTTCTAGTAGTTCTGTGACGTTTCGTTGGAATTTCTCCTGTTTTCCCTTTTCTCTTAGTTTATACACTTTTAGTATCTCTCGTTGTTTTTCCTTGTGAGTTGTCTCTACTTTATCAATTTTTAGCTTTGAGGTGACTAAATAGTGATCTGTTCCTGCTTCGGCTCCTCTTTTTACGATTGTGTCTGTAATTTCATTCTTGTGTTTGTCTTCTATTATTACGTAGTCGATGATGGATTTCTCTTTCCTGTTTGGTTCTTCTCGTGTGAATTTATGTATATCTTTATGTTTGAACCAGGTATTTGATATTCTTAAGTTATTGTCTGTACAGAATTCTAATAGCTTGATTCCGTTTCTATTTCTATGAGTCTCTCCTTGTTGTCCTATTACTTTTTCCCAATTTTTTGTATCTTTTCCTACTCTTCCATTAAAATCTCCTAGCAGTATTTTTGTTTCTCTGCTACTATCCAATGTCTCTTGTAATTGTTCATAAAACTCTTCCATTACTTCTGCTTTCTCCCCTTCGTTTGGTCCGTATACGTTAATGAAGCTTAGGATTTCTTCCTTCTTTATTTCGATTTCTAGTAGTATTATACGTTCTGAAATTAATTTCCAATTTTTAATTTTTTCTGTCCAGTTTTTGTGTATTATATATGCTACTCCTGCTTTTGCGTGTTTTTGCATTTCTATGCCTTTGTATATTAGTACATGTTCATCTTCTAATTTTTTAAACCCATCTCCTTTTATTTTTGTTTTCGTTAGTGCTAAGATCATTAGGTTATACTTGTTAAATACTTCTATAATTTCCTTTTCTTTATTTTTATATCCTTTCGTATTCCATGTTCCTATATTCGTTTCCCTTTCCATTGCTTTGTTCGTCTTCGTGTTTCGTCTTCTTTTCTTAATGCATTAATAGCAGAAGCGGCCAGAGACAGGTCTGTTGATTTTTCAACGGGAGTTATGCTAGTAATAAGTATAATGATATCAATTTTTTTATAACATTAAAAACTGAAAACGTACCCACAGATTAACTAAAAATCCTAATTTATAATACAATATCTTGCAGCTCTCGCTTGTGATAATAGAAACGTTCTTAAAAAAACATTTTCTTTCAAATCCCCACTCCTCTTTTGTTGAACATTGGCTTTGCCACCACCTATAAAATGTTATATGGGCGCCCATGAAAAATCTATTTCTATGTACTCTTTAGTAAGCATACCTACACATTTTTCATTGGTAGGTATAGACATACCTACTTACAACAATTAGTACGTCGTTTGTTGGTATCGAATAATAATAGAAAACATTGCACAGTAAATGTAATTAATTTATTTAAAGAAGTTTTAGCAAAACTGAATGTCATGGGAACAGATTTTGCAAAAATTATGATATTTACACTGTTCTGTAGTTTGATTACTATTACCCATAGAAAATAACCTAAATACAAAAGTTATAGCAAATTTTGCCCTCTACAATAATTTTAATAAACACTTTAGCTCTTGGATACATAGGCAAAAAGATACTGAGCAAAAAATTGAAGAAAGTGCGTTTTAACGGTTTCTCTATATAACTCTGCTTGCACATTGCCTCAGTTTCTGCAAACTTGGTTTTTTACTAGTGTCTTGGTCCCTACACCATATCCAAAAATTATAGATACTCGATCTTTTGCAAGGAAACCCATTTGTTTTTGGTACATATTGACTGGAGTATAATATATATGGACAAATAAACCAGTTGAGAATGTGCAGAGCTAGCATTGCCATTTTTGAAAGTTTATCATTTTTTTCATTAAAAATGGTGTCAGATAGAAGTTTTACTCAATGAATACAAAAAAATTACATGAATGAATTACTGACCAATTTAAAGTGATTTTGAAAATTACGGTTATAGGTGCTGCCTATCTGTGGGCATGCATAACAGATTTAAAATCTTCTAAAATGATGAAAATTTAAAAAATCGCTATAAATCGGTCTGTAATTTTTTTTCGTATTCGTTGAGTAAAAATAAGCATTTTTTACTCTTATTATTTTTTAACTGACGCCATTTTCGATGAAAAAAAATGATAAACTTTCAAAAATGGGAAATTGTTGTTCTCAATTTTGCTCGAAATTGAAACACTCTAGAAAAAAAACACAGTGGACAAAATTTATGTATTCTTTGACGAAGAATGCGTTGCCGTTAAAAAAAGTTTAAAAAAATATTTTTCTAATTTCTTCAACTTTTAAAAATCTTTTTGGAACTGGATACGTGTTTACCCTGTTTTAGAGGTAAATATAATTTTTTTCATATAGGAGACATGTCACATTCGAAAGTAGAGGTTTCAAGCTGTAAAATAAGACCTCGCTGGTCTTTCTAAGTTGTGCCAATTTTTGGATCTAGTCGGTGGTTCAATTCAGAAAGAATGTCCCATATATCTTATTTGTGTCTCTAACTGTTGCACAACTATGATCACGTTGCTAAATCCCTTTATTCTTTTATGTATGCATTATTATTGTCAAGGTATAAAAACTTTTATAAAAACATGCATTTTTACTTATCTATACATATATGTATATACCTTTTAGGGAAAATTAAAAAAATTAGATATATGGGAACCAGAAGATGATATATGTCTAGATGAACCTCTGGAGCCTTGCAGGCAAAATTCCGATTTAGCTGCTTTAATAAAAGCAACAGATGATATGGTATATATAATCTATTTATAAGCTTTTAACAAATTAGTAACTGATTATATTACTTTTTAGTTATTGGACTCTTCAGATCTTCAAGGAGAAGAATTAGGAGAAAACTGTGATCCAGAAATTGAATCTGACACTTCAGATAATGATGATAGTTTATTTAATGCAGAATTTGTGCAGCATAAGACTGATTATTACAGAAATAAGTTGGAATATGAAAATGTTACACTGTAAATAAAATAATATTATATCATGCTTAAAAATAAACAACTTTTTCTAACTTTTTAGTGAAGTATTACGATCCCAAGCTGAAGAATATGTTCGTGCTATTCAATGGAATCTTCATTATTATTACAACGGTGTATGTTCTTGGTCCTGGTTTTATCCACATCATTATGCACCTTATGTTTCTGACATCAAAGGATTTTCTAATTTTAAATTTAGCTTTGAGTTAGAAACTCCATTTAGACCGTATGAGCAAGTAGGTTTTCGGATAGCAGTATTATTTTTTAATAAAAGATTTACTTATTGATCTTAAATGCAGCTACTGGCTGTTCTACCTGCTGCAAGTAAATCGTTGTTGCCAGAACCGTATCAAAATTTGATGACTGATGAAAATTCACTAATTAAAGAATATTATCCAGAAGACTTTAAAACTGATCTCAATGGGAAAAGACAAGAATGGGAAGCTGTTGTACTTATTCCATTTATTGAGGAGGTAACCTATTTTGTTAAAAAAAAACGTTTTTTTTTTTAAATAACTATGATCTATTTTTAGAATGTACTTTTGAAAGCAATGGAACCTTGTAATGAGAAATTGACACCAGAGGAAAAAGCACGTAATACTCATGGACCAATGTTAGTATATACTTATACGACAGAGAATTTGGGTCATTACGATGCTCCAGAGTATTTCCCTCCTGTTGTGTTTTCACATGCCCATTGTCAATTAGTGTCTATGGAAGATATTCGTATACCTAGTGAGAAACTTATAAAAGGAGCATATCCTGGTGTTAAGTTTGATGTATACTATCCTGGCTTTCCTACTATGAAACATTTAAATTATTTGGTGATTATTACAGTATTTTTTTGTAATTTTTTAAATATATGTTTTTTTTTCTTTATTCTACGAGGTGTGACTATTGAATAATGAGACTGGCGGTAAAAGTGTGGTTTATTATTACAATATTAAAACTAAACTGTTATACTCTCATCCCCAATTTATACACCGTTGTATACAAATTTCAAATGAATCTCGTCCACAGTATGTAAATTTGCATATCTTACCAGAGGACATTTAAGGTATGTTGATAAGCATGGAGATTCTCTTATCACCCAGAAACTGCTTTACGGACAGAGTATCATGAGTGAGAACATTTTCATGATGGAGAATTGGCTCAGCAATTCCCAATTTCACAAAAAAAATTGAGATTAATGCGCTGTTTGATTATAACTTTAGCCATTAACCGTTGCAATTCCGGCAACACAATTGCGCACATATCCTATCAATTGCTGCTCATAGACTAACTATGAGCTACAGCAAAACTCGGCTTTTCTTGTCTGCTTCCAGAAGTTTTAAAGTCAGTTACTTTGCATGCTCTTCTCATTATTATATAGGGTGCCCAGTCTTGTTATTTAATAGCCATTATCCTCATATACTTTTATAATCGATTTACATATGCTTAACTTTGATTACTTTTTAAGGTACTGCAGTTTTTAAGTATTTTGCTTGTTATGTTTTCTTTGATATGATTTCTTTTAGCCTATAACAAGATTTTTATGAAATTCGTGGAATTCAATATCAAAAGTAATGTCTAGCCCAGTGATGGCGAACCTTTTTGAGAAGTGGGTCAAATTTTATTCATTCTTTTTTTTAATACTAGCTCGTGGGTCACTAAGTCAGTCGCATCACTTGGAGCGAGGGGGTAAAAAGGATACCAATAATTTGGAAACACCGAAAATTTGTCAATAGACCATATTCATCAAACCATTCTGTTTGATATGGTCTGGAACTTATAACGTTTGTTTTTATTTTTTTAACCGCTGACATAGTACAGGGCTACAACTAAAAATGTTTATATTGTTACCTTCTTTTTAAAATAATGCTGTTTAATCATCTATTAACAAGAGAAATATTATTTGCATACATCAATTTAATCTTAACAATTATTATTTAACACTACAATTATAAACTGTTTAACGAACTTAAATGCTAGATATTTAGAAACTTAAAGCAGATTATATAAGGACTATTTATTTATTATTACAACTATTAAACATTTATTTATTCACTAATATATTTGATTACTAATTACACAAAGCATATTTTAGTACGCCGGTCGAACACTAATTGATGGCCGGGTCTACGCGGCCGCGATATAATGTACTAGAAACATCGGCCGTCATACACGCGACCCGGCTCGAACATTGTAGTGGTCTTCTGGAAATATACGTCGCCCGTGTATGGGGGTTTTCCAATTCGTTACAATATTTAGAATACAATAATTTTAGAAAAAAAACTTATTAACGTCCTTGATATACATACATATTTAGATGAGAAAATTTAATAATAAAAAAAAAATAATAAAGTTATTATTAAACATTTCTAGATGTGTACGCCAAGGCTGCCTTTTATGGGCACCACTCACCGTCTTCCGCGACAACGTTGCCGACGACGTCGGGTACGTGGTCGGGATAATAATGCAATGTTTAATTTATTGCATAAATAAGTTTGGCCTCGAGCTGGTTCGTAAATAAAATTATAAGTACCGTGTTTCGTTAAAACATTTTTATCACAATGAAAGACATTATTAACTTCATAATACTAAATACTTCTAATTAAAGAAAGAGATTTCAGTCGACCTTTTATTATGAACTTAATAATTATTTCTTTTCTTTTGATACACGAGTTGGTGTGGTGGTTGTTAACAAGGTTTGTTTGTTTGTATGTGACATATGAAGGGGGTAAGAACCCAGCACCGCGGCCTTAGGCTTATTGTACTCTCATCTTGTCACTTAGTCGGTAAAGAGTTTTGTGATCCTGATTAGGCTTAGTAACCTCTTTACCAGGTCCTCCCTTATGAGTGTCTCACGAGAGAAAGCTCCTTCGAGGAGTGAAAACCTCCATCGGTACAAGGCTTCACAGTCGAAAATAACATGTGAGGCTGTTTCGTCCTCTTCATTGCAGAGTCTGCAGATGGGTTCTTCATTACCAATCCCCATTCTATGCATATGCTTCCTTAGGTTGCAATGTCCAGTTATAAGGCCTGTCACCAGCCTAATCTTTGTCTGCTTAATTGCAGAATGTCATCAGTCAATTTGTCAGATGTTGTTTTTAGCATCAGTTTGCTATGTCTTTGCCCCTCAATTGCATTCCAATGGTTGTGGTGCTGTCTTTTTATCCAGCTTTTCAACCAGTTTCGAGCAAAGTTGTTGGTAATTCCAAAGACGGGTTCTGGCCCCATAAATGGTAACTCTGCTCCTTTCTTAGCCAAGGAGTCAGCTTTCTCATTGCCACTAATCCCCTTATGCCCCGGGACCCACATCAGGGTTACTCTATTGTGGGTTGAAAGGGTTATTAGGTTTTGTCGGCATTTCCATACTAATTTTGAGTTAGTACGATTGCTAGCTATGGCTTTTATGGCGGCCTGGCTATCTGTAAGGATAAGGATTTCTTTACCTTGGTAGTTCCTTTTTAAATTCTCATGTACACAGATGTCTATGGCATGAGTTTCGGCTTGGAAGATAGTGGCGAACCTCCCCAGCGATGCATAAGCAGCAAACTGAGGTGATTCCCCAAATATTCCTGCACCTGTGCCACTGTCAGTTTTGGAGCCATCCGTATACCAGATTAGCTTATTTGCCTGACGACTTTGTTGTAATAGCCCTTCGTTCCACTCCAGGAGAGTGGTAAAGGGTTTAGTGTGGTTTTGCATAGCAGGCATAGTATCACTGCTCATGTCTAGCAGTGGGCTGGTTACAACGGAAGTAATTTTGGTGTGCCCATCAAGATGACTGGGTTTCCAATTTCCATTGTAGTTCAGTCTGAAAGCCGCCATTCTTGCCTCTGCCGTAATATATATGTTTAACGGTGGCAGGTTTAGAAGTATTTCCAGAACTGCTGTCGGGGTACTTCTCATCACCCCCGTAATACACAGGCAGGCCAGCCTCTGAAGTTTTGATAGCTGCTTCTTGGCTAGCCTCTGTTCTAGTTTTGTCCACCAAACCAGCGATCCATAGGTTATTCTAGGTCTAACCACAGCCGTGTACAGCCAGTGTACTAAGCGTGGTCGAAGTCCCCAGGTTTTGCCCAGGGCTCGCTTTGTTGCCATGAGGGTTCTTTTGCCCTTATTAATGGCATTTCTGATTTGCGGGTTCCAGGTTAGCTTCGAATCTAGGATGATACCTAAATATTTTGCTTCCTGGCTCAATTCAAGTTTCTTGTTGAAGAATTTTGGCAGTTTAATCCTGCCCAGGTCTCTCCTTCTGGTAAATGGAACTAGTGCCGTTTTTTGAGGATTTACACTAAGGTTCTCCTTGGCACACCATCTTTCCACAACGCTTAAAGCATTTTGCATGAGCTCTGAGATTGTGTTGTCAAATTTCCCAGAGATAAGAATGACCAATTCATCCGCATATCCCTGGGTATAATATCCTTGCCTATTCAGGTCAACAAGGAGCTCATCCACTACCATGTTCCACAATAGGGGTGATAGAACTCCCCCCTGTGGACACCCTTTGACAGCCTCAATCTCCATTGTTTCGCCTGATAGGGTAGATTGGATCTTTCGACCTTGCAGCATGTTGTTGATCCACCTACATAGGGTGTCTCCTATACCTCGCTTTCTCGCTACTGCTATCATTGATCTATAAGAGGTGTGGTCAAACGCCCCCTCAATATCAAGGAAAGCTGTTAGTGCTGTTTCTTGTTGTGCAATTGCCTCCTCGATCTTCCTCACTAAGTGATGAAGAGCGGTCTCGCATGATTTCCCCGCTTGATAAGCATATTGATGGGGATTGTTTGTTTGTTTGTTTGTTTGTATGTGACATATGAAGGGGGTAAGAACCCAGCACCGCGGCCTTAGGCTTATTGTACTCTCATCTTGTCACTTAGTCGGTAAAGAGTTTTGTGATCCTGATTAGGCTTAGTAACCTCTTTACCAGGTCTTCCCTTATGAGTGTCTCACGAGAGAAAGCTCCTTCGAGAAGTGCAAACCTCCATCGGTACAGGGCTTCACAGTCGAAAATAACATGTGAGGCTGTTTCGTCCTCTTCATTGCAGAGTCTGCAGATGGGTTCTTCATTACCAATCCCCATTCTATGCATATGCTTCCTTAGGTAGCAGTGTCCAGTTATAAGTCCTGTCACCAGCCTAATCTGTTGTCTGCTTAATTGCAGAATGTTATCAGTCAATTTGTCAGATGTTGTTTTTAGCATCAGTTTGCTATGTCTTTGACCCTCAATTGCATTCCAATGGTTGTGGTGCTGTCTTTTTATCCAGCTTTTCAACCAGTTTCGAGCAAAGTTGTTGGTAATTCCAAAGACGGGTTCTGGCCCCATAAATGGTAACTCTGCTCCTTTCTTAGCCAAGGAGTCAGCTTTCTCATTGCCACTAATCCCCTTATGCTCCGGGACCCACATCAGGGTTACTCTATTGTGGGTTGAAAGGGTTATTAGGTTTTGTCGGCATTCCCATACTAATTTTGAGTTAATACGATTGCTAGCTATGGCTTTTATGGCGGCCTGGCTATCTGTAAGGATAAGGATTTCTTTACCTTGGTAGTTCCTTTTTAAATTCTCATGTACACAGATGTCTATGACATGAGTTTCGGCTTGGAAGATAGTGGCGAACCTCCCCAGCGATGCATAAGCAGCAAACTGAGGTGATTACCCAAATATTCCTGCACCTGTGCCACTGTCAGTTTTGGAGCCATCCGTATACCAGATTAGCTTATTTGCCTGACGACTTTGTTGTAATAGCCCTTCGTTCCACTCCAGGAGAGTGGTGAAGGGTTTAGTGTGGTTTTGCCTAGCAGGCATAGTATCACTGCTCATGTCTAGCAGTGAGCTGGTTACAACAGAAGTAATTTTGGTGTGCCCATCAAGATGACTGGGTTTCCAATTTCCATTGTAATTCAGTCTGAAAGCTGCCATTCTTGCCTCTGCCGTAATATATATGTTTAACGGTGGCAGGTTTAGAAGTATTTCCAGAACTGCTGTCGGGGTACTTCTCATCACCCCTGTAATACACAGGCAGGCCAGCCTCTGAAGTTTTGATAGCTCCTTCTTGGCTAGCCTCTGTTCTACTTTTGTCCACCAAACCAGCGATCCATAGGTTATTCTAGGTCTAACCACAGCCGTGTACAGCCAGTGTACTAAGCGTGGTCGAAGTCCCCAGGTTTTGCCCAGGGCTCGCTTTGTTGCCATGAGGGTTCTTTTGCCCTTATTAATGGCATTTCTGATTTGCGGGTTCCAGGTTAGCTTCGAATCTAAGATGATACCTAAATATTTTGCTTCCTGGCTCAATTCAAGTTTCTTATTGAAGAAGTTTGGCAGTTTAATTCTGCCCAGGTCTCTCCTTCTGGTAAATGGAACTAGTGCCGTTTTTTGAGGATTTACACTAAGGTTCTCCTTGGCACACCATCTTTCCACAGCGCTTAAAGCATTTTGCATGAGCTCTGAGATTGTATTGTCAAATTTCTCAGAGATAAGAATGACCACATCATCCGCATATCCCTGGGTATAATATCCTTGCCTATTCAGGTCAACAAGGAGCTCATCCACTACCATATTCCACAATAGGGGTGATAGAACTCCCCCCTGTGGACACCCTTTGACAGCCTCAATCTCCATTGTTTCGCCTGATAGGGTAGATTGGATCTTTCGACCTTGCAGCATGTTGTTGATCCACCTACATAGGGTGTCTCCTATGCCACGCTTTCTCGCTACTGCTATCATTGATCTATAAGAGGTGTGGTCAAACGCCCCCTCAATATCAAGGAAAGCTGTTAGTGCTGTTTCTTGTTGTGCAATTGCCTCCTCGATCTTCCTCACTAAGTGATGAAGAGCGGTCTCGCATGATTTCCCCGCTTGATAAGCATATTGATGGGGATGGAACAAGCTACCCGAGGGCAGACTCTCTCTGATATGTTTATCTATCAGTTTCTCCATTATCTTCAGCACAAAAGATGATAGGTTGATAGGTCTATAAGCCTTTGCCTGGGAGGGATCCCTTCCAGGTTTGGGAATGAAGACCATTCTTGAGCTCTTCCAGGCGTGGGGAATATAACCCGTGGCCAAGCTTGCTCTTAGTACTCTACAAAGGATGGGCACCAGAATAGGTTTCCCCTGCTGTAATGGAACGGGTATAATCCCATCCGGGCCAGGAGCCTTGTATGAGTTGAAAGAGTCTATTGCCCACTCAATGCTCTCGTGGGTTATAATACTATTCGATATTTGCCAATCTGTTTTCTCCGCCCTTACAGGTGGAAGTGGAACAGTGCGCAGATCTTCATTCTCTTGAAGAATGTGGGAGCCAGGAAGGTGTACCTGAAGCAATAACTCCAGGGTTTCCCTGCTAGTCTCGGTGTATTTCCCATCTGGTTTTAGAATGGTGCCTACTGGTTCAATCGTATCTTTGGCCAGAATTCTCTGGAGTCGTGCTGCCTCAGAAGTGTTCTCAACTTCCTGGCAGAATTCCCTCCATGAGTTTCTTTTGGGCTTACGGATTTGTTTATTGTATGCTGTCAGGGATTGGTAGTATTCATCCCATTTCCCTGTTCTTTTCGCATTATTGAACAATTTACGCGTGTTTTTCCTATGCTCTGCCAGATCATTATTCCACCACCTCACCTCCTTACTGGTGGATTTTCGGATAACCCGGCAGTTGTTCTGGTAAGAGAGGTTGATTGCTTCCTGTATATGTGCAGAAGTTACCTCTATATCAGTACTGTCTTTGATAGATTTCTTTAAATCTACTAAATTAATTTGAAGGTCCTGCCTATATTTCTCCCAGTCCGTGTTTCTCGGATTGCCATACTGTACGGGTGGCTTATCAATATTATTGATTTCCATCCGAATGTATCTATGGTCCGAGAGTGACGGTTCCTCTGACACATGCCATCGGATGATCTGAGAGCTTATACAAGAGGTAGACAAAGTGATGTCTATTATCTCTTTGCGATTTCGTGTAACAAAAGTGGGTTTGTTCCCCCGATTCAAGATCTCCAAGTCATTCGAGACAATAAAATCTAAGAGATACTCACCCCTACTGTTGTTATTGCTGCTTCTCCATACCTCATGATGAGAGTTGGAGTCGGCCCCCACAATGAGCTGCAGGTTAGAGAGCCTGCAGCGTTAACAAGGTGGTGATAAGAAAAATCGAGTCGAGTCACCAGAGCAGATTTTTCCAGGGGTATACCAAGAAATTCTTTCACGAAATTTATTCTAAACCACCTTCACAACAGCTTTGAAGAATACACAAATGCCTAAAGCGGTATTTTAAAAAACAGCAGAATTTAAAAAAAATGAAAGTGCTGGTCAGTTACAACTCGGTTTCCGTAGTCCGAGAGTTAACCTACCTTCATTCCTTCTTGATGCATTAAACCCTATCTTGTTTTTTTTGTTTTGTAATACCATTCTATTCATGCTAACTTTGTTTTTGCTGCTTTTTTCACTTCTTCATTCCACCAGCTTATTCTTTTATATGCTGACTTAATTTCTTTCATTTCTATTGAATTCTTTATAATCTCTTTAAAGTTCTACATTTCATCTAGTGTCCAGATCTGTGATGTTTCTTCTATTTTGCTTCTAGAAAATGTTATTTGACAGCATTACTACATATTACATGCAAAAATCGCTAGATTATAATGAAACATCTTAGTTGGTTTCCCGGAGACAAAGAAAGAGTGATTCCTCGGAATTCGCCTTTTGGGCACTGATTTTGATAATTTTTTTTAAATTGTAGGTAATCAACTATATTTCAAAGTCTAAATGTTGGATTTCTCCGCTAATACCCTGTTTAAAAAATAATTTTTTTGCATAAGGGGCTAATTAATAATTAAATAATTTTATCAAATTTTATTATAATTGTGTAAAACTAGGTACTTATAGCTTTTTGGGGTCGCAGATTTCGAATTCGGGTTCCAAATCGGTCAAAAGTGCAAAATGGCTGCTACAAGATGGCCGCCGAGTTCAGAAATTTATTATTTGAAATGGCAAATGAAAAATAGTACTTCCTAGGGGATTTTTAAAGTCGGAGATTGCGATATTATAGTTATTTACGTATTAAGATAGCTATAACAGCCAAGGGAGCTGTTTGAAGCCCGACGAAGAAGGGCCTTAATACTTCCGCGGTCAAGAAATCGTAGACACCGTTGTCACCTTAGCCATGAAAATTTTGAAAAAAGAGGGTCGTTAAAAAAAACCTCTGTTAAAAGCCCAAATTGGCCCAAACTCAAAAATGGCGGCTACAAAATGGCCGCCGTGGTCAAAAATTTAATATTTGAAATTTCAAATGAGAAATAGTACTAGGAATTTTTAAAGTCACAAATTCCGATGTTAAGCTAAAAAATGACCTAGATGCAAAGTGCCGGTCACAAAAGGCCACCGAAATTAAATATGATTAAAATCCAAAATGTTTATTTTGTACGACATGTTTATTTAAGATGGATTTATATACGAGTATATATTAGTTAACAAAATTCTAAGATTGTTCCAATTGTTAGTTAGAGTATTGTTTATTTAAAATTCAAATTGGTGGAATTTAGGAATTTAAATTGGAAAGGAATTTAGTTTGAATAGTGTTAAAATAAATTAATATTCCATAATTCCATTTAATATTGAAACTTTATTCATCGTCAGATTTAAATAAAGATTATTGTATTAATTATTATTTACTTGTGTTTCTTTTAAAATACTGTTAGTTTCATCATCTATACTTCTGGCAAAACGACAACGACAAAATCAGTTGTACATTTAAGTAGCCATCCCCGTTGAATTCTCTGCAAACTGAAGTACAGTATAGTCCTATTTCTTACACACACATGCTGTTCCACGTCCAGTTTTGCATCCGCAAAATATAATCTGAAAGCTGCAGGTTCTGTCATTCTTATGGGGTAAAAGATTACATTCATAATTGTTAAACCCTAGTGTTATTGTCATACTATTTTCGAGCCATAGTTGAACTTGCAGATAATACCCTCTTTAAATGTTGCTGTGCACAATCGAGTGCTGGACACAAGTCTGCTAAGTTTACAGAGTTATTATTCGCCGTGGCTTTGGTAAACGTACAACACGATACCACCAATTAGTATTGCTGACACGCAGGGTGCGAGTCAGGGCGAAACACGTTTTGTCATGAAAATACATTTTTTGGAAACCTTTTAAATTGCATGCAGCAACATGTTTTGGTAAATATAGTTACTACACCTAAAAAGTTTTACACTCATGTTTTCATCACATTGAATATTTATACAACATAAAAGATTTGCAGAGATTCCTTTTTAACACAATAAAAACTGAACACTTAAAATAAACATACACTAACTTTAGCAGTCCAGCTTTAAACACAGACTTTTGACCACAGAAATCCAACACGATTTTTTACACTACAATTTTGATACAATGGTTTCAAATGTTTTTAAATAACGCAGTTTCAATAATGTAGTGTAAAAAAAAATCGTGTCCAATTTCTTTGGTCAAAATTCTGTGGGGTGTAATAGTTTCTGAATGTTGTATATAAATATTTAGTATTAAAGTGTTAAGAAAATATTCTATGAAAAAGTTTCGTGTTGTATATTGATGGTTAAAATGTTAGTGTAAAACTTTTTCTGTATAGTAAACTATAGCTTCCCTTGTTTCGAGATAATCATTATACCATTTTTAATTTTACCGGCCATTTTGTGACTGGCACTTTGCATCTAGGTCATTTTTTAGCTTTTCGCCATACCATGTTGTTGTAGAAGGAATAACGTTCAAACATTTGACAATCGTTAAGCTGTCAATAACACCCTGTTAACACACAGGGCTGTTAAAAGAGGTTTCAACAGACGGTCTTTTTTAACGACCCTCTTTTCCGACTGTGGAAGCATTAAAGCTTCCTTACAGGGCATTAGCGGACAAATCCAACATTTAGACTTTGAAATATAGTCGATTACCTACAATTTAAAAAAAGATCATCAAAATCGGTGCCGAAAAGGCGAAATCCGAGGAATTTTCTCTAGGAAACTGACTATCTTTAATATTTACAAATTTACTTGTTTTAAACACTTATTGTAGCACTCTTCCTATAATACACGGTCTCAGAAAAAACTCATATATTATACTATAAATCTCCCTGGGATTAAAATTGATATATTCCAAACTGGCAATTAATTTTTTTAGTTTTAGAGGGATTAAAAACATTGATAGTCTGTGGTTTATATAAGATGTTAATATACGTATTAACGTGTTAGTTAAATTAATTATATTATACATCTTTTTAGGGAAGCTTGGAAAAAGCTAAAGTGAAAGTATTTGAACAACCTAGTAAAGGTGAAAACATGATACTTAGGATAATTGATGAAGAAGATTACGATGAAGAAGTACTGGACGATATGGCCAAGAAACTTCTTGGCCGTACTGTTCATGCTGGATGGCCTCATTTAATTGAAGCTTTGTATGTGGAACAAATTTTTTATCATATAAATTCAATTTATGTGTATTAATTTTTAGAGTAGTATCGGTGTCCAATAGGCAATATAGGTATCATACTACTGGAGAAAAGGGACAGTATAACGTTGAAGAAAATAAAGGAAATTTAGTTTCATTATGGAATCAAGAAAAACAAGGAATTACTGACTAGTATGTATTAATTAGTTAAAGAGAGATATAATTTATGATGTTCTTGTTACAGTTACCAAAATCGTTTAGGCATAGATGTAGGTTTAACTGATGTGTTGGTGCACGTCAAGGTGATGATTGGGAGGAAGTATATGTTTAGTTCGCGAGGGCGTATTACGCTTGAAAAACAATGGGCTGATATAACTTCAGCATATCCTCTACAAACGATAGTGCGTGATATAACAGCTTACGAAGAACATTATGCTGCCTATAGAGATATCAGTCATGTGTTTCCAACCGGTTCGTATTGTTTTATGCTTGCACAACCCGGTTATGGAGTTATGGCTGAGGTAAATTATTTATTAAAAAGTGAAAGCAAGATTGAAGTTAATTTAAAATGCAAAAACAAAAATATTTTTTTAGGTTCAAGATAGCAGTGAAACATTAAAGGAAGGACGAGTGAAAGTAAATCTTAAGAAAATCGATGAACCAGATTTGACTCCGGTAATACAAATGGAAAATAGTATTAAAGTTCGATACATGACCGTTCACACAGCAGCAATGAAATTAGGTAATTACATCTAAATAAGTAAATATGAAAACAGGGAAAATCATTTACAGAATTCAGTAGATGTCAAAATCAGTTGTTTAATTGTATAAAATATATTTAAAAAAAACTCAACTAACATGAAATCTGTGTCAAAAAATCAGATGGTGTGATGTGGAGATGTCGGCACAATAAAAATCCACCATCTGTGTACGTGATATGATAAAATACTATTAACATTACATTTTTTCCATTATTATTTATATATCAAGGGATTAAATTAAAATGGTGCTTCTATTGTGAGGGAGAAATCCTGACTCCAAAAGGCAAGGATTATAATATCTCAGGTGATTCAAGCTCAATTTAGTCTCACTTACGAGGTAAGCACCATAAATTACATACACATATACATACATAATTTATTCCCCTTTTATCGCATTTCGCAGTGTCGGGGTTCCAACAAACTCTTATGGGAGTGCACCGGAGGTAAAGGAGCTATTGTAGCAAGTACATTACGCTCCCCCATACTTTATCACTCATACAACTTGCATACCTTAACCTAAGGAGCTCAAACACGATAGTACTAAATTTTTAAAATTCTGTTGCAACCAAGGTTTGAACCCCTGTCCCTCTGAATGAGAGGTAGGATCTTTACCACTCGGCCATGGAGGGCCTACTTGGTAAAATATAATAATTTTTATTTTTCAATATAATCTCCCCTAATGTCAATACACTTATTACAATGTGGAATTAATAATTCAATGCCCTTGTAAAAATAATCTGAAGTTTTTCCTTCAAAATGTTCAATTACAGCTGCTTGCAACTCGCTCTCGTCCTTAAAACGACATCCCCTAAAGTCTTTCTTTAAATTGGAAAATAAATAATAGTCACTAAGAGCCATATCCGGACTGTACGTTGGATGATCCAATGCGTCAAAGCCGCATTTGGGAATGGCAGCTTGTGAACTTGCGGCAGTATGAACGGGTGCATTGTCATGTAATGATCGAACACCTCTTGTCAATTTTCCTCAACGTTTTTCGCAAATATTGTTTCTCAATTTATGCAATAAAGACACAATACGTACTGTTAACTGTTGTATTGCGTTCTTTAAAATCAATCAGTAAAATGCCGTCACAATCCCAGAATATTGTTGCCATAACTTTCTTTGTCGATTGAACGACTTTTGCTTTTTTGGGACGAGGTTCATCGGGTCGCCGCCATTTCATCGATTCCCTTTTGGATAGAGGCTCATAATACAGAACCATTGTTTCATCTCCAGTGACAATGGACTCCAAAATCGGCTTTGGGTCGTCTCCACACAAGTTTAAAAACGAGCGCGCACATTCGACGCGACGTTGACGTTCAACAGCAGAAAGAAGACGCCGTACCCATCTTGCACTAATTTTATTCATACCCAAATGGTCATGAAGAATTCGGCGATCACTTGTTTCCGAAGCCAGCCTCGGTGGATTAGTGGTTTGCATGTTTGCTTCATAATCCAAGGATCGCAGGTTCGATCCCCGGCCGAGTTGGTAATTTCTCATAGCGGAGAAAAATTAAAAACATGCCTTCTTCTCGGATAGGAAGTAAAACGTTAATGTTAAAAATCCCTACTGGGGGTGGGATTCCCCCAGATTCGGCTAAATTCTAGTAGGGTCGGCCAAATGATCGTAGCAATCGGTTCCATGAGGTACGAAGGATGCTCCGGCATCCTGATTCCTCGCCCAAAAACAAACAAACAAACTTGTTTCCGAAATATCAGACATCAATGCTAACTCCTTCAAATGGCGATCTTCTAATACCATTTCTTCAACGATTGCAACTTTTTGAGGCGTTACCGCTTCAATTGACCTCATCATCTTCAAGAGATTCTTGCCCCAAACGGAAACATTTTGACCACTTTCTTACAGTGGAATATGAAAGAGATAAATCACCATAAACGTTGTTTGATTTGATTAGGTGTGTGCACACATAATGAAGAATAACTTATTTTTGCTAGCCCGACATTGAACATGTTACTTACAATGAATTGTAGAGAATATTCTGTGTACCCAGTAAATCAACATAGAAATAAAGTTGGGCAATACCGAGCCCTTTTCATTAAATTGACGAAACACCCGACAAGATTTTTGAATATCAGAATGGATATGTCCACATTTAATTATATACTGGAAATAATTATAGACAGAATGAATTACTTGTTCTGTCTCCATAGCTTTTACAATGCAGCTTGTGGGTACACAACTGTCCTCAAACTTGTCAAAACGAAAGATTGTCGCTCGTATCTCGCTGTAAATAAATCCCGAATTTAAATCGAGTCGCGTCGCTATGGTAGACTCTATGCGACAACGTGTTGCTTATCTCCTCACTATATGCACTTGTTTTTAAAATACATTGAAATATTAGAATCTCGTTGCTAGTCGCATTGCTTGCCTCTTGTCGTGTTGCTTCACCATGTTTGTACCTTAAGGTACGTGAGCGTAATAAACAGGCCCAGCTAAATTATTACCAAGTCAAAGTAAATGGTTTCTAATCAAACCTTTTCTTTGTAACCTATGTCAGCGACTTAACAGCTAATAACATCAAAACGAATATAATCTTCTTTGCTGATGACACCAAGCTCTTCGTAAATAATTCCCTTGGAACAATACATAGGCTGACTGATGACTTGAAGATAATAGAATATTGGACAGTCATTTGGTAAATGAGGATAAATGTACAGTACTAAATATTGTACCAAACAACAACCGCCAATCATATAATTTAAATAACATTGAACTACAGCATGTTAATCGACAAAATTTATTGGTATCATCATCAGCAATGATCTAAAATGAGATTCATGTAAAAAAAGCTAATTCTTTCATTTTTAATTCAAAAAGCATTCAAGAAAAATTTCTGGACTTGATTTTAAATTATCCAAGAGTTTCATCAGGCCAAAATTAGAATATGCACATACAATATGAATCCTTCCTTACTGTGTGAACAATACAGAGGCACTAGAGAAGGTACAAAGAAGGGTTATAAGAATTCCACCAGAATTGTCACCATTAACATCCATATAATCCGCACCCATTAACATCCTCCTTTAATGGATACTGGAGTAACTATTTTTTAGAAACTTTTAAGGTTTAAATGCTTATAAAAACTTTATTACAGATGACATGATGAATTCTCTGAAATGTTATAAGTAGCAACATTGCTGGTTACAACATTTCAGAAAATTAAGTTCGTATCAAAAACTTTTACGAAGACCTCGAGAATACAATTAATAAAATTCCAAAGTTTGACATAAAAATAAAGAAGTAAAGTGCGTACGTGGTTTATTTTCCCACCTAGAAAACATTGTATAACATAAAATAAAAATAATTTTTTAAAGTAATATGTATATCAAGGGAATCTGTTTGAGTATATATATTAGCAGTCTTTTTAACATACAGCCCATGGTCCTTCATTTCCTGCTAAACGCCATTTGTATTTGAACTTGTTAAACAGCTTTTTTCCAGATCTTAATGCAACTTCTTTGGCTTTAGATGTCCACCATCGTTTAGAAATGGCACCATTTGTTGTAATTTTTTTCCTCTAATCATTCTGTCCTTTCTTAAAGCCCAGAATCGCTCCATTGAGGCACAGACATTGGATTGTCCGCCTTGTTTACATATTCGATATGATTGTCTTTTCAAAAATCTACGGTAGTTTTTGCATAATGTGATGTAGCCTTGTCAGACCAAAAAATAATTGGTTGAATAATGTTCAAAGTACGCAAACAGGGTTTTAGTACCCCTTCCAGGTACTTGCCTCTGTAGATCAAGCTATTCATTGTATCACTTGAGACATAAGCTGGAGAAACTCTCCCATCTTGTGCAATTGCCTGCCAAACAATCTCACCGCCCTTTTTATCTGTTTATCGCTGGTAGCTGTAGGTTTTTGATCGGGATTTTTGTTTTAGTGCAAGTCAACACCTTGATTTACATGCTGCAGTACTAACTTGAGTCTTCTCTTCGATATGCCTAAAGCACGAAAATGTTGATGTGTTAAAACACTGATGTAATAATGTTGCAAGAAAAATCGTCCAATAAGATTTTCTTGATCTGTCTTGTGACTCTTACGCATGGTAATTACAAAATTTAAAATACTGTTCGTTATTTTTGAAATGTCAAATAAACAACATGCTTCCGTTGTTGTGGCACCAAGTTAAGTTAAGATAAGTATACACTGCATATTAAAAGTGGGAAAATAACCACGTACGCGCTTTAAGAAGAATCAAACAGAAACAGACAAAAGAATCTGAAGAGGAACTACCAACATGGGAGAATTTCCAAAAAATTATGACAAGTGAAGAACAATAAAAGTCCTGGTACAGACAACAACCACAGAATTAATAAAATATGGCAATAAAGAATTAGGAAGAAGAATCTTCGAACTAATAAAACGAATTTGGATAAAAAAAGAAATGCCAAAAGAATGGGAAATGGCAGTGGTTCAATATTTAAAAAGGAAGCAAGCAACAGGTGGAAAATTACAGACCAATCACTCTTTTGAATACAGCATATAAAACTCTAGTATCCTTAATAACTGAAAGGATCAAAAATTAATCAATGGGAAAGATAGGACAGTACCAGGCTGGCTTTAGGCAAGGTAAATCTACAGTGGATCAAATATTCATAATCAAACAGATACACGAAAAATGCAGAGAAAAGAA
Source organism: Agrypnus murinus (assembly GCA_929113105.1). Taxonomy (NCBI): domain Eukaryota; kingdom Metazoa; phylum Arthropoda; class Insecta; order Coleoptera; family Elateridae; genus Agrypnus; species Agrypnus murinus. The sequence goes on along the minus strand of OV816028.1, from coordinate 77,075,556 downwards.
TACAAGAATACACACCCTCTTCATTGATTTTCAATAAACGTTTGACAGAGTAAGGCGACACTAAAAATAGTGGAAACAATGGAAGAACTACAATATAAGCAAGAAACCATAGAACTAGCAGCAATGACACTAGGTGACAGAACCGTTAACAGGGTGAGATGTTCAGATGAAGTTCAGATGTCTACACATTTATCCCCACATATATTCAACATTATCTTAGAATATATCATGAGGAAGGCAGAGATTGGAACAAATAATAGTATATTAAAGAACAAGTTTTATAAGGGTTGATTTGGCGCACGAATCCCAAGTTAGAAAACGAGCCGCAGGCGAGTTTTTCTATGGGATGAGTGCGCCAATGCCCCTATAAAACGAGTATTTTATACTATTTTTTCTAATTTGCGCCCCCTTTTTCTTATTTTAATACAAAAAATAGTATATTATGGGACAAGTGGTTGAAATAAAATTTCAACTTTGAGAGTGGTTTTTTTCAACGAGCGATAGCGAGTTGAAAAAAGTAACTCGAGACGTTGAAATTTTATCAGCCACGCGTTCCATATACTATTTTTTCTTCGAATTTTTAGTGAATTAATGCACTTTAGAAAAAAATATTACATTTAAGTGACAAAACATGACATTATCATTAAAGTGACATTTCTCTTGTCAGCAATTGAATGTCGAACAGTTTGAAATTCAAAATCGCGGTAGTCCGATAATTTCAACCTCTAGAGGTTGAAATGCGATTTCAACCATTGTTATCGATTGCAAAATGAGTGATTTCAATTACATGAGTAGAAAAAAATACTTTGGTCATCTATAGAATTTTGTGTTAGTTGGTAACACTCGACGCCCACTTCAGTTTTTGAATCATTTGTTATCATCCGTCACTTCAAATAAATTAGTTATTACTTTTGTTACTTTATTAGTGTTACCAATAAATAAAATATGAACGAAGACAACTTAATTTGCACTCCGCCCGAAATTCGCGAAAAAAAGCAAAGATGATTAAATCGATGATACGTGTCTTGTTTATAGTACCATAAAATTACAAACATGAATTGGATTTACTGATTTGTCCAAGCAGATTTGATGTAGGTACGAGACTTGTTTATGTTACTAATTAGGAATATCCAAAACCTAACCTTCTTTCCAAGTAAAAATAGACCATAACTTCAAGTGAAATTTCATGTAAGTAACAATCAACAAACAGCGAACCAATTCAACGATATTAATTAAAAATTTATCGGAGGTTGACAATTTTGACAGATCCTTGCAGTTTGAAGTTGTCACATTCCACGCATTACCCATCCAACCCTTAAAAACTAAATAACCCTATAATTCATTAAAGTACAGTGTACTTTTATAGATAGCCATAAACGACTCCTACTGATAGACGTTAATAAACGTATTACAAACGCAAATTAGAAAAAAGCATTTTAAATAGTCCTTACCAAATATTGGTGTATGCAGATGATCTTGTTATGATGTCCAGGACAAAAGAGCAACTGAGATCAATGGTAAAGAACTTTGAAGACGAGGCACAACAAGTAGGTCTAAAAATAAATATCAAAAAAACGCAATACATGATTATGGGAAATGAGAAACAAGAGGCGAATCAAAGTCTGACTATAATAACAAAAACAACAAAAGAAGAATTCAACATAACAAACAAGGTGACATATTTAGTGGTAGAGATGAACAGTGAAGGAAACCAGGAAGAAGAAATTAACAAAAGAACTTTAAGTGCTTCAAAATGTGCAGGTTCATTAAATCATCTACTAACCAATAAAAATAAGTTTGTACAAGTCAATAATCAGACCAGTTCTAACATACGGGAGTGAAACGTGGGTGATGACTAATTACAAGTAGAAAACAAATTAATTATATGGGAAAGGAAAATGTTATGACGAATTTTTGGGGGAATTAAAGAAGGACAGTTATGGCGCAGAAGAACGAATAAAGAATTAGAAGAGAAGAGCTATACCAAGGTGGTTAGACCACGTAATGAGAAAGGAAGTAGACGATCCAATACAAAAAACACTACGACAAGAAAGAGAAGGAAAATGGAAAAAAGGACGACTAAAGAAAACATGGTGGCCGCACATAGAAGAAGACTTACAAGAGACTGATATCAGAAACTGGAAAACACAATGCAAAGACAGGAAAATATGGAGATGGCAATAGTGCCAACTTCAATTTGAACACCCTGAATATCTCATGCACAAGTATATATTCATACTTCAGTGGTTTAATAACTGTTAAGTAAATACAGTAGAGCCCCGCTATTCCGAACCCCAAACGTCCCTTCCGACTTTCACTGGACCTGTTCACCACGAGCCGATCAACGCTGTATAAAGAGTGAACATAAATTGCACTCTGGAAGGGTGTTGATAGAAACAAAACAATAATTTTATCGGAATTTTTACTTGACTACAACAGATTAATAACAAATGAAAGTAATTATAATGAAACATTTATTTGTTTTGTTTTTCGACTAAATTCCTGCACTTTGGATTTGATGGAACACATGCTTATGCGCGCAGACTCATTTGAAATCTTTTTGCTACAAAGATCCCATTTTTTACGAAAATCTTGCAAAGAAATAGCGGGTTTACATGTTTTTCTTAATTTAAATTTTATATTTGCCCAATATTTTTTAATTGGGCGTAATTCCGGTGTGTTCGGTGGATTAGTGGCTTTAGGCACTATATCAACATTGTGATCTTCATACCATTTCATGGTTTGACGCGAATAGTGGCAACTGGCCAAATCTGGCTAAAATAATGTAGAACTAGCATGAGACCTAATAAATGGCAGTAGGCGTTTCTGCAAACACTCTGAGATATATTTCCGAGTTAATCGTACCAATTGTCACAAATGCTTTGCTTCGTCTTCCACATTGACAGATAGCCTGCCAGATAAGATATTTCTTGGCAAATTTTTCCACTTATATCGTTTTTATTGCCTCAACCGTGTTTTCATTACTGTGTACAGTGTAATATTGATTGCCAGGAAGGCTTCGGAAATCTGCTTTCACATAGGTTTTGTCATCAAGACTTACATGAATCTGAGTGTTGCAATAGCAGTTCGTATAATTTTCTTGGGCGTGTAATTGCACGATTATGTTGTTCTAACGTACGTTTTGGTGCCTTGCATTTTTTATATGTTTTCATATTACATAATTTTTTTATTTTTTGCACACCGCTTTGGCTAATTCCAACAATTTTTGCTACATCACGCGTTGAAGTAGAGGGATTTTTTTAAGAATGCACTTCGTACCTTCTTTAATGTTGTTTGGTTAGTAACTCTGGTTGGATTTCCGGTCCGCTGTTTTCTGACAACACAACCTGTATCCCGCAATCTAGACAGTGTTCTTCGAACAGTAGAAATACTTGTTTTACAAAATTTTGCTAATGGATGCACTTGGATTTTCATTGAATTTTTGCACAATTAAATTGCGGGTAACTTCTTGCTTAGATGACATTTTGGGAATAAAACAAATGAGCAATGCAATTGTTATATATTTTCAAAGTCACAGGCTACTAGTTTGTTGTTATAAAGAATTACTTATCCAATTTGCATAGTAACTGTTATATCGAATAAGAAACAGAGTGCAATTTAATCGTGTTCACCATTTAGAGCTGACACTAGCAGATGCCCCCGCACTTAATTTACGCCTTAACAAGTCAATATACGTTGATATTATTCATGAAATCCGGCTATTCCGAATTTCCGCTAAACCAAACAGTGTTTTGGTCCCAATTAGTTCGGAATAGTGGACTCTACTGTACATCCACAAATTTGATTAGTTGTTTTTCTGAGAGGTTACTAGTTGTAGAAACTTTTGAAGTACCTGATGAAATACTGTGGTAATTATATTCAATTTTGTACTGAGTGTCACGAAAAAGCTTTAAATATTTTGCTTGGAATTAAAATATGTGAAACTAAAATAAATACTAAACACTAGCCATTTCCATAATCTATAAAAGGGCATACAGCTTAAATTCAAACTTGTCTATAATATCCCAACAGTACAAAAACTTGTGCAAATTGTTAGCATGTCACATTCTGACCAGAGGCATATGCACAACTTAATTTAAATAGTAATCCAAATAATGCTCAAAATATCTAATAAACATGGTTAATTCTAGCTATATCGAAAGGATTATTTTCACGGATAACTGGATCTATATACATCGCACCAGGTAGTAGAACAAAGATGCCAACAGAGGACATGCCTAAAGTAAATATTGGCCTTAATCTTAAATTTAACAAGAAGAATGAAGAAGTTCCAGGATATTCCAAAAGAGATGGAGGTACATGGTATTATTCTAACAAAGCTGTAGAATTGGTTAGTAGCTATATGGAGAAATTTCCATGGATTTTTGATTATTTAAATTACAATTTTGGAAATGATGTATTTTATGAAGAAGAAGTATTTCCAGATGGCGATGCGTTAGTTACTTTTTTTATTTGTTAGTAAATTGTTAAGATTACCCTTTCTTTTTCACTTTAGCAAGGAAATGATGCGAGAAATCACTACTTGGATGAAACAGCAACATTTCTATTCAGTAGAAAGACAAGTCTGTGGAAGTATAGTACTTGATCCTGAAACTATAAAAACTCTGGAACAAGTTATAAATGATTACAATTCAAAGAATCTTAAGGCAAAAAATATTGTACTTAAAGTTAAACCCCACCTGCTTTATAAGGTAAGTAAACGCTACTTGAATAATTTCAAGATATTTAGATTAGAGTGACAGTCGAACAAAATATGAAGAGTTTTGTAGAAGTGTCGGGTGGGACAATAGTGTGGGGAAGTCCGATAGCTCCTAAATGGTAACAGCTAGAAAAATCGTTCTAATACGGATGTAAACAGTGGATAGAGGCGCATCTAGAAAAATTATTTTCAAATATACAGGGTGTTGCAGAAAAGTTGGCACGGTTAAGGTAATTTGTTTTTAATAGAATGCCCCAAATATTTTTGCATATTTAACACCTCTCTTGGCAGGTTTATTCATATCTAAAATTCTAGCGCCATCTAATGACCGGTTTAGAAGTTATACATTTTTTTTCAAAAAAGTTGAGTTTTACATTATCCCACTTAACAGTTTACCGCTTTCACGGCCGCAACTGTGAAGACGAATTTAAGTAGGGATTTTGTTGCAGGGGCTTGTAGGGTGCTCTTCTTTAGAAGAAAATGTACCCACCATGTACAGGGTGTTCAAAATTAATTTTTAAATTTAGAGAACTTCAAAGCTAAAATTCACAACTTTTTCAAATGAAACACCCGTATATTTTGTACCTTTGTGATGCAGAATTAAATAACGAACATTTTTTGTATGTACGTCCCTATAGCTCTCTGCAACCACTTTTGATTTATTGAGAAAAAACTGCAAGGTACACAATTAAAAACAATTATTTATTTACTTGTCAAGCGTGTTGGTTGTTTTTGTTCAACAAAACATTAAAGCATCTAGCAATTGTTGTGCACGTATGCAAAACCTACATTTCTCGCAGTTATTGACCATCAGTGTTTAGTTCTAGTAGGTGTTTTAGTTTTTCTTAATGAATTTTAGTAATGAAGAACTTGTAGACATGACTTTTGTTTTGTGCGAGTCGGAAAGAAATTGTTTGCTTGCCCGCAGAATTTACCACCAACGGTATCCTGAACGGAGGCTCCCTAAAGTTCACAGCTTTAAAAACCTGCTCGATAGATTTGTGAGGATCGGCAATGTACAGTATGAAAAAAGTGAACGAATTAACAATGTTGTGAACGAAGAAAATCAGTTATCTGTTGTGCTGGCAATAATTGAGAATCCCCATGTTAGTCAGAGAGAAGTGAGTTCATCTGTAGGAATAAGTAGACGTTCTGTTGGTCGAATCTTAAAGAAAAATAAGTTTCATGCATATCACATTCAAAATTTACCAGGAATAAACTGATGACGATTTTCTAAAACGTTTACAGTTTTGTAATTGGGTCATAGGTAAAAATGCAAGACGATGCTACATTCTTCAACAATGTTTTTGTTTACTGATAAGGCAACATTTCATGAAAATGGATTTATTAACAGGCACAATTTCCATTATTATGTTACAGAAAATCCCCACTTTTTCAGACAACTTGATAACCAGCACAGATGGTTCATAAACGTTTGGGGGGAATTATTGGAGAACATGTAATAGGGCCACATTTTTTTGATGGTACATTAATTGGAGCTATTTATCTTCATTTTTTGGAGAACTATCTGGCACAATTACTGGTGAACCTTCCTCAAAGGATCCGAGATGGGATGTGGCTTCAGCAAGACGGTGCTCCACTGCATTATTTACATGTAGTAATAGACCACCTAAATAATATCTACCCACATCAATGGATTGGAAGGAATGGACCCACTAAATGGCCTGCGAGATCTCCTGATCTTACAAAAATGGATTTCTTTTTATGGGGATATGTGAAAGAAATTGTTTATAAAGAGACACCAACCACAATCCAAAATATGAAGGATAGAATAATACATGCTTTTAGAAGTATCATGCCGGCAATGTTAAGAAACGTACTAGATCGTTCCAAAGGAGCATCGAAATGTGTGTCCATGCAAATGGGCAACATATGGAACATTTGTTATAGTTTTTTTTCTTTTGTTTTATTTGAAAAACCTTGATTTTCTAAATAAATAATTTTTTAATTGTGTACTTCTTGCAGTTTTTTCTCAATAAATCAAAAGTGGTTACAGATAGCTATAGGGACGTACATACAAAAAATGTTTGTTATTTAATTCTGCATCACAAAGGTACAAAATATATGGGTGTTCCATTTGAAAAAGTTGTGAATTTTAGCTTTGAAGTTCTCTAAATTTAAAAATTAATTTTGAACACCCTGTACATGGTGGGTACATTTTCTTCTAAAGAAGAGCACCCTACAAGCCCCTGCAACAAAATCCCTACTTAAATTCGTCTTCACAGTTGCGGCCGTGAAAGCGGTAAACTGTTAAGTGGGATAATGTAAAACTCAATTTTTTTGAAAAAAAATTTATAACTTCTAAACCGGTCATTAGATGGCGCTGAAATTTTAGATATGAATAAACCTGTCAAGAGAGGTGTTAAATATGCAAAAATACTTGGGGCATTCTATTAAAAAAAAATTACCTTAAGCGTGCCACACTTTTCTGCAACACCCTGTATATTTGAAAATAATTTCTCTAGATGCGCCTCTATCCACTGTTTACATCCGTATTAGAACGATTTTTCTAGCTGTTACCATTTAGGAGCTATCGAACCTCCCCACACTATTGCCCTACCTGGTATATTCTGCGTAGCCATAATTAATTTCATATCTTTTACTTTTTGTTGGTTTGCCATTAATTCATTACCTTGTTCGTTGCCAATTTTGTTATCATTCCCTCCCGTCTCGTATCTATACTTATTCGTTTTTTTGCGAGGTTTGGATAATTTTTCTTATTTGTTCTTCTAAACTGTTTCCCTCGAGGGACCTATCCATTACTGTCCTTTTTTGTGGGTTGCTTTCGTTTGTACCATCTTTTCTCCCTTCTTCCTCCTTGGTCCTTTTGATATCATCTGCCATATATATTTTATCATTAATTAACAGTGTGTTATACTTTAGTTGTGCTCTATGTCCTTTCTTTCGTGCTTTTTTTTAGGTGGGGTATCAGCACTTTTCTTTCTTGTTGTACCTTCTTAGTGTAATCTTCATCTATCCATTTGTCCGACCCCTTGAGTTTTTTTGCATTTTGTAGTATTCATAGTTTCGTACTATCTTTAGTTAGTTTAACGAATATTGGTTTTTTCTTGTCTTTTATATATCTCCCGATTCTTCTAGTTTGGTCTATATCTTCTTTTATGTTCAAGTTCGTACTTATTTTCTGCATTATTATCATTATTTTTCATTTTCTTCATCTACTATTCCTTTTATTATGACATTCTTTTTCCTAATCTCTCTTTCTAAATTAGCTATTCTCCTTTCTTGTTTTGTTACCACAGTTTTTAGTTTTGCATTTTCATCTTTTACTTGTTTCATTTCAAGTACTAACGTATCTAATTTCTTATTAATTTGCTGAATGTTCCCATTTATTTGTAGTAATATTTTCCCAGTTTTGCTGTTAATGTTCACTTTATAGACACAAATTTTACTTTTACTTTTCTGGTTTTATATTTATTTGATTTAATTTAATTTATTTCAAATAATTATATTTAGTATTCTTTTAAAAGTTTGAATTTTCATTAATTTAAAATGCACATTACTGGTTGTTTCCTTTTAAAGAATCTTTTGTTATTTGGGTTGCCAATTTAAACGCCTAAAACAGCATAAAATGTTATCACCCAAGTCCACCTCTCGGAAGTGATAAACTTATCTCTAGACGTTGATTGTGTATTTAATGTTTAATATTTGCAAATTAGTACTTAATTAACGCTGCTTAATGCCTATTCTTCTTTTTAAATATAATTTATATTAATTAAAGTTGTTGCTTCTCCTTATGATTAAAAACTTACATGTAAATTTAGCTCCTAAAGGCCCAAAATTTGAGTTTGTTTACGGAGCGATTGACACGTGTGTACACTCATTCTTCACTCACCACCTTGTCGAATCATTTATTAATCAAATGATATCGAACAATTCAGTCTTCTGCGTTAACAATCAGATTACAAAAGTTAATTCGACGAAAATATTGCAAAATGTAAAATTACATTTGCAATGTGATGAATATAATTTATCATCACAATCAGAATCTTCACGAAATCAGTAATACAAACATACTAATTCTAAAAATACATTAAACTTCAGTAACCTTTGTATATTTCTTGAATATGCTTATTAGATTGTATCTTTATACTAGACAAAAGTTAAAAATAGAACATTCTCATCTATAATTACATATGAAATTACAAAACATTAAAAAAAAATGTTTCCACTTATATTTTGGGATTGACATTTGGAGGTTAGAATGTTAACTCAAACTCCGAAAGCTGAAACCAAACATGCTACCGATGTTGCCATGATTCTTAACTTATTTACATTTATATTTACACTTTTAACAGTTAAACAAATGCACTTCAATTAAATTATTTTAATATATACAAATAACACAGGCCTGCAAATTGAAGTTTTTGAAAAATACAAGAAAAGTTTTCGCTTTTATTTATGTTATTTGGTGTGCTGCTTTCGAAAATGACCTCCATTTTTTGCCATCACCTCAGGATTTTTTGTAAAATCGATATCGATATTTTTGCTAAAATCCTATATAAAAGGATTTCTCGCGAACAATTTTGCATGTACTATCTGGCAACAGTGGTTTTTATCCATTGAAATCTATATAAAATAATTGATTCTTGGTGAGACAAATTGATTTTTCAGCAATCGATTTTATTATTTATTTTTCATAGGTTTAAATCAGGGTTGCAAAAAATCCGGGTTTTTTTGGGTTTTGGTTTTTTTTTGGGTATTTTTGGGTTTTTTATATTTAGGAATTAAATTCATTTGTAGAAATTTTAATTTTAATCTATTACTTCTGTATTTATATAGTTTATCTGTTTGATGTGTTTATTGTGTGCATCAATATCACATGAAATCTCATATTTAAATTAAAAGTACATTTAAAAGTAGTTGTTAAAAGGATTCGAAATTAATCACATTTTGTAACACTAATTTTAACATGACAAATAGCATTTCAAGAGAAGACTCAAACGTTGCCACAAGACTTCTGCGAGTTTATGATGTGCGTCAGCAATTGTTCAGTTTGTTCCGCGTCCATTGAAAGGACATTTTCTACTTTTGGAGTTGTATGGACGGAACTACGTAACCAGCTAAGTTTAGAAAAGGTTGAAAAGTTGGTAAAAGTATACCATTTTTTGCGACTGAAAGATGACGATAAGTAGGCTGATTGTGTGACATTGTGATTTGGACCATATTGTGATAATTTAAGATCAACGTTTTGTAAAGAGATTACGAGATTATGTTGTAAAGACACTACGCGGGGTTACGTTGTAAAGTTCATAAAATATATTTATCTACCTTTATACAACTCTGTTTTTTATACACACCTAGGATAAAATAAAGTGGGTTTTTTTAGTGGGTAAAACTGGGTTTTTTAAGTGGGTTTTATCCAGAAAAACCCACGTGTTTTTTTTGGGTGAATAAAATATGAACAACCCTGGTTTAAATGGATGAAAACCACTGTTACCAGATCGCACGAGCCGCCTTATGGTGCAGTTTCTAGATGAAAATCACCAATATACTATTTTAATTTGTTTTTATTAAGGTAACTTACATACAATAATAAAACTGAGCAAAAAACAAAACAAAAAAAAGTTTCGATTTAAGTACGTACTCATTTTCCTTTGAAACTTCTTTTTGACGTTCTTTTATGTTCAATCTCAGGCCTATCTCGTGTTAACATCCAACAGTAGTTGGCGAGCATGTTCTTGTCCCATCTTCCTTGATATTTGCGCTCCATATCTTTGATGTCTTGGTGGAACCTTTCACCCTGTTCTTCGCTGACTGATCCTAAATCTTCGGGAGAAGGGTCACATGTGAGTGTAGGAAAAGTATTTTGACACTCATGGAGCAACCCAACACTTGAGATTTGTCCAGCATATTTATTACCATTGGTTTATAGTTAGGATCCTTGTAATTACCCAGAAATTTACTGACGACATCTTTGAAGCAACCCAAGCTTCTTTTTTCTTTGTTGTCATGCTAGTCTCAAATTCTTTATCCTTCATAAGCTTGCGGATATCTGGACCAACAAAGATTCCCTCTTTCAACTTGGCTTCTGATAAACCTGGAAACTTTTTGCACAGGTATTTAAAACAATCGCCATCTTTTGGAATAGCCTTAACAAACTGGTTTATTATACCTAACTTTATATGCAGAGGGGGTAACAATACTTTTTTTGACTCAAATAAGCTGTTCCAAATCACATTCTTGGTGCCTGGTTCAAGATTTTGTCTTTTCGGCCATTCTTTTTTGACCTAATGTTGAGTCTTATCACGGCTGTCCCACTCACAAATGAAATATGGTTACTTTGTATATCAGCCTTGTTGACCAAGAAACATGGAGATAACTTTCAAATCACCGCAAATGGTCCAACCATGGTCGGCATATTTTATTTTGTTGAGGACGAGAGCCAGATTTTCATAGCTTTCTTTTAAATGCACCAAGTGTCCAACTGGTACAGATGCATACTGGCTTCCGTGATGAAGAAGGACAGCTTTAAGGCTCCTTTTCAATGAATCTATAAACAGCCTCCATTCATCTTTGTCGTAGGTGATCTTAAATTTGCTCATCAATCCGGGAACATCAGAACAATAGACCAGGTTCTCCTCTTCCTCAAAGTACTTCACAAATTCCTTTTCTCGGTTCCTGTACCAATAAAAAGAGGTTCCTTTGACCAATAAGTTTTTGTCTTTCAATCTGGAGTCTAACAATTCAGCTGCCTCTTTCGAAAGGCCCAGATCTTTAGTCACATCATTAAGTTCAACCGGAGAGAAGGGCTGAGGTGAATCGCCTTCAGAGGGCTTATATTTGGTATCGGAGCCTTGAACTTTTGGATGTTCCGAGCCTGAAGACTGAAGAGATGACTGGCAATTCAGTTAGAGGCAAAGGCACTGGCACATCAGGTCCATGAAGAACAAGGCATATGGCCGATGAAATGTTATCAGGATAAGAGATTAGCTTTTGATTTTTGCAGTTATACCCACGGAAATGGCAGGAACAAAAGTTACAATCATCAGGTAGAATGATGGTCAGACAGGGAGGGAAGAAATTCAACACCAAAAAAACTTTTTTATGGTAAATGTTCATAATAATCCAACTAAAATTAGATTTTTGAAGAAAACTTGGCGTGATAGAAATTTTTCATTATTTTTTTTTTTGAAATCAGCATCAAAAAATACATAAAGTTCAGCTATCAATTTCCTTGTATTTTTTTCATCGCTGGCCTGTGTAATTAATCAATGCATTATGGGCGTTCATAATAAAATTATTTTGTTCAGTTTTAAGAATGTTAATTTATTTTCTCATCGATTGGTATTTCTTGTTCGAACCTATGTAAAAGCATAAGAGATATTCCCTTGCCCTTCAGCCCGCAAAGATTCGCTGTAACCTCCTTAAGTAAAAAAGATATAACGCAAGTTTTTATCACATCAGAACAGGTTGAATAAAATAGTATATTATATACCAAGGTTGTGAAGAGTTTTTTCTAGAGCCGAGCATTATTAGATCCCGAGATGCGCAGCATCGAGGGATATAAGATGAGAGGCTCTAGAAAACACTTCACAACCGTGGTGTATATATTATTTTTTTCACTACTAGTACTTTTATTCCTTTTATTCTTCTCACATAAAAAACGTACTATCGCGATCACGGATTTTTTCCTGGATGCCAGTGTATAATGGGATGAATTTTTGCCCCGTGTTACACTAAAATCTGGATTATTGACTAGTAGTCAATAATAAAAAATTATTTACCACTAGGCAAGAAGACTAACTTCACAAGGTGACAACAGACTAGATAATAGTATGTTTTAAAGCTAGTAGTGAAAAATAGTATATTATATACCAAGGTTGTGAAGTTTTTTCTAGAGCCGAGCATTATTAGATCCCGAGATGCGCAGCATCGAGGGATATAAGATGAGAGGCTCTAGAAAACACTTCACAACCGTGGTGTATATATTATTTTTTTCACTACTAGTACTTTTATTCCTTTTATTCTTCTCACATAAAAAACGTACTATAGCGATCACGGATTTTTTCCTGGATGCCAGTGTATAATGGGATGTGTTTTTGCCCCGTGTTACACTAAAATCTGGATTATTGACTAGTAGTCAATAATAAAAAATTATTTACCACTAGGCAAGAAAACTAACTTCACAAGGTGACAACAGACTAGATAATAGTATGTTTTAAAGCTAGTAGTGAAAAAAAATTTTTATTACATACTTTTCATGTAATTTGAAAATTATGTAATAAAAATTACATAAAATTGCAAAATTAATAAATAAAACTTTATGAGTTGAGTATTTATATTTTTGCGTCTTAATAATACAAGGATGGATTGAAAAATTTCTAGAACAAGATGGAAAAAAACAACTTTTTGGGGAAAATCGTATTTATTTTTCTACATAGTCTCCTTTCATAGTCTCCTTTAAGCTCTACACATTTAGTCCAGCGCTTTTCAGGACCCTTTAACCCTTCACAAAAATAAGAACTATCCAAACCTTCAAAATATCCATTTACAGCTTCGATGATTTCAGTATTCGATGAAAATTTCTTTCCAGCCAACCATTTCTTGAGATTTGGGAACAAGAAGAAATCCGACGGACCAAGTCAGGTGAATGCGCTGCATGTTCAATTAACTGGAATCATAGTTTGTGCAGTTTCGCCATTGCAATTTCCGACTTCTGGGATGGAACTTTATCCTGGTGGTACAAGACCTTTTTCTTTGCCAAATGAGGCCTTTTAACTTTGATTTCTTTGTTCAGTCTGTTTAACAATGACGTATAATACTCGCCTGTTATTGTTGTCCCGTGTTGCAAGTAATCAATAAAAGTTATTCCTCGGGAATCCCAAAATACGGTAGCCATGACTTTCCCAGTAGACGTAATCGTCTTTGCCTTCTTTGGAGTTGGTTCACCACGTTTTGTCCATTGCTTTGACTGCTCCTTGGTCTCCGGAGTGTAGTTTTGAATCCATGTTTCGTCAACAGTTATACAACGTTGCAAAAAATCTTTTTCATTACGTTTGAACATGTCTAGACGTTGCTGAGAAATGGTCATTCGACTCGTGTTTGGTCGATTGTCAGCAGACGCAGCACCCATCATGATGCAATTCATAATGATTTCATGGACTTTTTCGATTGTTTCTTTATCGGTAGCTGTTTTTGGTCTCTATGCTTGTTCTATCATGTTTAAATTCAGCAACCCAGTTTACAACTGTTGCATACGAAGGCGAAAACTCACCATGAACTTCATCTAACTTCGTTTTTATTTGTTTAGCATTTAAGCCTTAAAAAAGAAATGTTTTATCACTGCATGGAACTTGTTTTTTTATTCATGATTAAGAAAATGCACAAATTGTTGACTTGAATCGATAGCAACGGCGTGTGTTTATATTTAATCTGTTTGAAAATGTTGTATGAACAATGGCGCTTTTAAAACAAGTGATCAGCACGCGCGCACAACGCCATCTTGTGGTTCATTCTAGAAACATTTTGATCTATCTTCGTATTTACAAACAATTATAAATTTAAAACAAAAACTTGATTCTTTTTCAAAGTAATGTGTTTGTTTCTCTACAAATTAACAATGATATACAACCATGAATTATATAAATGAAGGCTTTGACAGTTAATAAATTTGAACAAAACAAAACACTATTTTTGCTTGGACATGAAAATAGGCACTTTTATAAAAAACAAATGAAAACATTATTATTCTACATTAAAACTAATTTTTTATATTTGCGTGTCCTAATGAAATTTTTTAGAATACTTAACAGTAACATTTTATTTTTTAAAGTTGATATCACTGGTAGACAGCTGTTCTTAGAATGTCAAACTTATCTTATTTACGCAGTGAACTCTTATAACTGGAATGCAACACTTGCAAAACTAGTCTTGCAGGCCACATAAATGCGCCGAATAATAAATAGCCCTGTTAAGGGCGTAACCGTTTTTACTTTATTATTAACGAAATTGTAAATTTTGATACTGCCATCATATGGGATGCATTGCGTTGTGTATGTGCAATAACTCACGATAATCTTAACGTAATAAAATTCAGTTTTATAAAATTATATATCTTTACCTTATAAGTTATAATATCCAAAAGATCCAATGAATAATTATTTTTGTTAACAAAAATCATTCTTTACTGAAAATACTATTGAATTTATACCTCATTAATTTCTTTAACAAATAAGGTATTTATTCTATGAAATGAAATATAATCATTCTTATTGCATCCACGTTTTTAATTCATTAAGTAGCAATTTATGTCACAAATATATTTCATACATTCTACTTTGAATTTATAATAATTTTCAACAGTACGTATAATACACCTGGCAAATTTGAACGAGGTCCTGCTGCTTAGTAGCGTCTCGCTACAAGCGGGCTTTGTGTGTATGAGATAAGAATGAGAATTTCTACATCGCGTGGATTAAGCAAGGTTATGTAAAAACCAATTGCATAATTTCTAGTGTTGCCAACTGTTATGCTACTTACCAAAATATCCCTAACAAATTTTATTTAAACTAAGTAATTTTTTAATTATTTAATAAAGAACTAACACAAATAAAAAAAAATAGTATAAAGTATTCGTTTCATAAGACGTTTTAGCGCACTTGTCCTCTGTAGAAAACTCCGCTACGCGGGTCGTTTTCTAGACTCGGACGCGTGCGCTAAAAACGTGTCTTATGAAACTAATACTTTAATATACTATTATAACATTATTTGCACAGATTTTTCTAATATTTAGTAGCATAGCCCATATTTTTTAATACTGTGCGACATCTGCTGGCATTCTTTCTATTAGCCTTAGACATCGGTCAACAGGTATATTACTCCATTCTGTTTTAACAGCCTCCCATAGTTCTTGCTTATCTTTTGATTTATGAATTGCTACAGTTTTTTTAAGATCTTTTCGTAAATTTCCAATAGAGTTTAGATCTTGCTGACTGATACCCCCATTATTAGCAAACCTTGTTTCACATTGTTTGTCGAATGTTTTGGATTGTTGTCCTGTTCCAGAATGTCAAGGAAAATTTCTTAACAAATAGAGCACTATTATTTATAGTTATAACATTATATATTATATACTATATTATAACATTTTTGGAAAGTTCTTTCTAAGAGTTTTTCAGTGACATATTTTTGATGAATCGTTTCTTATATTCTTCAAGATATTTGCTGTGAACCCTTTTTATTTAAAAAGGATTATTAAAAAAGCAATTTTGCTTTCCTACCTATTTTTTATTTAAATTTCCATTTTACTAAGAACATATTAATAGTTTATGTTTTAAATATGTTCTGTATTGTTATTTTAAATTATATATTTTAATAAACACAACTCAACTATAATTTGTCTATTACATCAATTATTCTTCTGTTTCTAGATTATTTTTATATTTCTTAGATTACCAACATACCAAGGGCATTATGATGATGATAATTTCAGAAGGGCGATGATATTTTTATTCGATGGATGGAAGTCACCCGATAGGTATTATCATCTAGTAATGCTCATGGTGCATACAAGATTTTATTTTTTATGAGAAAATGTACGAGTTATAAATTAGTTTTAATTTATAATTGTTAACGTTGCCAAGGACGTTGTTTATATTTATTTTGAACGTAATGTCGTTGCCGATTGCTAATAATGCTGAACGGGCATTATAAATGAAATGCCTGCTTATAATGCTCTTGTTGTTATGTACTTGTTTATATAGTTGGTATCACAGGTATAAACAATAAAGTGAAAAATAAAAATATTTTGTTATTAATTAATTCAAAACTAAATTTATTTAGAATTATTTTAATTCTAGCCTGATTTACAAATGGGAAATCTTATGCCTGATCCAACAGCTACATTCCAACTGTATGACCGTATTGTTAATGTAAGAGAAGGGTATACAGTTCCTTTAGGATTGAAAGGAACAATAATTGGAGTACATAAACCCAACTCAGCAAAAGAAAGTGAAACATTGTATGATGTCTTGTTTGATCAGGGTTTTGCAGGTGGATTGGCACTAAATTGCTCACCTAACCGTGGATATAGAATGCCTAGACCTGCTATAATTAATATAACTTATGGACAAAGGGTTTATGAGCAGAAAACCGGAAAAAGTGGTAAGATATATTGGATCTTTATTTATCACTTTGATTTTTGTTGGAAATTACTAATTTATCCTAAATATGTTTTCTTTTTTATTTTAGGCCTGTTATCTGCAACACAAAACAATGAAAACTATGTTAATTCCAAAAATAATTATGCAAATGCTGCTGCATTCTCATCTAATTATCCTCCTTCTGGCGGTCAATTTCAACCTCAAACTCCAATGTATGGAAATTGGGCTTATGGTTGTAATTATCCAGTTCAACCTTCTGTTCCATTAATGCCTAATCAGTATAATTACAATAATAGTTTGTATCCATCTCGTGGATATAACAATAGTTATCCTAATCCAATGAATTCTAATAATCCTGGACCAAATACCTTTGTTCCATATAATAAATCAAATCATTTTCCAATTCCTGCACTTCCTGCCAAATATGGACCTCCTTTACAGAAAAATAATTCCAATGCCAACACTCAGGGTGGTTATAACACTGGACGTAATCTACATCAAAGGAACGTAAATAGTAATGAAGGAATGCTTAGGAACATTGATGAGGTATGAATATAATTAATGTAATATAATAATGATCAATATAATGCAATCAAACTGAATTAAATTAGTTTAATATTTGAATGATTAAAATTGAACTATTTGAAATTGTAAAATTTAGATCAAGAAATGTTAGAGGTTTGCATACTATTATTGCAACAGGTTGTACATTAGGGTGGTCCAACAAAAAAGCCAAGTTGGAAATCTTATGCTCTCACCACCTAGGATTATTGTATATCGAAAAAAAAGTACCCCTATTTTTTTATTTTGAAATCGGTCGATGTTTAGGGGTGCCTCAAAGCCCTTAAAGTTTCCCATGTATTTTATATGGGGAAAAAAACACGTTTTCGTAGATTTGGTATAGAATCCCAGAAAATCAATATCTTTCAACCGGACTACTCTGTTTCTCTTCACAAATGTTCAAACAATGACATCCAATAATTTATTTATTAAATCTTTTATATTAACTATTTTTTACAGACCCGCAAAAAAACCCATAAATGAAAGAAACACAGAAAAATCGTTAAAAAAATATTTATTACTATCTTTTAATATAAAATATTTTGATAAATAAATTATTGGATGTCATTCTCTGAACATTTCTGAAGAGAAACAGAGTAGTCCTGTTGAAAAATATTGATTTTCTAAAATTCTATACCAAATCTATGAAAAGTGTTTTTTTCCCATATAAAATACATGGGAAACTTTAAGGGCTTCGAGGCACCCCTAAACATTGTCCGATTTCAAAATAAAAAAATAGGGGTACTTTTTTTTTCGATATACAATAATCCTAGGGGGTGAGAGCATAAGATTGAGAGATAAGAAGAAGCATAAGAGAGATAAGATCAACATAGCTGCTAATTAAACATCTCATTAACTACATTTCCGGATTTTGTTATGGATTGAAGTAACTGCACCAAACCTTTAACCCATTCTTTAACTATTATATCTGGAGGCGATGTATTTTCTAATATTTCCCTCATTTTCTGTTTTTTTTTTCTTTTTTAACATAACTATGATACAAATTATAACAGCATAAGCTCGTTTACGCAACAGCTTGTAAGCTGAGCATATGTTAATTAATAGGTGCCATAAGACCATAATACCATAAATAAATTAAAACCATAATACCATAAATAAATCAAATCATTAATACCATAATCTGAGTGACCTTTAGTACATGAAGTATTGGATGAAGAAGGTGATTCAACATATTGGTATTTCTAGTTGAATATGTTCATTCCTGATACCTTGCTTTCTTTACACCCTTCTATTAAGGTGATTCATCATTATTTGTGATAGTTTTAATTAAATACATTCTTTTTTATAAGTTGCTTTCTTTACATCCTACCATTAAATCTACCTTGCTAATCATCCTGTAATTCAGTTTCTAGCAATAAACAATTACCTAACAAGGTAGCTACAAGATAGATTTTAGTTTTATTTTAAATATCGTTAAAACTGTCATTCATTTCTTTGCATTGTTTTAATATGTCCGGTATAATTTGTAACAATAACTGTCTTGTTTGCTCATTTGTTAGAATTTTTGTTAAATTAAACGTGTCCACATTATTTAGAATAGTTATCTGAAGTAATTCACGTCTGTTAAATTTTATTAGTTCACAATTGTAAAGTAAATGTTCTATCGTTTGCACAAATCTATCATTGTATTGGCACATGGGACTAGCTCTTATCTTAAATCGATACAAATATTCATTCGTAAAATTGTGTCTGGTGAGTAATTGCGTGGTATAAAAGTCTGGTTTATTATTTTCATACCATTTCTGGGCCTCCACTGTTGTTTTAATAATTTCTTTAGTTTTTATGCCTTTTGTACTATTTATATATCGATAGTTTCATTCAATATGGTATTTATTTTTAACCATCTTCTTTAAAAAACTCATTGGTGCTCTGTTGTATATTGGTATTTGTTCCGATAGTGTAGCTTCTTTAGCCGCATTGTCTGCTTCTTCATTTCCTTTAAACCCTGCATGTGCTTTAATCCATGTATATGCTATTTCTTTCCCTTCTTCTTTAATTATTTCGTCTAATTTTTGAATTTTAAATATAAGTGGATTAACACTGTTTCGATCTTGTAACGCTTCGAGCGCTGATTTAGAATCTGAGGCTATCAACGCTTTTTTTTACTGTTCTATATCCTTTTATATATATTAAGGCTTCCATGATTGCCAACAATTCTGCTTGAAATACCGAGCAGTTGTTTGCTAATTTAAAAAATTTTCATTGACTTTGAATTGTACCGATATAGCTTTGCAAACCAGCACCTGGTTTGTTGTTCATTCTGTTTCCATCTGTAAAGATTGTTAAATCGTTTTTTCTTCATGATTGTATGAAACTCTTCAGTGTTACCATTAAATTGTTCATATCGCAATCCATTTCTATTGGCTGGATGATTTAAATTTTCAATTTTAATTTTCTGTTGTAATTGTATTTCTTTTCTTTCTGTTTTATAAATCAATTTTCTTTTTGCCCGCTCTATTTCTGCTTCTTTAGCTATCTGAATATCTAATGGCATTATAACGTTTACTGTCTCCAGCCTTACTTTGTGGAACTCCATAATCATGAAATATAATATAAATACAAAGATTAGTTAAAGTTTCACAAGTTTTATTAATATCTTAACCTGACAATATTGTTTCGACACTTTGTGTCATTGTCAAAGGTAGATAAGATTGATAAACAAACACGTTGCTAAGGATAATTTATATATTATATTATTTTAACACATCGTTCAATAAGTCCCGGGACTAACTAAGAAAGAAACATTTTTGTCGAAAAACTTACTTTTATTCATCAACATAATTTCCTTCAAGGGCTATACCGCTTTTCTAACTTTTCAATACCGTGCTTGTAAAACGATTTGTCCTTGTCCTTGAGGGAAAGCAGATCGAAGCCCAACTCGTTCTATTTGGCCATTGTTTTGACTGACTTGTGGCACGGTGCATTGTCTTGATGAAAAATGATTTTTTTCTTCTTCATGTGCGGTCTTTTTTTGCGATTTCGTCCTTCAAACGCACCAGTAACTCAATGTAGTAGTTGCTATTGATGGATTTTCCCTGTTGAAGGTAGTCGATGTAAATTGCACCTTGCGCATCCCGAAAAACTGACGCCATGACTTTGCCAGCTGACTGTTGCGTTTTTGGACGCTTCGGACGGCTTTCACCGGTTGCACTCCACTCAGATAACTGCCGCTTCGACTCTGGAGTGAAATGGTGAATCCATGTTTCGTCCATTGTCACATACCTACACAAGAATTCCTTTTTATTACGAGTAAGCAGTGACAAACAGCTCGTTGAATCGTCGACTCGTTGTTGCTTTTGTTCCATTGTGAGGAAACGCGGCACCCATTTGGAACAGACTTTTTTCATGCCCAACTTTTCTTGTAAAATCGTCCACGCACTTCCAGTTGATATGTTCACCGTCTCAGCAACCTCACGAACTTTCACTTTGCGGTTATCCATCACGATTTTTAAAACTTGTTTCACATTTTCTGGGGTAACTGCTTCATTTGGCCTACCCGAGCGTTCCGCATCATTTGTATGTGTGCGACCGCGCTTAAAATCAGCATACCACCGGCAAATGGTTGTTTTCGACGGGGCAGAGTGCATATAACTTTTTCAATCCATTGCTGAGCTTGCACAGTATTCTTTCCCATTAAAAAGCAATGTTTTATCAATACACGAAATTCGTTTTTGTCCATTTTTTCTACAAATGCAAAAGTAGCGTCAGTTTCACCACGGTAACTATGCTGTTTATGATTCGATTGACGTGAAAATCAGACACGTGTCATTTGAAGGTTAGATCTTTCGGAAAACGAAGTCGAGTTGATATTACTAACGCCATCTGTGGGTTAGTCCCGGGACTTATTGAACGATGTGTTATATATATTTTTATATATTTTTATGATATTATTTTCTGCATGTATTTATCCTTAGCAACGTGTTTGTTTATCAATCTTATCTACCTTTGATAATGACACAAAGTGTCGAAACAATATTGTCAGGTTAAGATATTAATAAAACTTGTGAAACTTTAACTAATCTTTGTATTTATATTATATTTCATAATGGCATTATATTTGCTATAGCTAAAGCCGCTGTCGTTGATATTGTATGAAAACCTTTAGCAATTTTTACAGCAAATGGTCTTTGTAATTTCAGTAATTTATTTCTTATATATTTGCATTTCAGAGCCGTCGCCCATATTTCACATCCGTAACTAACAATGGGTTCTATTACTCTCAAATATAATATCCTAATAATTTCTGAATTTAGGCCCCATGTCGGTCTCATTACCTTGACTAAATTTTTATATATTAGCGTAGTTTTGGTAATTATATAGTCAACATGATTATGAAACTTAAGATTTTCATCTAGTATCACTCCTAATACTTTAATTTGTAAGTCTTCTTTGTTATGAATCGTTTTACCATTCATATTATATTGTAAATCTCTAGCTCCTCTAGTGAAGGCCAAGGCTTGAGTTTTCTCTGGACCAAAATCTAATTTATTTTTCTGTCCCCATTCATGTATTGCATGTAAGCTTTCATTTATATTCATTTGCAATTGTCCAAGATTTTTATTATAAACCATTAATAATATGTCATCTACAAATGCTTGTAAATGGCACCCTTGTGGTAAATTGATGTCGAATATTTCGTTTAGTAATACATTCCATAGGGTTGGTCCCCCGATTGATCCTTGAATACATCCTTTTGTTAATGTTTTGTATGCTGTTTCTTCATGTATGGTAATCTTAGCCGTTCTATCTTTTAAATAGTTGTTAAATATCTAATAGATTGGTTTGGTAATCTGCATTTCTTTTAAGCGTTTTTTGATAGCTGGCCATAAAGTGTTATCAAATGCAGCTTTGATATCAAGTGATATCATAACCACTTGGTTCTTTTTCTTTTTATCTAAAATTATTTTTATAACATCATGAAATGCATCTATTGTCGATTTTTGTTCCATAAAACCATATTGTCTCTTATTTAGTTGATTTCTTTTCCTTAAATCATGTTTAAGGCGTTTGATGATTATACTTTCGAAAATCTTTCCCATGACCGAAAGCAACCAAATCGGACGATATGATTTTATATTTTTATAATCTTCTTTTCCCGGTTTCGGTAATATTTTTATATGTGCTTCCTTCCGTTGTTTGGGGAAAACTCCCATGGGTAAACATGTATTGAAAAGATTTTGAACCAAACTTGTATGATTCTGTATCACATTTCGAATAATTTCTAAATTAAGATTGTCTGCTCCTGGTGCCTTTTTTGAATTCATGTTTTTAATTACATCCAGAATTTCTGCCATATTTATGTCTGGTTCTGGTCTATTGTTTATGTACATTTCTTCTGCATTTTTTCTTATATCTTTCTGTTCTTTCGTGTCATCTTGTGGATTTTCATCAGGAAAGAATTATGTTAGTATACTTTTGGCTGTCTCCATACCATTTTCAATAAATCTATCTATATAATTTCCATCTATCTCAATTGTCGCTGGGCACTTTTTCATTGGTATTCGTCTGAATATTAGATAAATTGTCGACCAAATATCGTCTTTTTGTTGATGTACAAATTTCTTCCAATTTTGTTGAGCCTCTTCTTGTATTTTGTTAACATATCTTTCGTGAATTTCTTTATATGCTCTATGTAATTCCTGCTGTTGTATAGCGTCTTGTGCCTGTCTTATTCGTCTTTTTCTCTTATTTGACTCTTTCTTCAATTCCTCTAACTCATTATATCAAAAAGGACATTTGTAGTATTTGATTCTTTTTGTTTGCATGGTTTTGAAGCATGAGTTTCTGATAGATTCGGTTAGATCTTCTACAAACAAATTTAAATCTTGTTTCGTATTGCATTTGTTTAGTCTCGCCGTATGTATATTCTTATTTTGAAAGTTTTTTATTAACGATTTGTTAAAAGATTTCCAATTTGTATTTTTCACTTGAAAAATTGATGTTGAATCATAATCTTCTTGTATTATCTTATATTGTAAATTTAAATTAAAAACTATAATGTGCTGATCCTCTGCTGTAATTCTATCTTGATGAACTTCCCAATTATTTATTTTATTTTCTAAATTATAACTAACCATCGTAACATCAATATATGATTGAATATGTTGATTTTGCTTGTATACTTCATAAGTGGGTTTGTCTCTGGTATTTGTAATTATTAGATTTTCCGTCAGCGTAAATGTAAATAGGTTGCATCCGTTTTCGTCTTCTTTGTTATCTCCTCCCCGTAAACTATGTTTAGAGTTTAAATCACCACCTATTATCACATTTTGTCGTTGTCCCATTGAAACATGTACTTTATTTAATAAAATGTTAACATCTGTACGCGGGGGATTATATGCGCTTATAACTCTAATTTTACCCATGGTTTTCCCCATCGAAATATCCGCCGTTGCTATGTCAGGTTCTGTATATTGCGTTATCTTCAAAATTTTGAGTTCTTGATTGATAATTATAATAGCAGCTCTGACGTTTACGTTCCCTTCGTGTTGTTTGATGGTTGTGTTTTTTATTTGTTTTATACATTTACCATTACCTAAGTATGGTTCTTGTATTAATAGTACATCTATTTTGTCGTGTTTACAAATATCCATTACTTCTAACAGTGTGTTTTTATTTCGTCCAGTATTTATTTGCATAAACTTAATTGGATTACTATTTGTATTAGTCATAATTGGTTCTGTCATTGAAGATTTTCTTCGCACGTACTATTTGTGGGCAGGATACAGATGTTGCTTCATGTTCAGCATTGTAATGCGTCCCTAATCTATCATTTATAGTGCAGCAATTTACACATTTTGGTGGATGGTCATAATTAGTGCATTCCCCCACAGTATGAACACAACCGCTGTTGTTCACATCGTTTTGCTAGATGTCCATATTTAAAACAATTGAAACATTGTATGAAAGGGTCAAAATGATCAACTTCTATTAATAAATAATCAATTTTTATTTTTCTCGCTTTTATCATTGCTTGGTAGACTTCCTTATTCACCTCATATACATGATTTACCAAATTCTGGTTTCTATGATTTTTCATGAAACGATATTTAAAACATTCTTTTATATCTTTACCTCCCATAGCCGCTTTTACTTGTGGGTTTTGTAGTATTATAAGAGGAACAATTTCCTTTTCTTCAACATCTTTCCCGATGCCTTTAACCATTACCAATGGTCGTCTCTTTTTTTCTCTTTCGCAAATTAACTGGTCGTGTTTAGTTAGTTCGTTGTAAACTATTTCTCTATCATCCTCTGTATTAAATATAAATTTTATCGATTTATTTTTTAATGTTTCTACCCTTATGTAGTGTCTATATGGCGTTAGGTTAGGTTAGGATAGGATAGGATAGGTCAGATCAGGTCAGGTCAGGTCAGGTTAGGTTAGGTTAGGTTAGGTTAGGTTAGGTTATTTTATTCCATCCCAGGTCAGGTGAGGTTAGGTTAGATGTGGAACATTAAATATTTTGCATCATTGAATTTCAATGAAAAATTTCTTACAAACTTAACATAAGGCATAAAAAGTGGCGTAAATTTTTAAGGCGGCGTTTCTGCACTTTGCAGAACGTTCGACTTCCCTCTCCAAGCCCTGTAGATTGACGCCACTCCCGCCCCTTTTTTCCACTGCTCGTTAAAGAAAATTTATACCATTTGATCATAAATGTGGGTATGTGTAAATTTCTCAGGGAAAAAACCGGGAAAAATTATATTTTACGACCTGGAAAACCAGGAAAAAACCTTAAATTTAAAAGTACCACTCTTGCTGGCCACCATAGTACCCAAACTATCTGAAATAGTGTTAAAGGTACTCTAGGGCTGGAATACTTGCATTCCCCCGCATTGTCAGAAAGATTTAAAGCAATTCGTAAGAAAAGTTGATTTGCACGACAACTACCTTAAACTGTTAAAATTTGCAGTTAAGCTTGCCAACTGGTTTTGAAGACTGTTGCCACTACTCAGCAACGTTTTGCATGTATCCTTTTGCATGCAAAAATAATATTCATACACTCATACTTCTTTACTTCCTACACTTAGCAATCTTTTTTCTAACACTTATGTATTATTTCTTATCTAGAAAAGAGACAGGAAGAATGTCCATGGTTCTATTGATGTAGTAAATGTGCAAAAACCCACTCCAGAAAAGCAACCAGTGAATGCTATTTCGCCACTAACATCAATGCCTAATCAGGTTTGTATATTTATTAAACATATGTGACGTGATCTGGTAAAAGAGAGAGGATTAACGTGTGAAAACAATATTTCGAGATAATCGCGTTATAAATAAATAATTGAAAAGGCAATATTTACTTTAGGAAATTGGGGTTAGTCTCATTGAACAGAGTGTACTTTTGTTTATAACCCCACATTAACCTGTTTTTACCAGAACACGGCACATATGATGTGATCACCTCTTATGTGTAATGTTAACCATGGACCTGAACCGAACCTAAATAAAATTGAAAACGGCATGGAAACTGGTATTTTATCTTGAACCTGCTATTTTTCCTATTCTATTTTGGATTTCTGGGAAACTTTAAAAATCATCTTTATTCTATTGCTTCCTATTTTTTTATTTTCCTCCCTTCTTGCTTTAGAAATGAAGTTAATCATATATTTTCGTATTTACGGCAATGCTATTTTGTAGTAAGTAATGTAGTACAAAGAGAAGACACATACAGAAAGTATTATGATTTTAAACTTAAAGTAGCCTTGACCTGTATTTAATGTACGAGGTAAGCACCATAAGGTCTCGGCCTGATACAGAAAAAATAAACGTGGTAAATTATAATTATTATTTTTCAATATAATCTCCCCTAATGTCAATACACTTATTACAACGTGGAATTAATAATTCAATGCCTTTAAATGAAAAAAAATAATCTGAAGTTTTTCCTTCAAAATGTTCAATTACAGCTGCTTGCAACTCATTGTCGTCCTTAAAACGACATCCCCTAAGGGCTTTCTTTAAATTGGAAAATAAATAATAGTCACTAGGAGCCATATCCGGACTGTACAGTGGATGATCCAATGCTTCAAAGCCGCATTCGCGAAATTGCGGCAGTATGAACGGGTGCATTGTCGTGTAATAATCGAACACCTCTTGTCAATTTTCTTCGACGTTTTTTACGAATATTGTTTCTCAATTTATGCAATAAAGACGCGTTAATCGTTAATCGTTGTATTGCGTTCTTTAAAATCAATCAGTAAAATGCCGTCACAATCCCAGAATATTACTGCCATAACTTTCTTTGTCGATTGAACGACTTTCGCCTTTTTAGGTCGAGGTTCATCGGGTCGCCGCCATTCCATCGATTCCCTTTTGGATAGAGGATCATAATACAGAACCATTTCCATTGACAATGGACTCCAAAATCGGCCTTGGGTCGTCTCCACACAAATTAAAAAACAAGCGCGCACATTCGACGCGACGTTGACGTTGAACAGCAGAAAGAATACGCGGTACCCATCTTGCACTAATTTTATTCATACCCAATGGTCATGAAGAACTCGGCGAACACTTGTTTCCGAAATGTCAGACATCACTGCTAACTCCTTAACTTTCAAACGGCGATCTTCTAATACCGTTTCTTCAATGATTGCAACTTTTTGAGGCGTTACCGCTTCAGTTGGCCGACCGGTGCGCTCATCATCTTCAAGAGATTCTTGCCCCAAACGGAAATATTTTTGCAATAAAGACGCATAATATGTACTGTTAACAGTTGTATTGCGTTCTTTAAAATCAATCAGTAAAATGCGTTCACAATTCCAGAATATTGCTGCCATAACCTTCGTTTTCGATTGAACGACTTTCTCCTTTTTGGGACGAGGTTCTTCGGGTCGCTGCCATTCCATCGATTCCCTTTTGGATAGAGGATCATAATACTGAACCATTTCCATTGACAATGGACTCCAAAATCGACCTTGGGTCGTCTCCACACAAATTTAAAAACGAACACGCACAAACGACGCGACGTTGACGTTGAACAGCAGAAAGAATACGCGGTACCCATCTTGCACTAATTTTATTCATACCCAATGGTCATGAAGAACTCGGCGAACACTTGTTTCCGAAATGTCAGACATCACTGCTAACTCCTTAACTTTCAAACGGCGATCTTCTAATACCATTTCTTCAATGATTGCAACTTTTTGAGGCGTTGCCGCTTCAGTTGCGTTCTTTCTTTTTCGATTGAACGACTTTCGCCTTTTTCTGACGAGGTTCATCGGGTCACCGCCATTCCATCGATTCCCTTTTGGATAGAGGATCATAATACAGAACCATTGTTTCATCTCCAGTGACAATGGACTCCAAAATCGGCCTTGGGTCGTCTCCACACAAGTTTAAAAACGAGCGCGCACATTCGACGCGACGTTAACGTTGAACAGCAGAAAGAAGAAGCAGTACCCATCTTGTACTAATTTTATTCACACCCAAATGGACTGGACAAATGGAATTCGGCGAACACTTGTTTCCGAAATGTCAGACATCACTGCTAACTCCTTAACTCTCAAACCGCAATCTTTTAATACAGTTTCTTCAATGATTGCAACTTTTTGAGGCGTTACCTCTTCAATTGGCTGACCGGTGCGCTCATCATCTTCAAGAGACTCTTGCCCCAAACGAAAATATTTTGACTACTTTTTTTACAGTGGAATATGAAGGAGATAAATCACCATAAACCCCGTCTAAACGTTGTTTGATTTGATTAGGCGTGTGCCCTTCTTTTGTTAAAAACTTAATGACCGCACGGTCCTAAATTTTTGTTAGCTGCGACATTTTCATGCACTCGTCACAGTGCTTGAGTGGCTACTAAAATCTATTACGCTTTTAGCCAAAATATATATAGTGTAGGCCTCTTACATGTTCAACTATGATGCAACCGAGTTTTAACATGTTGGCACCTGTAGAAGCCTTCCGGGCCGAGAATTTATGGCGCGTACCTCGTACCTTCATGTCTTACATCATGATGGTCCTGTTTTCTAAAACTATCTCTGTGTACTTTCTTTTAAAAAAAATTGTGCTAAGACTTCACCATTTTCTGAAAATATGGCACCCTAAAAAGCGAAAACCTTGCAGAAAAATTGCACGTATAAAGAAGCATCTTACAAAACTTATGTTTAGAACAACAAATATAGTTCAAAATGTGAACAATGCAATGTTTCTTACCTCAAGTCTCTACGACAAACTGCTTTTGAGATATCGAGATTTTCGCTTACATAAAAAACTGCAAGAAACGTTGTGCACCACCAAGCAAATATAGCTGCCATATTTAAATCAAAACTAATTTATTTTATACAAAATAAATTAGTAGTGGTTTCGAACTGCCAATACATAGGGGTGACAACACAAAAAATACCCTGTTTTGAGATGGTCGAGCAACCAGTACTTACTTGGAAAATATTTGGGTTTTTCAAGTTTCACTGCACTTCCTGATCTGAGCGATACCAAGAAATTCATTATGCCATGTAACAATGACCATAAGACACTAGCTATTAAGTTCTTTATTTACCAATCAATTTAAATCTAAGTTTGGTGTTTTATTTATAACTTTATTTTCCATTTTTATAGATATACTAAATTACCCTAAGAATTCCTGTTTTACCAAGAGTGACACCAACTTCACAATTTTAAATGGAACTAATTTATCTTTGCTTATTTCAAATCTGCAAAATTCTTAATCCAATAATACTTCATTGGTTAACTTTCGTTTCCAAGGCAATGAAAATTTTTTAAATTTTGAATCTAAAATCTCCACATAGAATCATGTAATTAATCAATTGTGATTAGAAAAGTTTTTTTTTTCCTCATACACACTTTTGGTGTCTGTCTATTAAAACTGGTCTATAAGACCAACCATTAATTTTTTTCTGATACTTCTTAAAACTAAACTAATTAAATACCTAAACTAGAGTTCATCCGACGATGTCCTTTAGTTTTCTTAGCCACTATTAAACTCGCACTATGCTCTGCTTTTCACTGCACTACACAAGCTCGAATGGTTTGGTCCTCTTCAGTCTTCGAACAATATGTTGGTTGTCCAATAGCTGAAGAGCTTCTGCGTTTTCGTGTAGGTGGAGCCTGGCTTCGTGTTTGCCAGCAAACCTTTTGATCTCTTCCTTGACCATTGGGATGTTGAGGTCTCTGTGCAAATCAGAGTTACGTATGTACCATGGAGCGTCTACCATGTTGCGTAACACCTTGTTCTGGAATGTTTGTATGGTTTTTATGTTACTATCTTTGGTACAGCCCCAGAGCTGGATGCCATATAATCATACCGGTTTTAGGATCTGATTGTAGAGTAAGATCTTATTATGTACTGACAGTTTGGAGTTTCTTCCAAGAAGCCAATAAAGCTGTTTGTATTTGAGTCCCAGTTCTTTTCTTTTCTTTTTTATATGCTCTTTCCACCGGAGTTTGGTGTCTAGAGTCATGCCTAGGTATTTGGCATTGTTCTCATAGGGCACAATAGTACCATTAATCTCTAAGGGCCGAGGATTTACCAACCTTTTGTTTGTGAAGCTAACATGGGTAGATTTGACTTCATTTAGCTTAATCTTCTATTGTTTGGTCCAATTAAGTATTGTGTTGCTAGCTGCTTGTAATTTCTCAATGGATATATCTTGCTCCTTCTCTACAGCAAGGATTGCAGTGTCGTCTGCGAATGTTGCTACTGTGATTCCATTCAATTTTGGTATATGACTCGTGTATAACAGAAATAGGATAGGACCGAGGACACTACCCTGTGGCACACCCGCTTTTATTTCTTTCAGGTCACAATAATCATCTTCCTGTTTAATTCTGAAAAGTCGGTTTGAGATATAAGATGTTATAATCTCTACATATTGCTTTGGTAGCATTTTGTTTAGCTTGTATATCAGGCCTTCGTGCCATACTTTGTCGAAGGTCTGAGCTACATGTAGAAAAACAGCTGAGCAGATTTGCTTTTCTTCAAGAGCGCGCTCTATTACGTCAGTAATGCGATGCACCTGATGAGTGTTTTTGTCTGAAGCCAAATTGAAAATCCGGAATTAGTTTATTATTTTCAATTAGTGGTTTCATTCTTTTGAGTAGTAGTTTTTCAAATAATTTTGAGATAATTGGCAGCAAGGATATGGGCCTGTATGACTTGGCCTCATTAGGCGGCTTACCTGGTTTTGGCAGCATTATTACTTCCGCAACTTTCCAGCTGTCTGGAACATATTTCAGTCTAAAGGCTGCATTGAAGAGGTACGTGAGCATGACTATACCTTTTCTAGGCAATTGTTTTAAGATTTCCCCAGTGATCAGATCAAAACCAGGTGCTTTTTTCGGGTATAGGTTTCTTTTTATTTCCTTCGCTACTTTCCTCCTTTCCTTTCATTTGGGGTAACTAAGGTAATGTTTTCTGATGTTGGATTGCTTATATTGGCCAAAGTATTGTCCATATAGACTTGGTTAGGGGTAAAAATCTCAGCCAGATGTTCCGCAAACAGATCAGCCTTTTGCTTGTTTTCTCGGGCCCATGGGCCATTATCTCTTCTGATTGGAGGAATCGAAACTATAGGTCTCCTGATCTTTTTAGTTGTTTTCCAAAGAGAGTAATTTGTCTCTTCGGTTGCGGTTAAATTTTCCAAGTAGGAATTAATTGATTCTTCTTTAATCCTCTGTATTTTGTTATATAGTTTGATTTCTATTGTGTTATTGTGAATGAGTTTGGTAAAGTTTTCAGTTTCTAGTTCAAATTCTTCAGTTGTTTTCAAACTAACATTTAGGTTAATGTTTCTTTGTGGATCAAGTCTAAAACTGTCCCAATCAGTGGTTTTGTTAACCAGTGTGGATCGGGCATTCTTTTTAATTATCATTTCACTCAACGTCATGATTGCTGAGTGATCAGAATTCAGGTCAAAGTTTTCTTCAAGCTCAGTAAAATTGGGGGATACTTTTCTTGAGATGAAGAAATCTAGCAGGTCAGGGATTTTGTTAATATCAGTGGGCCAGTAGGTAGGCTTACCTGTGGAATGATAGTTGCATCCTGTTTCTTGGACAGCTTTTCTTAATTCTCTGCCTTTAGTCGTAGTTAGTCTTGCTCCCCAGTCAGTATGTTTGGCGTTAAAATCTCCTCCCACAATGAATCTTTCACCCGGATGTTGTAGGAGATTTTTATAGTCATCTTTCTTAAGATTGTGTCTGGGTGGACAGCATACTGCTCCTAACATCAGCTTTTGTTTAGTGAACTTGATGCCCACCATGGTAAGTTGCATGTCTATGCATTGTAAGTGGCATTCTTCGTAGTGGCTTATGGATTCCTTTATGATGATTGCACTGCCTCCATGTGCTTGATTGTCAGGATGGATAGTGTGATAGCTTTTGTAGCCTCTTATCTTAAGATAAGAATGGGTTGTCATATGGGTCTCTGATATAAGACAAATGTCTATATTCTGAGAGTTAAGAGGGCTCACACACAAATTTCGTTCTAGGCGTAGAAAGAGAAACGAAAGTTGTGAGTAAGACAGAGTTATCCCTAAACTACTCCTAAGCGGCGTACATTCTAACAAAAAGTTACAGTACCTTTTGTAACTGTAAGCAGGTACTATATGGTCAACGGACCAAACTGCCCGCGGCATCTCGTCGGCATACGATCTATATTAGGCCTTCTAGGGTTTATACAACTACAAATGGAGGGGTTTATGAAATACTGTATTTTAGGCACAAAAAAATATTTATTAATTCAATTACGGCTTAAGAAGAATTTTATTACAATCAGAAATGAGAAAAATAACAATGTATTCGTTCGTAATAATTATTAATTTATCAACGCATGAATATTATAATATAACGAATGAATAAAAACGAATATAAATTTTATGTTTTCATAGTACATATATATAAATGATGCTTTAAACTTTTAGTTTGTTTATATAACTTCTGAAAGATTTTGTTAAATAATATATAGTAAAGAACCTAATGATAATTTATAAAGACAAAAAAATTTTAATGTTACAAAAAAATAAGTACCAGAACTTTAATTGCACATAAGTAATAGTAAGTAATAAGTAAGTATAAATAGTAAGTAATATTAATTTCCTTGTTTTAATCATTAATGTCGATTTCTGAATAACTCGAATAAGGGTGTTTCTATTTTAGTCAAAATATAAATTTATTTTTTAATTTATCATAGTAAATAACACAAACGTTTAAAGAATGGCGAATCTAAAAGAATAATTTGTAATGCAACAGTAGATATGTAAAAAAATGATTAAATAAAAGGTCAGAAATGTTTTATTATTTGACAAATTTTCAACATTATATTGGATGCTTTATTATTTCCGGAATTATGAAGTTGAAATAGAAATCGGTTAATTTAGGTCTCATATTCGATTCCCAAAATGTATGTGAAGCATAAATTTTTTCTATATGAGGTGACCCTTTTGGTGTCCACACAATAAAATAACAACTTTTTTTTTTGGATAAATGTAACTGGCCTTGTATTTGGTAAAAATAATTATGTGTGTGCTTTAATTTTATGGAACCATCTTCTGCTTTTAATAAAAAGTCTAATTGTTTTTTTTCTACAGCTTCTTCAATAGTACTATTCTTTATTTTTTCTGGACACTTAACTTCCACAATAGCATCTTCTTCTACAATAATTCCATCAGGACTGGCTCCCAAAAAATACTCATCGCCCATACCAACAAATAAGCCGCAATCTTTGACATGCAAACTTGTACTTTGTTTAAAAGCATCTATAGCAAATCTTTCATGATCTTGACCCCAGCGTGTGGACTTGTTTCCTGAAAAAGTACTATACAAAAGATTCAGCACTAATTTATTAGGTGGAGTAGTGGGCCTTCGTTTGCAAATTCGACCAAAGTTAGATGCTGTAAGTCGGTAATATCGCTCTTTTTTCCATAATGGGTTCAATGCCTGTGCCCTCGTATTAACTTCTAGGTCAATGATTTCTTCTTGGCTTTTTTTAAGCATTTTTTCTAATTTTTCTTTTCTTGACCTAATTTCTTCTTCTGATAAAATATCTACTTCTCCATAATCCTGGTCCGCCCCACATTCCGCTCGGATTCTTTTTGCGGGAGGTGCTTTTATGATAGCTCTTTTCCTTTTCGATGAAATGTTAGACCACCGTCGCCTAATGAATTCTAACATAAACTTTCCAGGTTCTTTATTGGAGAAGGCTTTAATAAGTGTTTCTACATATTTTTCTTTTGAGTTATAGGAAATCACGGCCAATCCGCATCTTATTTGGTAGGAGTCTTTCAGGGAGTAATTAATCTGAAAAAATGTATAAACACATTAAAACAACTAAATGACTGTGAAATACAAAAGAAACTTACCCTTTTACCACCAGTAAATTTACAAATTAAACTATTGAACTGTTCAGCTGGATTATTATTTTTATTTAGAAGACATGAAGCTGCATTAGCAACTATTCTTTGAAGGCATGTAACTATATCCTGTTTCAGGCCACATTGTTCCAATTCGGGAGTAAGATTTACCTCGTTATCTTTTAAACCTTTACAGAAATACAAATCGCAATTTGTGTGTTGTCCAAATATATGATCTGGGATGTTATTGACATCATTTTTGAACATGAGAATTTGCTTCGTAAAGGTATCGTGATTTTTGGACCTGTACTGTGCAGCTTTTACTATAGCTATTCTAAATTTTAAAATGTTACTTTCCAATGTTTTTCTGAATATTATATGAACATTTTTCCCCAGGGAACTTTTACTACTTTTACATAGTTCTTTTAAACGTGAACAAAAATTTCTTAGAAGGTGATTCGTGCACTCTATTTTTTCTATTATCAAAGATCCATAAGGTTTTACTTGGAATAGTCTCTTTGTGACACTACTATCACCGTCTCCTATTAATCTGGTAAATTTCAAATGATGGAAATTCATACTTTTTTGAAAACCTTGGACTATTATGTCACTTTCCATAGAAGTTGATGTACCAGTCCAGTTTTTAAAGCATCTGTGTTGTTTTGGCTGCTGTTTTTTATTTTCCGCTCTTACACAAATTACACAATATTTATTGCGAACACCTGCGTACAAAAGTTTATTTGTTTCTGCTCCTATGATACACCCTACTCCCGACAATGCACTATATTTTGTTTTGTATGACCTTTTACTCCAGGCCCCGTCAGCTATAACCGAAATACAAGGGTAGCCATCGTTATCAATCTGATTATTTTCCTTTGCTATCCTTGATTCCTCTATTCCAGCTTTTTCCATTTCTTCTACAGCAATCTCGTCGACAACATTCCCTATATCTTCGTGAACAGAAGAATATTCCCTCGGCGATATTCTGGGAATATCTAGAAAACTAGAAAATTCTTCAAGATGGGAATATCCACATCCAATCGACATTATGCCTGAAAAATTGTTGCATATTATTTAGATTACGTATTAGATACAAAATAATATCTAGTATATCCAATTAGAGAACAGAGATAGAGTATGAATAAGAAAGTCCATGTAATAGAACATACCAAGTACAGCTCCTGTATTTACATTCAGAGGTGGATTAGGTCTATCAGAGTTGATGCTAGTTTTTCCATTGCAAACTTTACATTTTACAATATATTTGCTTAAAAAACCTTGCCTCTGTTCGGAAATGATTTCACAATCAGCAATGCCACATGATGTTGCAGGCATGTGTTCTGTGTTTTTTAATTGTTGGAAAAGATGTTGTATATCTACTATACGCCGACCGGTGACTTCAAAAATGGACTTTTTCATTTTATTTTCGGGTTCGCACTCAATCTCATGATCCTCTGCTTCATTTTCTGAAGGAGAGAATACAGGACTACATCTTGAGTCGGAGCAATAAAGTAATGTCTTATCTTTGGAGCTCGATGGTCGTGTAGTTTCTTCTTTCGAATGTAAAGATCGAGCGGTTTCAATTTTCTTTGAAGAAACTGAACGCTTCTTCCAGGAAGATATTGCAGCTCTAAAAATTGAAAAACTAAAATGTAAAATAGCAAACCAATAAAATAAATGACTAAATGCGGGTTGTCTTTTTTAAACTCAAATTTATCTTCTTTATATTAACGACATTCAAGCTTTGATTTACTTAAATTAGTATCAACCGCTATCACTATATGTAGGTACTTACTTCTTCCTGGCAGTTGATAAAGATCGATGGCGAGTTTTTCTTGATTTTCCCATTGGTAAAATAGCCACTAAACAATCTGATCGAAAATGGTCCTTTCTCTTTCAGCCTTTTCACGAAACGTGTTTTTCACAAAATTGCACAGAATAATATTAACTCACGAAATATCAATAAATATATCGATAAATTTTAATTCACAAAACGAACGCAGATTACAAAAGAGAAAAATGTACGTAAACGCCTATACAATAAAATTCGCATGTAATTAAAAAACTTGAACACCCAGAAATTCAATGTAAACAGTTACTAAAAATCTTGCTACTGATCCTAGCTAAATTGTTCTTATCACTCCTGTACGTAACATTTGTCCACAATCCCATCCGCAAGTGGCAAGTCTGGATTTCTTCAGTTTGAAATAGCTTATTGGGTAAAACTACAATTTTTGCAAATAATAGGACCTCATAAACATTATATTGCTAGTACGTGTTAAAACGTGGGTCAAAATACATCTGTTATCGGCAAAAATACTGTAAAGAATTTTATTATACTAACCAGCTTAAATTTTAAACAAATCAATAATTATTTAAAGATCTACACTTATTTATAAACTATTCTTTTCTTAAATAAAGCTATCTAATATTTAACAATAAATGAGTATTTCAATTATATGAGTACAAAGCATGGACCATAAAACAATTTGTAAGGTTGTGAAAAATTTTATATAAATAGGTTTAATAATGGGGTGTTACTTAATTCTATTTGGTCGTTTAATAATAACAGGTCGTTTGAAGTTAGTTTTAATCCATTATTTTCTATGTGGAGAATTTTGTATTGATTATTAAATAGTACTATATAATTTTGCTGTATTAGGTGATTAGCAAAAGAAGAATTACTTTTGCTGTTGCTCCAGTAATTCATATTAGTTGCTGCTTATACTTTTCTATATTGGTATTATTTATTTCAAATTAATTCGTTGTATGAATTAATTAAACTATTTTTAATCTATATATACTACACAAAATCTACAATAAGGTCCTCCAAAACTCATAAAACTAATTCGCCATTTTGTATGCACATATTATTTCTATTAAATTATTATTCGAGATTAAACAAAGTATAAAAAAGAACAATTCCCATCTTTTTAGGGGCAATTTTTGACAAAACGCAAACTTTTGTCTCCGCGTGTACTGCTACCTAATACACAGAAATATCTATAGAGGTCAGGAGCCAACGAGTGCGTTTTTGTAAGTTTTATGCGAGATTTTAACGTTGCAAAGGTAACTTTCAAAACATGAATCTCAGCTGTCTTTCAAGTTATAAAGCTAATTCTTAAAATATGAAATGACAAAGGTGTATTCTAGAAGCCAAGCATAATATATTTTTAAAATCAACCCGCTATACAATGTTATAATGTGTTGAAATTAGGCCAACTTTTTGAATTTTTTTTGTCGTTGCGCGTGGAAAATATTTAAATTAAACACGCAAGGCATCCAGACTAATCCTTTATTGACAAGTGTACGAAATTCTGTCTCACAATCTTTTTTAGTTTTCGAGAAAAATGCTTTGAAAAACGGTTCTACAAATTGTCGGCGAAAAGCCCTCTTAAGAAAGACCTCTAACTCATTTTTTTTGTTCAGGATGCCATTGGCATTCCATGTTGCAATCTGTAGGTCGTGTCGATCCATATAATTATTTATTCTTTGAGGCAGTACCAATGTTTTTGGCTTCTAGTTTATCAAGTCTGTTATTGACTCGATCAAGTGTCTTTATCATGTTATGCAGCATCTGCATCATAGTTGGTTCATGATTAGAAAAGTGTGGCTATTTTATTTTAGGTCTTTTTCGTGCCAAGGCAAGGCTTAACATTGATTTTATAGAATTAACGGGCATCGATGCTACTTTTAGGTGAAGAAAAGATTATATCGGACATTCTACATCACTTCAACTCTAATTGAATGGTGCATTATTTTGAATTTATTTGTATAAATCATTGGAAAAAATCGAATGCCCCATATAATCTTTTTTTACCTAAAAGTAGCATCGAACACTGTTAATTCTAAAAAAATCAATATTTTCAAATTTGTTCTCAATACTTTGTCTCAGTGGTCAAATATAAACATAAGAATTAAAAAAAAAGCGTGCATTTTAAATGGGAAACTTCTCCTCGTTACAGCAAATGATTAGAATAGAGATATGAAGTTCATATTAGTCTTAAAATTTTCATTTTTTTTTTGGAATCGGATGGGTACCCGGCAAAATCGAGATTCCAGCATGACCCAAATAAGAACCACACTAATACATATACAGTGCGAGTATAAAGTCTGGAACTATCAAAAATAAATCTTTTATTAAATGTTTTTGAAAAAATCTTGAAACACGTCCATTTTTATCTTAAATGAGACATATTTTAATGTAATTATTATTTGTAGATTGTCTTTTGTTTTTGAGTTATGGCGTTAGCAAAAATTTTTCTAATTGGAAACCCTAGTTTTTTATGATGGATTTGGAAAGATAATGAAATTCTAAGACCAAATATGCTAAAAAGTATGATACTGTATCAAGAAATTTTCGAGATAATTGCTTTTAAAGTTTTAAAATAAAAATTGAATAACAATCAAGAATTCCAAGCTTTAATAAAAAAATTTAAAAATTCTATGAAGAACTGTCATAATTTTAATGCTAACTCAATTGTTAGATGACTACTTGATTGTTTTATCAAAAAAATCCGAACTCGATTTGATCTTTGATTGAATAACAATCAAGGGTTCCAAGTTCCAGTTGCACGCAACGAAAGGGTTCCAGTTAAATGTCGATCTACTTTTGAGCAACTGTGCTTATGTCATATTTTATCCAACATCAGTTGGATTATTGTTATTATTAAATAATAATAGGGTTTTGTGTTACATCAGGAAACGATTCATTAAAATTAAAGTTGTTTTCATACATACATAACGTAATCCATTCCCCTTTTACCGCATTTCGCAGTGTCGGGGTTCCACACAAACTCATTTGTTTATTTGTTTCTTTTTGGGCGAGGAATCGGAATGGCAGAGCATCCTTCGTACCTCATGGCACCAATTACTATGATTATTTGGCCGACCCTACTAGAATTTAGCCGAATCTGGGGGAATTCCACCCCCAGTAGGGATTTTTATCGTGCCAAACATCATATTGACACGGGACCTACAGTTTTACTTCCTATCCGAAAAGAAGGCATGTTTTTAATTTTTTCCCGCTATGAAAAATTACCAGCTTATGGGAGTGCAATGGACGTAATGGAGCTATTGTAGCAAGTACATTACGCTCCCCCATACTTTATCACTCATACAACTTTCATACCTTAACCTAAGGAGCTCAAACATGATAGTACTACATTTTTTAAATTCATTTGCAATCGAGGTTTGAACCCCTGTCTCTCTGAACGAGAGGTAGGATCTCTACCACTCGACCACGGAGGGCCTACACCCAGGGCCCAAGTTGTTTTCA
Source organism: Agrypnus murinus (assembly GCA_929113105.1). Taxonomy (NCBI): domain Eukaryota; kingdom Metazoa; phylum Arthropoda; class Insecta; order Coleoptera; family Elateridae; genus Agrypnus; species Agrypnus murinus. Next base: position 77,036,519 of record OV816028.1, on the reverse strand, counting down.
CATGTCAATATTTTACTGATACCTTCCACTAAAAAATGTCTTAATATGAAATACTCACATTAAATCCTAGTTTATAAGTATTTAATAAAAATCTCCATAAAACAAAATTCTTTTGTGGGACACCTAGAAGATTCACCAGTTTAAAGAACTACTGCTTTAGTAGTGGTATTTGAAATCCTCTATTGTTCTAGTGGGCAATGGAGATCAGTACTTCACATATAAAAGGTGATTCAATTTGGATTTCCACATTAAAGGTATTAAAAAGAATACGGAGAAATTGAAAAATATAAAAAATATTTATTTGCCCTTTGAGGTTAGTTCATTACAATTAATTATGTATGAAAGATGATATCATGTAAATGATCGCCGGGGCTCATGTGGCATGACCTAATCCGTTTGGAAAAGTTTTCTACTACTCTGCGGCACAAATCAGGTTCTATGCCGGTTATTTCGCATCTGATCTCCTGTTTCAGTTCTGCAACGGTGTTTGGGTTATTCTTGTAGACTCTGCTCTTCAGATAACCCCAAAGAAAAAAATCTAAGGAGTTAAGTAACAGGATCGCGGCGGCCAACTGATGTCGCCATTACGTGAAATAATGCGACCTGGAAACTTGCCGCGCAGTAATTGTATCATTTCTCCTGCTTTGTGGCAGGTGGCACCATTCTGTTGAAACCAGAGATCTTCGATGTCCATATCTTCCAACTGCTCCCAGAGAAAATCTGTTATCGTGTTCCGATAGCAAATGCCATTAACCGTAATAGCGTTCTCCGCATGATCCTCGAAAAACAATGGGCCTATTATGCCTCCGGACCAAAAGGCACACCAGTCACCTTTTTAGGATGCATTTTCAACAATCTGTCGTGGATTTTCCAATCCCCAAATACGGCAATTGTGCGTGTTTACGAAGCCCCCAATGTGAAAATGTGCCTCATCGCTAAAAATGATTTTCATTGAAAAATTTACCCCTTATTCTCACAGTCTAGGATGTCATTCGTCTAGGACGTGGATTCATCGTCGCCGTTTCATCGCCAGTTTTTGTAAACATTTGTCATTGTTTATGTATCAGATATATGTAGCGTAATAACAGAAAAGTTTATATTGTTTCAAATAATAATTTCACTTTATTTTTCAAAAACAAATTTGTTAACAGTTAGATATTCACTTTTTTAAAAAATTTATATTTACGATTATTGATTGATAAAGTAAATTAATAAAAAAGATGTTAACAGAATATCACTACAGTTAAATAATACAAAATATGCATTTACTTTAGAAATTCTCTTTATTTAAAAATAGGTAATATTTAAGACTACAGACAATTAACCTATAATTAATTGAAACAGTTAATAAAAGCAATTGTACATAACTTATACATTTTTTGTAAATTATAAGTAAGATAGGAGGCTTATAGTAGAGTGGGAAGACCCATCCAAAATACTCCTTAATGCTGTACTGTACGTGTACTTAACGTCAATAATCATTTTCTTGAAAGTTATAAACAAGACAGGCTTATGGAAAAATGAAAAGACCCATTCTTAATATGCTGTAATTTTTCGTTTGAATTCCGTATTTTAAAATTGCTATCAATTGGCATCATACTCATACATACAAAACATTAGGGAGCGTTAAAAGAGTGGCGATGAAATGGCTCGGCGATGAAACGGCGGCGATAAAACGGCTTGGCGATGAAACGGCGGTGATGAATTGGCGGCGCTGAAACGTCCCATCCCCTTGTTCTCGTATCCATTCGGCAAACACACAGCTTTGTTGATGGTCTCTAGGCTTCAATTCCTGTGTTATTTGGAGTGTGTAACTGCAAATCTTTTGTTAAAATTCGCTTTGTAGTGGAATACGTAAGAACCACTTGCTGCGATCAATGACGAATTGATGTTCTTGGATTTTTGGCCACACTCTCGCGAACAATGGCAATATTGTGTTTCGAACGACCTCTACGAGCATGCCAGGGGTTTTGATGTTAGCTATGGATCCAGTTTGCTCTAATTTTTGAATTTTTGCTCTCAGAAGGTCGATTTTGTGCACCAAAAGCTTCACGATTAGCACGAAATGTACGTTTCCTCGATCAGCCGTTTCCATAATAGGCTTGGATAATTCTAACATGTGTTCTGTCCTATATTGCTTCATGATTGTTATTGTTTATGTTTTGAGGTTAGAAATCTCACGTTGTGGTTGACAAATCCAGTGGCATTTCAAAGATATTTTAAATTGTAATGTGGAAACTCAATTTGAATCACCCTTTAGTAAGGATAAACAGTTTACCATTTAATTGCGACCATTTCACTTGAACTTGATTTTTTTTTATTAGATACCGTTTTGACGATTTATTAGATAACTCTGAAGAATTGTGATTATATTTGTTCCATTTTTCTTAAGTTGACTGAAATAATTGTTATTTTTGCTTTAATAATACAAATAATTGTAGTACTATTTCTAATGGTTATATGGGTTATAAGCCATGGGTTATAAAATGTTTTTTTTTAGTTTTCTACAGTTGATTCTGATATGTTGAAGAAGATGTTAAAAATCAATGAAAAACCAAATGATACTAGTAGCTCACCGAATCAAAAAACATCAAAATCATCTGAGCAAGAAAAGAAGGAAACTTCTATACCCTTATCTGTCGAGGATATTTTTGCTGTAAGTTCTTTTGATACTATATTTGATCAGTGACTCATTTTATATCATGTTAAAGCATGCTCGAATTAAAGAGCAGCAGCAACAACCGCAATTACAGAAAAAGCCGCAGTATCAACAAAGTACATCACAGAATGTATATAAAACAGCTTTACTTCAAAAAGAATTCCAAGCACGCAATTTTGGTTGCCCTAATTATCAGTATGTTGAAGTTAATAAAAAGTATATGGCAAAGATTATTTTACCTGATGGTATGGTAGTTATTGGTGATGTAGCAAAAGCGAAAGATTTAGCTGCAGAAAATGTAGCTGCTAAAACTATTGAAATATTGAAGGTGAGAGATTATAATTAGGATGAATGAAATAGCATATAGTACTTTGTGAAGAAAATGATTGTTAATAATTCTTTGTTTATATTTTTATTACAGGGTACAAATGTTGAACCATTGCCTACAAGACCTCCACAGGATGCTGTACCGGAACCACCCAAGAGGTGGCACAATGCATCTCAGTCTGTACAAGGACAGAATCAGTTTAGTCCACAAAGACAGTGGACAAACTCAAAGGCACGAAATGCAACGGTAAGATCTTATTTTTACAAGTTACGATTAATTAATTTTTTTTAACTATTTTAGCAAGAAAATTGGCGAAAACGACGTGAAACTCCAGAAAAACATGAAAAAGTAGGAAAGGTTAATATGGATCAGGTACATAAACATTTAAATATTGTAACGGCGGCCCCATCGGAAATGTCTGTTGAAGAAGCTACTGCTGATCAAGCGAGAAAGAATAATAGTAACACTAATAATGTAAAGAATAATTTTGTACCCCTACAAGCGGTACGAAAGCACAAACATCGTACTAGTTCATCCTCGTACGACGAAACCCAAAAAAATGAAGACACAAAACACCACAAAGAAGCTCAATCAGAAAACAAAACTGTACCAAATGATCAAGAAGCATGCCCACAGGTAATAAAATACATCTTAGTAGTATATTATCATTTTGTGCTAAATAACATTCAATTTAGGGATCTGGAGGTAAATCTACTTCGAAAAGGCGTGAAAGGAAAATCAGGATTGCAGCCAATTTTCGAAATTCCATGTCTGTATCAAGTTGTAGTTAAGTTTTTATTTGATTTTATTGTGACTAATAATATTCTTGTTTTTTTTTGTAATTTAAGATATAAGTGATTAATATTGGATTTTAAAAATAATTATGTAATATGTATTATTATTTTGTTGAAATTTGTTTTCATTATAGTAGTCCTTAGCTTAAGGCAGAAAACAAGGTCCTCTGATGACCTAGAATTTGACATTATATTCTATTTCTGAATATCAATACACAACAGAAATAAATAGGTGGCATTCATTGGCCTTTAATAAAAACCAAATATCTCCGAAGCACCCTATATCTTTTTATTTTCTAAATGTCAAATTAACAAAAATAAATTCAAAAATTGTATAATGCATCTTTTGTTTTGTTGTATATATCCACCTTTTCGTTAAAAACTTTTTTGGCATAATTTTTAATAAAGCAAACTGTTATCGAGAGATTCATAGAAATAATTCAAATTCTGAATATATGCATTTTCTTCTCTAGGCTAGGGACTAGTTCAAGAAATGAAACAAGGTATAATTTACATTAATGTATTCTTGCAATGTACAAATATATTTTATTACTAGTTTTTGTTTGTTTCTGTTATCAAATTTCATCTATATCACTGTAACAGAGATACTTAATCTAGGTAGTGAACCTACTTTCATCACCACAAAATACCAAACCATAATTAACATTACGCTGTCATCCTATAGTATCTCCAGATACTTAGAAAATTGGCAGGACTGGCGTGGAGCCACGACGTCAGATCATAGAATGATTAGCTTCAATATTAAGAGGGACTGAGATTTACCTTAAGGTTGAAGATCACTTATGCAGATTCGTTTTTCCAGTAGTTACATTCATACAAAACTATGATAGATACATGCCTCAAATTTCTCGACGATTCAGAGAACTGATGGGAGAAATCAATGAAATGTTTTCTTTTGTTTTTGTCAAAAATTTGAGTTTTTTAATAAATTTATCAGTGATGTTTATTTATTTATTTATTTTTGGGCGAGGAATCAGGATGGCAGAACATTCTTCGTACCTCATGGCACTGATTACTATGATCATTTGGCCGACCCTACTAGAATTTAGCCGAATCTAGGGAAATTCCACCCCCAGTAGGGATCTTTATCGTGCCAAACATCGCATTGACACGGGACCTACAGTTTTACTTCATATCCGAAAAGAAGGCATGTTTTAATTTTTCTCCGCTATGAAAAATCACCAGCTCGGCCGGGGATCGAATCTGCGAACTTTGGATTATGAAGCAAACATGCAAACCACTAATCCACCGAGACTGGCTTATCAGTGCACTTATTTGAAATATATGTGAAATCTTTCTTGCAGTTAGTGAAATTTGCTTTGGTTTAAGAATGCAATCGGAAATAAGATTTGCAATGAATTTGAAACGACCGCCAAAGCTATTTAAATGTAATTGGTCGATTCCAATACACTTATATGTTACACAGTATTAGAAAACGTAGTCTAGACTCTTTTGAATAGATATCGCCATTGTGAAACAAAGTGTCTGACAAAAAGAAATTAAATTTGAGATCAAAATAAAGCACATGTTTATTTTACTGAATGACCAAAAGGGACTAATAGTTCCTGTAAAAAGCAATAAATTCTCGGTCTGTTCTGTTGATAGCCTTGGGCCTTGCCACCTTTTCAGCTGTTTACTTATTTAACATTTGTTGGATATGAAAGTGTACCCTTCGTGAAGTATGAATATTGATGCTTTTCAAAAATTATAGAATTTCAATAAATTTCACGCAATTTTTTTTACCATTTACTTCACCTTCATCTTACAAAGTCTGTGGAATACACAAACCACCTGATAGACCTGATACATAGTGTTTGTAATGGTCACTTTTGTTCGAAAGGGTAAATGATATGAGAAAGTACATTCGATTAGAAACTTTGGAGAATCATTGTTCTTCAGGCATGGTTCGTGGTGATCATAAAATAATAAGAAACAATGTTTCTATAAAAAGAATAAAAATTTTAGGTAAAAGGAAAGGAAACTTAAATCATAACAAAATAAATCAGGTTAGAATGGCATTTATTAAATTTGGTATATACAGTACACAAAATTAAATACAATAAGCGATAAGAAAAGGATATCTTATTCATAAGTAGTTAAAAACATTGAAAGATCAATATATCTGTAAAAAAAATAAAAAGGCATCAGTTATAAAATTTTAAGGTATATATTGACCTGGTTAAAAGATTTAAAAAACATACTGTTCTGCAATAATAATACAAAAGAAACTTGGTAATAAAGAAAATGGATTTGAGTTCTATGGTTTTGTATTATTATTGGGGGGGAAAAAATTAAGAATCACCAGGGAGAGATGATATTTCTTTTTAAGTGGCAATAAAACAAAATAAAATAAAAGTGGCAATAAATAAATGAATAGGGGTTCCTCTGGGTGATAAGAAAAAAAATAAAGAATGTTTTGAGAAGGAAGTATAAGAAAAATATTAAAAAGCTTGTTTTAAAATAATTCTGTAAATAAATCTTGTAAAAGTATATTGTTTGTGAAATAAAACATTGCAAAGTATAGAATCAACAAAAAGCAATTGAGCATTTTTATTAAAGAGGTGAGAAGTGTAGAAAGTAGAAGATGAAGGAAGTAAAATAAGTTGGCGGTACTAGAAGAAAAAAGAAACCTAGAAAATAAAGTTTAAAATAAGAGTATCCTGTAAAAGAAAATAATAATAGGTATTAATTCATCCAAGAGAACCAGTGAGGTTACTTACCTGATTCACCTGTTAGAATTGTAACCAAGTCGAGATAGTAAGAAGTCTTTTTCTTAATAGTATCTTGTAAAAGAAAATAATAGATATTAATTCATACAAGAAAACCAGTGAGGTTACTTACCTGATTCACCTGTTAGAATTGTAACCAAGTTGAGATGCTAGAAGTCTTTCTTTTAATAAAGTCCTGGAAAAGAAAATAACATATTGCGGTGTTGTCAAATCACCGTATTGAAAATGTTATCAACAACGGAACGGCAACGTTAACACAAATATTTTTATATCAGATTTAAATTAAAAGAGGGACATGCTATGTCATGGGCATTAGGTTACGCATCAAGGCATCCCTATACGCATCAAGGCATCCCTATATGTACCTATTTTACTGTTATTGTTGTTATATTATGAAATATTATTTATGTTTAGAAGAAAATTATTAATCTCAGGGTCGGTTTGAATAACTGTAATAATATAACTAGATTTGGTTACTTATCTTTATTTTTCTTGTATTATTGATATGCGACTCGTGTTCAATTATTCAATCCTGGGTTCTAAAAAGCAAATAGTTATAAAAACAATTAGAGAAGCACTACTTCTCAACTATGGTTCATAGATCTCATTAATCCAAGTCTGTGTAATAATAATTATTATTGACATTTCTGACAATTGACATTGATGTAAATAATTTTACAACTGTCATGTTTGACATTTGTAAAATACTCAGTCATTCGACTATCAAGTAAGTATGGCATATAATTAGATTTGAATAATACTTTATTTAATATTTTTTTTAGGATTCTCTTTGAAAAAGATTCTTACCCTATCAATTTATGACTATGGTATTACTCAAATAATTCTACTTCCAGGTATGTTTACTCTTGTAACAATCATCGAAATGTTCTTATTTTGTACGATTAGATCTTGTTCTTTTTATAACACCTACACTTTCACTACAACCTCACTTATATTTCGTTCTTGACTCCTGCCTCCATTCTCTTTTAATACACGATAATTTAATCCGCAGCTCTTCCGTATTGTCATGCAAACCCAAAACTCTCCACACTCCAATCCTTAATACTCTACCTCCAATGGATCACGATGATCACTCCATCTTGGCTTGGATCCACACACCTATATCGTCAATCTGCTCCAGCGATACTTAATCTGCATACCTATCTCTTCCGGATCACTGGTTCTCTTGAATGGATTAATATATTGCGGTGATCTTTGAAGATAAAATAAAATACAATATGACCACCGTTCCAAATATAAACATAAATTATATACGGTGGATTGAAATGAGAATACACCACAGATATTTTTCTTTATTCCTCTCAGCTAGCTCAGGTTTGCTCAGTAAAGCATAAATTATTTGAATTACGAGACTCTTATTTACTTTTAGGCCTGGAAAGGAAGAAAACTTATATCGTAAGCACTAAAACTCCTGCAAGCTGGACAACTGCTACTAAACTCTGAATTTAAAAGAAAAGAACGCTAGATGCTTGTATTAACATCAATTAAACACATATGTAAAATTGAAAACACATAAACTTTATTTAACAAACAAAAATAAAAATCCGAATGGAAAGTCAAAGTAAAAAAAAATGTTATTCAAAATAATACAATTGAAAATTGAGAATAAATTCTCAGGTTTGCTCAAACGTTAGAAATAGTTGTAGTGACCGACATAGGATCAGTATGGTCATTCGTTTGAACAGACCAACACAAATGAAATTTGTTTATAAATAAAAATATTCATCAAATGAAAATAAATTTTATATATATATATTATATATATTATATATAATATATATATATATATATATATATATATATATATATATATATATATATATATATATATATATATATATATATATATATATATATATATATATATATATAATATATATATATATATATATATATATATATATATATATATATATATATATATATATATATATATATATATATATATATATATATATATATATATATATATATATATATATATATATATATATATATATATATATATATATATATATATATATATATATATATATATATATATATATATATATATATATATATATATATATATATATATATATATATATATATATATATATATATATATATATATATATATATATATATATATATATATATATATATATATATATATATATATATATATATATATATATATATATATATATATATATATATATATATATATATATATATATATATATATATATATATATATATATATATATATATATATATATATATATATATATATATATATATATATATATATATATATATATATATATATATATATATATATATATATATATATATATATATATATTATATTATAACTCTGGGAATTTTTGAGTTCAAACGGATGTGTTTCGGACTACGGAATGCAGCCAGCACCTTGAGTCGTTTCATGGACACTGTATTATGAGGGCTTCCATTTTGTTTTTCATACCTAGACGATATCCTAGTCTTTAGTGCTGATTCGCAGCAACATATTGAGCATTTACACCAAGTGTTTTCCCGATTGAAAGACAATGGCCTAATTATAAACCTACCAAAGTGTCTCTTTGGAGTCAATGAGCTCAATCTTTGAGGACATCACGTTAATACACGCGGTATCAAACCAATGGCTTCCAAAGTCCAGGCTATAATTGATTACCCATTGCCTTCAAGTCAGAAAGCACTCCGCAATTTTATTGGCTTAATTTCGTATTACCATAAATTTGTACCAAAGTGTGCGAAAACTTTGACACCGTTAACCTCTATAGTTATTCCTGGTAAAGCTTCGCTAAAGCCTGTCCAGTTAAATCATGAGCAAATAGAAGCCTTTAGGCACGCGAAGAATGCTTTGATTACCGTTACATTCGCGAATTAATAACCCTCTGAGTATAGCTGCAGACAGTTCGTCTTCCACTATAGCTGGAGTATTACAACAGTTTGAAGATGGCATGTGGAAACCACTAGCTTTCTGTTCCCGGAAGTTAACCACCACAGAGCAAAAGTACAGTATTTTTTCTCGAGAACTTCTTGCAATATACTTTGCTATAAAGAAGTTTCGTTTATTACGTTGAGTGCAGAAACTTTCAAATCTTTACGGATCACAAACCTTTGTGTACAGCAATCAAAAATAATGGTGATCAATATTTACCACGTGAGTTTCGACAACTAGAGTTTATTTCTCAATTCACAACTGACCTCCAATATATCAAAGGTCAAGAGAATATTCCGGCGGACGCTCTGACAAGAGTTAATCTTATTAACGTCCCTGGATCAGATCTTAATTACGACGAAGTCGCTCTATCTCAAGAACAAGATCCCGAGTTAAACCAGCTCCGATTTCGTAGTAATTTGCAATTCATTTCCCTTCAAACTGCCAACAAATCAAACCTCTGGGTGGATGTTAGTATAGGCCAACCACGACCCTATATCCCGCTCAAATTCAGGTATCCCTTATTCCAACAACTACATAACATCGCACATCCCGGCATCCGTGCTACTAAAAGATTGATTACTCAGCGATATCTGTGGCCATCTATGCACTACGATATTCAGAAGTGGGTCATATCTTGTGCTGAATGTCAGAAACATAAAGTTTAGCGTCATACGAAAACCCCTCTACAATCTATTGTAGAACCAGATGAACGTTTTACTAAGGTCCATCTCGACCTAGTACACCTTCCTTCTTCTCCTTCTACCATTATTGACCGCTACAGCCGGTGGCCGGAAGCAATTCCTCTGAAGGATTCTTCCGTGGTGTCAGTAATCACTGCATTTGTCGACACGTGGGTGTCCCACTTTGGAATTCCCAAGTATCTCACCACGGACAATGCAAGAATATTCCTTTCTCATGCATGGATCAACTTCATGGCCATGTTAGGAATTAAACACGTCAAATGCACGGCCTTCCATCCGATTAGTCAGGGCGTTATCGAACGTTTTAATCGGACACTCAAGCAATCCATTTACCATCCAGCATTTTTTTACAAAAACGTATTCCGGTCAGTCCTTCGTCCCCAGCGACTTGACCAACTGCACACACGTATACGTTCGTAACGACACGCACACTCTGAGCATGAAAGACAGTTATTTAGGCCCCTATAAAGTGTTAGCACGGAGTCTAACTGTCCGTGCCACGGACAGTTAAATACGCCACTTTAGAAAATCACACTGGCCCTATCTCTTTAGATAGGCTAAAGCCTGCATATTTTTTAGATTATTTACTTTATAATGTTAAGCCAACAATGAACTGATTTCAAATGCTACGCGAAGGCATCTTTTGAAAACCTTTTACCTGTTGACTTTGAAAATTTGAACACTTTTCTGTTTTTTTTCTTTCTGTTTACAGGTTCCAAGAGTTGCCGTCGCAAGTTCCGTATTGTTAGTTAGCTTAAGTTTTTTATTGTATACTATCTAGTGGAGTTTTTGTAGCTGGAGCATTTTACAACTTAATTCAAGTTCCTTTAAAATACTCCATTTTTTCTCCAAAATACTATTCCGTATTTTTTCCTTTTCATGTATTACCATCGTTTCAGACCGGGCGGGGTAATGTTGTGAATAGCTCACAACTTGCATTCATTGCGTAGATACGGAATGGTACTAGGCAACAAGAATAATAAACAAGTCATATAAAAATAGTAAAATAAATATCTCATAGAAGTAAACTTGTGTTTTATTACTCCTACAAGAGATATGTGTAGCCCTACACACAGTGTTAACCTCGCTACAGTACTTACAGGAATATTAACTACAGATTCAATATTGCAAAGCGAAGGATAATGTGATTACAGATTACTTGTCGAGACATGTTTATGGGGGTGATAAGCAGAATAATCCGTTACTAGTAACAGCTATCAAAGAAAAGATACCCACATCACAATTATCAAAGATACTAGAAGGTATATCAGAAAAGCAACATACTGTCAAACATATTTCATGGATAAAAGAAGACTTAAAAACAAACCATCACGGCAAACAAGAAGAGTTAAGAAAAAATTATAGAATACATGAAGAGTTATTATTTCGTAGAGGTAAAAGAAGTAAAGAATGGTGGTTGTTATATATACCAGCACAGATTGAAAAAGAATTGATTTTAGAGTACCATAGTATGTATGGCCATTTTGGCACAGCCAAATGTGCTGCTTTATTACGGGAAACATATTATATAGTGAATTTAGAAAGAAAAGTGAGAAAAATTGTATCTACTTGCGTTCTATGTCAAAAGTCGAAGATTGACCATACTAGTCATGAAGGTTGGATGAAATGCGTTGAAGCATTACACCCACTACAGATACTGTCTGTAGATCTATTTGGTCTATTACCTCAAGGACGACGTGGAGTAACTAGTATATTCGTGACGCGAATGTATTTACTAAGTTTGTTAAACTATACCCTGTAAAGAAAGCAAACACTAAGGCTTTATTGAATAGACTTCTCAACGATTTCATTCCAAATGTAGGAAAACCAGAAATGATACTATCAGACCACGGAGTTCAGTTTATGAGCAAACTATGGTTAAAAGTGTTGAAGGAGCAAAACATAGAAATTTAATATACCGCTGTGTATCATCCACAGTTCAATCTAGTAGAAAGAGTTATGAGAGATCTTGGTATGTTGTTTCGATCATACTGTTACGAAAAACATACGGATTGGCCTAGATATGTATCAAGAATAGAAAATTGGTTAAACTGTGTGCAGAACGAATCCACGGGATCTACACCATATGAACTGATGAAGGGTGAAAGGCCTGACAGGTTAATAGAAACAATTATAGATTTTCCGGAATTAAGGGATCAACCAATAGATGTAAAAATTCAGTTGGCTCAAGAACGTTTTCTGACGAAAGCTCAGAAAAGAACGAAACGTCATGATACCTGTGTAAGTAAACCTGTAAAGTATAAACCAGGCGACTTAGTGTTAGTCAGAACTCACTTTCAGTCATCTACCTTGGACAAACAGATCAAGAAATTCTTTCTGATATACGAAGGACCCTACAGAATAGAGAAGGAAGTAGGTAATAACGCCTACATGTTGTATCATCTGGTATACGAACCAGTATCGTTCCACGCAAAATGTTACAAATCTTAAAAAATACAAATCACCGGAGTTGTTTCCGACAGAAAAGGTAACTGTACAGGTAGCCCATTGTGCAGGTATTACGCATAGCACATGGCACGAAATATTATCTTGGGGTTACGAAGATGATTGTATAGGTCGAAACCAGTAAATATGATGACGGAATAGGAAATGGAATCACAAATGTATATGTTCAGTGTATAGTTTAATGTTAATTTGTACATGTGATAATTTATTGTTTGTAATAATGTTTTATTCTTAATATTTTGGTTGCAACTTTTTTGTTAAAACCCTTCTTATGTACTTTGTATTATAACAAAAAGTTGGAGGGGATACTGTAATGGTACATGCGCATACCATTAAAGAAATGTATGTAGGCAGCCTTGAAATGAGAATTAAAATAGTTTTTGACAACATAAATGTGTGTAATTTTTAAACAAACTTACTATTTATTAATGTTAATAAATAACAGCGATTAATAAACAAATAATTCAAGAACTACCCTTATTTCCCACGCCCTGCAAGAGTATATAATAGACATGCTAAAATATGATAATGAAATGTATGTAACAGTAAACACCCAACCGTAAGGTTGTTGGTACTTATTAACAGCCAAAAAGAGGAATCGTAACAACGGCTTCACGCTTTAGACGAGTTAAGAAATAAGATTATAGAAGCTTTTTCCACAATTACTCTAAAAATGTTAGCAAATGCGAGGCAGAGCTTTTATGATCGACTGGGTTATTGTTTAGACCAAGAAGGGTGACTGATCGAGCACTTATTATAATAACTGATTTCGACTATTTATTAAACATTAAATACATTAATTCAAGATTGTCATAGTTCTTACATTTAATTTATTTATAATTTTATGGGAACCATGTTAGCATTTTTTGAAGATACAGTTATCTTCGGAATGTAACAATATTTCCATTTTATTTGTTTTTAATATTGGACAACAACAATATGTTATTTATGTTACTATGGTATGTCATAGCATTTTTTAGTTTCTGTATCTAGTGCTGTCAGACAAACCATCTCTATATCTAGTTACAGTGTGTCCATATTAAACAGTTTACCCAAGGTAGATTTCAGCTTTTCAAGCTGGCTATATCACCATAAGGTGGCTCAACGAGTTGTCTTCACCGGGCATGCCAGTTCAAAGAATTCAGTGATCTTTCTCTGCAGTGATCTTTCTATATCCTTTTGCAGCTATTCTTTTGTAAGAGTTCATCCTATGACAGAAGGATTTCCTAGTCTGGCTTCCAGGCACTCCATGTTGTGCTCTGTCGGTCAGTCTTGGATTCCTGTATTTCTTAAGGTAATAGAAAAATCTTTCTGGTTTGACTATTGCATCACTGGTATCGTTTTAGAGATTTTTAGCAAAGTTTCATACCTTCAACTGTAGTTTGAGACAGCTGTCATAGCATTTTTTAGTTTCTGTATCTAGTGCTGTCAGACAAACCATCTCTATATCTAATGACTGTTAACACGAAAATACACTCTTCACATCTCTATTGACTGGACTATTTGTGCACAGAGAAAAATGTATTTAAATTTCATCAACAATTGTGTGGTATTGTAAAACAAATTGGTCTTAAAAAAGTGACAGGGACAATTTGTGTACAATTATAAAACAAGATTGTGTCATTTAGTTTGTCAAGATTTTGTGGAAGTCAATAGTAATTTTGTAGAATCAAATGAATAGTTGTCTATAAGTTTCCATAACAAATTGTGTTACTTATTAAAACAGAATGTGTAATGTTATTTATTGCATACAATTTTATACAAAATTGTACAATTGTTGCGCTAGTGTGTTCCACAATTGCTTAATAGTATTTAACACAATTACTTGTTCACATTTATACAAATTGTGCAATACTCTGGCACAAATATTCTATACAGAAGGCTAGATATCACAAATAAAATATACCTTTTTACATATATTAAAATATATGTAACTAATATGTATATAGCTATACAATGTATAGTATTTACATACTATACAACGTGTAGTATATACACGTATAACACTAAAATTTTCTTTTGCCGACGGCTGTTTATATATAAATATCGAATTTACATTAATAGCGACAATTACAAGTGGTGACATATATAGGATGTCATCCATAAACTTTGCGAAACACAATAATTAGTAGCAAGCAGTTTGAACACTGGATTATGATTTCATTCAAACAAAATATTGTATTTTTCTAAACATTTTTTACAATTATACTTCAACATAATATGCTAGCTTATCCTCTACAACATTGTTCCAAAGAATGCAGAACTAAATCTGACTGTGTTAAATAATTGTCGTAAGTTCCTGTTGGACAATTCAGTAACGAAATCCTACACAACGCTGGACAATACGATTCTACAATTATAATATAAATTTCTCCAACACCGTTTTGAACAATATTGTGCAAAGCTCTTATGAAGTATTTCTCTCTGTGTGAAGTATTAATATTGAAGGATTTTAATAATTGAAGAGCGTAATTAAATAACGCTCTAAGTGACAAAATGTAAGAAAATTAGGTGCATCGCAAATCATTTAGAAATTTTCAGATATGTATATTAAATCTAAACCTATACTAGAATTAAAAATCATTATTACACGTTTCTTTTTCGTTTCTTTCTAACTTTTTCTTAAATTTGTTTAAAATATTTTATTTTTCCTTTTCGTTCTTTGGAGGCTCAAAATCCCATTCCTTACCAAAACTATTTTTTACATAATAATATGGAGAGAATATTTTAGTTAAAAACTTGCATGTGCAAACTGCTTAAGTGTTATCTAATTAATTCAATATTTTAAAAATTTGCAACTTTTGTTGAATTTTCAAATGTTTGCGAAAAGGCCACAGGTTTTTGTTAGTGCAGCGAAATCAAGTTTTGATATTATTCTCGTCTACAGCTGTCTCAAACTACAGTTGAAGGTATGAAACTTTGCTAAAAATCTCTAAAACGATACCAGTGATGCAATAGTCAAACCAGAAAGATTTTTCTATTACCTTAAGAAATACAGGAATCCAAGACTGACCGACAGAGCACAACATGGAGTGCCTGGAAGCCAGACTAGGAAATCCTTCTGTCATAGGATGAACTCTTACAAAAGAATAGCTGCAAAAGGATATAGAAAGATCACTGCAGAGAAAGATCACTGAATTCTTTGAACTGGCATGCCCGGTGAAGACAACTCGTTGAGCCACCTTATGGTGATATAGCCAGCTTGAAAAGCTGAAATCTACCTTGGGTAAACTGTTTAATATGGACACACTGTAACTAGATATAGAGATGGTTTGTCTGACAGCACTAGATACAGAAACTAAAAAATGCTATGACATACCATAGTAACATAAATAACATATTGTTGTTGTCCAATATTAAAAACAAATAAAATGGAAATATTGTTACATTCCGAAGATAACTGTATCTTCAAAAAATGCTAACATGGTTCCCATAAAATTATAAATAAATTAAATGTAAGAACTATGACAATCTTGAATTAATGTATTTAATGTTTAATAAATAGTCGAAATCAGTTATTATAATAAGTGCTCGATCAGTCACCCTTCTTGGTCTAAACAATAACCCAGTCGATCATAAAAGCTCTGCCTCGCATTTGCTAACATTTTTAGAGTAATTGTGGAAAAAGCTTCTATAATCTTATTTCTTAACTCGTCTAAAGCGTGAAGCCGTTGTTACGATTCCTCTTTTTGGCTGTTAATAAGTACCAACAACCTTACGGTTGGGTGTTTACTGTTACATACATTTCATTATCATATTTTAGCATGTCTATTATATACTCTTGCAGGGCGTGGGAAATAAGGGTAGTTCTTGAATTATTTGTTTATTAATCGCTGTTATTTATTAACATTAATAAATAGTAAGTTTGTTTAAAAATTACACACATTTATGTTGTCAAAAACTATTTTAATTCTCATTTCAAGGCTGCCTACATACATTTCTTTAATGGTATGCGCATGTACCATTACAGTATCCCCTCCAACTTTTTGTTATAATACAAAGTACATAAGAAGGGTTTTAACAAAAAAGTTGCAACCAAAATATTAAGAATAAAACATTATTACAAACAATAAATTATCACATGTACAAATTAACATTAAACTATACACTGAACATATACATTTGTGATTCCATTTCCTATTCCGTCATCATATTTACTGGTTTCGACCTATACAATCATCTTCGTAACCCCAAGATAATATTTCGTGCCATGTGCTATGCGTAATACCTGCACAATGGGCTACCTGTACAGTTACCTTTTCTGTCGGAAACAACTCCGGTGATTTGTATTTTTTAAGATTTGTAACATTTTGCGTGGAACGATACTGGTTCGTATACCAGATGATACAACATGTAGGCGTTATTACCTACTTCCTTCTCTATTCTGTAGGGTCCTTCGTATATCAGAAAGAATTTCTTGATCTGTTTGTCCAAGGTAGATGACTGAAAGTGAGTTCTGACTAACACTAAGTCGCCTGGTTTATACTTTACAGGTTTACTTACACAGGTATCATGACGTTTCGTTCTTTTCTGAGCTTTCGTCAGAAAACGTTCTTGAGCCAACTGAATTTTTACATCTATTGGTTGATCCCTTAATTCCGGAAAATCTATAATTGTTTCTATTAACCTGTCAGGCCTTTCACCCTTCATCAGTTCATATGGTGTAGATCCCGTGGATTCGTTCTGCACACAGTTTAACCAATTTTCTATTCTTGATACATATCTAGGCCAATCCGTATGTTTTTCGTAACAGTATGATCGAAACAACATACCAAGATCTCTCATAACTCTTTCTACTAGATTGAACTGTGGATGATACACAGCGGTATATTAAATTTCTATGTTTTGCTCCTTCAACACTTTTAACCATAGTTTGCTCATAAACTGAACTCCGTGGTCTGATAGTATCATTTCTGGTTTTCCTACATTTGGAATGAAATCGTTGAGAAGTCTATTCAATAAAGCCTTAGTGTTTGCTTTCTTTACAGGGTATAGTTTAACAAACTTAGTAAATACATTCGCGTCACGAATATACTAGTTACTCCACGTCGTCCTTGAGGTAATAGACCAAATAGATCTACAGACAGTATCTGTAGTGGGTGTAATGCTTCAACGCATTTCATCCAACCTTCATGACTAGTATGGTCAATCTTCGACTTTTGACATAGAACGCAAGTAGATACAATTTTTCTCACTTTTCTTTCTAAATTCACTATATAATATGTTTCCCGTAATAAAGCAGCACATTTGGCTGTGCCAAAATGGCCATACATACTATGGTACTCTAAAATCAATTCTTTTTCAATCTGTGCTGGTATATATAACAACCACCATTCTTTACTTCTTTTACCTCTACGAAATAATAACTCTTCATGTATTCTATAATTTTTTCTTAACTCTTCTTGTTTGCCGTGATGGTTTGTTTTTAAGTCTTCTTTTATCCATGAAATATGTTTGACAGTATGTTGCTTTTCTGATATACCTTCTAGTATCTTTGATAATTGTGATGTGGGTATCTTTTCTTTGATAGCTGTTACTAGTAACGGATTATTCTGCTTATCACCCCCATAAACATGTCTCGACAAGTAATCTGTAATCACATTATCCTTCGCTTTGCAATATTGAATCTGTAGTTAATATTCCTGTAAGTACTGTAGCGAGGTTAACACTGTGTGTAGGGCTACACATATCTCTTGTAGGAGTAATAAAACACAAGTTTACTTCTATGAGATATTTATTTTACTATTTTTATATGACTTGTTTATTATTCTTGTTGCCTAGTACCATTCCGTATCTACGCAATGAATGCAAGTTGTGAGCTATTCACAACATTACCCCGCCCGGTCTGAAACGATGGTAATACATGAAAAGGAAAAAATACGGAATAGTATTTTGGAGAAAAAATGGAGTATTTTAAAGGAACTTGAATTAAGTTGTAAAATGCTCCAGCTACAAAAACTCCACTAGGTAGTATACAATAAAAAACTTAAGCTAACTAACAATACGGAACTTGCGACGGCAACTCTTGGAACCTGTAAACAGAAAGAAAAAAAACAGAAAAGTGTTCAAATTTTCAAAGTCAACAGGTAAAAGGTTTTCAAAAGATGCCTTCGCGTAGCATTTGAAATCAGTTCATTGTTGGCTTAACATTATAAAGTAAATAATCTAAAAAATATGCAGGCTTTAGCCTATCTAAAGAGATAGGGCCAGTGTGATTTTCTAAAGTGGCGTATTTAACTGTCCGTGGCACGGACAGTTAGACTCCGTGCTAACACTTTATAGGGGCCTAAATAACTGTCTTTCATGCTCAGAGTGTGCGTGTCGTTACGAACGTATACGTGTGTGCAGTTGGTCAAGTCGCTGGGGACGAAGGACTGACCGGAATACGTTTTTGTAAAAAAATGCTGGATGGTAAATGGATTGCTTGAGTGTCCGATTAAAACGTTCGATAACGCCCTGACTAATCGGATGGAAGGCCGTGCATTTGACGTGTTTAATTCCTAACATGGCCATGAAGTTGATCCATGCATGAGAAAGGAATATTCTTGCATTGTCCGTGGTGAGATACTTGGGAATTCCAAAGTGGGACACCCACGTGTCGACAAATGCAGTGATTACTGACACCACGGAAGAATCCTTCAGAGGAATTGCTTCCGGCCACCGGCTGTAGCGGTCAATAATGGTAGAAGGAGAAGAAGGAAGGTGTACTAGGTCGAGATGGACCTTAGTAAAACGTTCATCTGGTTCTACAATAGATTGTAGAGGGGTTTTCGTATGACGCTAAACTTTATGTTTCTGACATTCAGCACAAGATATGACCCACTTCTGAATATCGTGGTGCATAGATGGCCACAGATATCGCTGAGTAATCAATCTTTTAGTAGCACGGATGCCGGGATGTGCGATGTTATGTAGTTGTTGGAATAAGGGATACCTGAATTTGAGCGGGATATAGGGTCGTGGTTGGCCTATACTAACATCCACCCAGAGGTTTGATTTGTTGGCAGTTTGAAGGGAAATGAATTGCAAATTACTACGAAATCGGAGCTGGTTTAACTCGGGATCTTGTTCTTGAGATAGAGCGACTTCGTCGTAATTAAGATCTGATCCAGGGACGTTAATAAGATTAACTCTTGTCAGAGCGTCCGCCGGAATATTCTCTTGACCTTTGATATATTGGAGGTCAGTTGTGAATTGAGAAATAAACTCTAGTTGTCGAAACTCACGTGGTAAATATTGATCACCATTATTTTTGATTGCTGTACACAAAGGTTTGTGATCCGTAAAGATTTGAAAGTTTCTGCACTCAACGTAATAAACGAAACTTCTTTATAGCAAAGTATATTGCAAGAAGTTCTCGAGAAAAAATACTGTACTTTTGCTCTGTGGTGGTTAACTTCCGGGAACAGAAAGCTAGTGGTTTCCACATGCCATCTTCAAACTGTTGTAATACTCCAGCTATAGTGGAAGACGAACTGTCTGCAGCTATACTCAGAGGGTTATTAATTCGCGAATGTAACGGTAATCAAAGCATTCTTCGCGTGCCTAAAGGCTTCTATTTGCTCATGATTTAACTGGACAGGCTTTAGCGAAGCTTTACCAGGAATAACTATAGAGGTTAACGGTGTCAAAGTTTCGCACACTTTGGTACAAATTTATGGTAATACGAAATTAAGCCAATAAAATTGCGGAGTGCTTTCTGACTTGAAGGCAATGGGTAATCAATTATAGCCTGGACTTTGGAAGCCATTGGTTTGATACCGCGTGTATTAACGTGATGTCCTCAAAGATTGAGCTCATTGACTCCAAAGAGACACTTTGGTAGGTTTATAATTAGGCCATTGTCTTTCAATCGGGAAAACACTTGGTGTAAATGCTCAATATGTTGCTGCGAATCAGCACTAAAGACTAGGATATCGTCTAGGTATGAAAAACAAAATGGAAGCCCTCATAATACAGTGTCCATGAAACGACTCAAGGTGCTGGCTGCATTCCGTAGTCCGAAACACATCCGTTTGAACTCAAAAATTCCCAGAGGTGTGATAATAGCAGTCTTGTGAATGTCCTCTGCTGCGATTGGTATTGCGAAGTAGGCCTTTTGGAGGTCTAGCTTCGAAAATATGGTTGCGCCAGCAAGTTTTCTTGTAAAGTCCGTTGAAAAAGGGATCGGGTAATGATCTGGTACTGTTACTGAATTGAGTTTCCTATAATCGCCAACCAAGCGATAACTGTTTGTTGGGGAGATGGATGTGGTGTCCTGGTCTTCACCAGGAGGTAGCGTCTCTGCTGTGCCCACTGCTCGCTTCCCGACGATGTGAATTGGCGTAGCGTAGCTAGATGATGACCGCTGTACTACGTTAGCGTCCAAGAGCTCATTAAGATGATCTTCTAGAAAAGAAAGATGATTAGGGTTCAGTTTGTGACAGCGTGCTTTAACCGGAGGGCCGGTCGTGTCAATGTGATGGACTACGGTATGTTTTACGGGTTGATGGTAGTCGAACTTACGCAAAAGCTCCGGGAAGTGTGTGTTTAGCATTTTGCTATAAACATCAAGATCGCTAGACATGTTGTTAACAGTACCTGAAGATGGTACGTCAATGGGTGAAGGTAAGGAAGAAAAGGGGAAGAAATCGCAGGAGTAACGATTGACTCGGAAGGAGGAGTCAAAACATTAGCCTGAGCAGAAAATAGTTTGCGTTTAGTGCCAGTCTTAACTGGGAGGGTTGTGGAACCTCGACTGCAAGTTCGGGCGGGCTGGACATCTGCTGTGCAAATGACCCGCTGAGAAGAGCAGTCAGTCTTAACTGGGGGGTTGTGGAACCTCGACTGCGAGTTCGGGCGAACTGGACATCTGCCGTGCAAATGACCCGCTGAGAAGAGCAGTCAGTGAGAGGATTCACTGTTGGAGCTGGAAATTGACCCTGGCTGCGGTTTCGGGCGAGCTTGACATCTCTCTTGCAAATGACTCGTCGAGAGAAGCAGTCAATGGTTAGGTTGTGCCGCTGTAAAAAATCCAGGCCTAGAATGGCTGTAGATATGTCAGCGACATAAAGTTTCCAGGGGCATGGCTGTAGGCCAGGAATCGGGAAATGTAACCTCAAAGTTACAATACCTGTCACAGGAATTGACGTGTTGTTCACGGCCATAAATGAAATGTTGGCAGGCGTGATTGTTTGGTTACAGGAAACTGCAACGTGGGTGGGTAAAATAGAATAATCCGCACCAGTGTCAACCACAAAACTAATTTTCTAGGTTAGGTCCTGTAAAAAGATTGAAGAATAAGTGATTGTTAAAGGAGAAGTTGGAGGGATTGAATTAACCCTGCATGGCCCTCCCTGGAGGCCAGGAGGGTGCGAAGTTAGTTTTTTTGTTTGGTTTGAACAATTTCCCGTACAATTACGTGCATTATTTTTAAAGCGTTTGTGAAAATAGCATGGTTGCAATTGTGAATTGGCATTGCCCGAAAGCATGGAACGGCGTTTATTGAAATGTTGAGGATTTTGGGGGTACGAAGAGATCTTGGGAGTTATAGGGGATTGTTGCTTGTGCATGGTAGAAAGCTCATTGGAAATGGTTGTAAGATTGGTCGTCAAATTGTCTAGCTTAGCTTCTAATGCAGGAGTAGTTAAAGGTTGTGGTGCTTTTTGCATAGAATAAATTAAATCTAGTTTTTCTACAAAGGATATTAACGGTAAGTCATTGAAATTTAAGGACTGAATCTTAAGTTCTGGTGGTAGTTTAGCTATTAAAAAGTCTTTGGTTAATTCCTCAGTTAGATCGAAATCGATTGCTAACTTTTGAATGTTAAAGAGTAATTCTTTGACACTACCAGAGAATTGAAGAGTCTCCAAAAGATTATTAATTCGAGATTCTCGTGGTCCTAGAATAGATTTTATTACTGCCCGTTTCAAGGTAGTATATGGTCGTTGCCTCGGTGGATTAATGGTCAGGTCGCGATGAGCTCCTAAAACTTCTAAAGGTAAGTTTAGGGTTAACAAGTTATATTTGGCGAGCTCATCGTTGATCAGCATACGAGTAAAGTATCTTTCCACTAAAATAAAATACAGGTCGATATCGTTACTCGTAAAAACTGGAAATGGAACTATGACAGTCGCCATTTGAAATATTAAATTAAAGTCAATAAAAATTTGAAACTTTGAAACATACATAATTTTCTGCACAAAAGTACGACAACAAAAAGGCCCCGCGATTGGGCGCCAGTGAAACATACATAAAAAATCACACACGAAACTATAAAAATGCTTTATACTTACTGTAACTAAAAACTCAAATGTCTGCCACAGCTTGAGATTTAAACTCTCTCTCTTACAAATTAATTAGTCGTAGGTATTGGTTCCCCAGCTGTATAAATTGTGAAAAGGAATAGATAAAGGTTCAAACACAAATAAAAACTTAAAAGGGCGCCATCTGGTTATGAAGCTTAAGTTATTAATTATAAATAACCAATCCAAGATGTAAATTGAATAAGCATTAAAAATGATTAAATTCATTAACCAGAAAATGAATAAAATATTTAGTTGAATCAAAAATTTTTGTTAATTTAAAATTTGGAAGTAAAATGAAGCAGAGCATTCATAACTAATATGGTTCCGTTTTCTAGATCCTTAGTTTTGAATTAATAACATTTATTTAATCAGAAAACTGGTAACGACATAACTTTGCATATATATAAGAAATAAAACACACCTCATACATTTATTACAATTCCAATCTAAGTTCATTAGATTATAACTAAACCAGAATAAATCAATAAAAATTCCTCTAGAACTTTTCATTAGATAACGGAAATAACCAAAAAGTTTATTGGAACGAACACAAAAATTGTTCAAACACATTAATTCAAATATTAAAATTTGTATTGACTGGTCTTTTTCTGGACAAAATTTATAAACAAATATCTAAATGAGATTAGACAAATTAAATCAATTTGACAGTATCAAGATTTTTTTAATAACGAAGAGAGCTCTCCCCTAAGAAAAAATTCTTAACTGTGAGATTCTTAATTAACTGAATTATAAACAAATCCTTAAAACTACAGTACCTTGAATATTATCCCTCAAATTTGTGGAATACCATACATATAGTCCAGTAGAAATTGGAAATTCGGCCTTTCATTTGGGGAAATTGTCGTTGAACTCGGCGTTGTATTGAAGTGTTGATTCTCCGTACCAAAAATGCGATAATATTTAGTTATTGTCATTCGCCCATATGATTTCACGAACAAACGGGGTTTTCACTTGGAAAATAACGTAATGTTTCAGAAACTTAGGTTGTTTTTTAATCACGTGTAGCACCAAATGCGTTTAAATTCTTTAAGCGGGGTTTTAATTTATAAAAGCACTAGAGTCGATCGTTAAATTCGAGATCGCTTTAAAAAAACTGCACTGGTCTTAAACCCAAACGAAGCAAAATAATTGTTGGTTGTTTTATAGTTCTTCACTATAGCGTGAAACACATTTATTTACCCGCGTTACAAAATTATAAAAATTCTTCTAACACGAATTAACGAGACGGAAATTCTTTTAAAACTTGCACTCTACACAAAATAGCATTAAAACTGTACTGTACTGTATTTAGGATTATCTTTCAAATCTCATAGCACTTAAGCTAAACGGCATCTTTAACACAATATCGACCGCATGCAATCAGGGTGCAGTGTCGAGTCTCTAACACAATGTCGACCGCATGCAATCAGGGTGCAGTGGCGAGTCTCTCGCGTCAAAACCAGCGAAGGCTTTTTATGAACTCGGATCCCGTAGTTATACGTGGATACATCTGTTCTTATGCTGCAAGGGCGCTTTTATTTGGCCTTCTATAGGATTCTCGACTCTAAAATTAAATTAAAATTTAAAACGCAATTTACGAACAAAGGAAACTTCATTTTCGAATCCTGTATACTCAGAATGTTAACAAAATATTTCTATAAAATTGATGATCAAGTACTTCTCACAGTTTCTTAGCAAGGTCTCTCCCTAAAATAATTGATATTATTTTAAAATGCAATTTAGCAGGATACGAAAAGACAACATCATTATGACGCTACATTCTTTAATTACAGCAAATATGAAACAATCTTTTCTTAAAAGTGCTTTCAGTAGGAATTATTTACATGGTGAAATGCTGATTTAAACAAAACGAAGCCCACAGGACCGAACTTAAGATTTTTAATAAGAATAAATGCTAAATTCTGCGTACAAAATGCTGTTGGAAAATGTACCCGTTAAAAGAAAAAACAATAAAAAAGAAAAGCTGTGAAGCCCGTCTTATGCTATACTAAAACTAACAAAATGCCGAAAGCATACGAAGATACCATACTAATATCAGAACCAAGGCACACCCAAAAGTGCCTAACGCCCAAATCTATAAGACCCTAAGTGTCTAAACATTCAAAAAGGAAAGAGGAAAGGAAAGGGACTATCCGGCTAGGAAAATAGAAGGGACCAAAGGTAAGGAACGCCGAATAGAGCTGAAAGGAGCCACCCTAAAACAAATGTCCTCACAGAACATTCAAACAAAACCGAAGGTGTTGGAGAAGCCAGACGCACTAACGGGGACCCCAATAGTCAGGTACTAGGAAAATCACAAACGGAATCATACTCAGAAACACCTACCAACATCATAATCTAAAACGAAATCTAGTACGCACACAAGAGAGTGCAACAGCAAGGTGCCGCTTAGGGTACCAAACGGAAAAACATCACTAAACTAAACAAAGTAGTCAACACTACCCATACATCACCTCATTCACTCAAAATACCTATACAAGGTAAGTGTATACCAAAAATAAAATTCAAGATTAATACCTGAACGAAATGACTTCCAACACGTAAACCATAACTGAAAATCAAACGATATAGAGTTACTAAAACTCCTTTTAAATTCTAACCTATAATAGGTTACCTATAACTATAAACCAAGGTCCATTCATGTGTATGTATACCTAGTACACATACATAGGTCATCTCATCAAAGTTTTAGACGGCCATATTTGAGCCCAAGTTCGATGTCAGTTTCTGACATAAGTCAACCGCCAAAGTCTTTTTCCCAAAAAATGACTGGTTGTAGTGCACCAAACTGTTCTAGCAACTCCCGAAATGGTGAACGTTTGTTTCTTTTTCTAAAAGATACGAAAATAAGATAAATTTGGTTAGATATGAGTAGCCGTCAGAATTGGAAATTACTGAATACTCAAGATTATGCGAAGTAAGCAAGTTTGAGTCTTAATCAAATTACATGTAAAACTAATATGAATTATTTAAGCATAGAGAAAATGTAGTTTTTAGATTACGTACGCTCTTTTATTGCCGTTTTACATTTCGACGACATTTAACGGCAACATCTGACGAGAAAGAAGAAAGTAATAACTCGGAATGAACATGAAATTGGAATGGAACATGGAAACAAATTAATAGCGGACGTCAAACGAAAAACCATCAATTTATTATAAACTGCGCAAAAGAAATTTGCATCACCTCAAAAGAAACAGAGACACTATTCACTTCAGGTTTAAAAAAATACTGATGTGGCCGCTGGAAATTTGGAAATGGCAGTATAAATACGATTTGCAGGATAATTTTCAATTACCTACTTAATATATTCTTAATTTTTAGCTGGTTGGAAAGGTTACAAAAGCTTAAAAAATAGTTGCAGCATCCACTTGCATCATACTCCTTTCTGTACAGACATTTACAGAAGTTAGATTTTCGTCCATGGCTTTTATATGGCTTTCTGCCATATTTGGATAACAAAAAAGAGAAACTCAAATACTGTTTGAGGGGGATACCATTAATAAATTAGTTGTATTACAGTTAAAATATTCGCTTTAGTTGTTATTGTTGTTTTGTTCATATAACTTTTGTTCATATAACTAATAAACCATTTTAGACCATCATTTTTAATGTGTTAATGTTTTCGTGGTTTTATTCAGTAGTAGTAGTTAATATTACTCAATAACAGAAGATAATTCGAATGCCTAGAAATATTATTTGTTAATAAGTTAATACATAGTATTATTGATTTGTTTTAATTAAAATATTCGTAACCTTTTCTGTATGTTATGTAAATATTTGATTTGACAAATTCATGACAAATTAAAATTGCCGCCAAAAAGGCGCCATTTTTGAGCCCATTTCAAAAGCCAATAGTGGAAATGGATGAGATAACCTTTACTTTCGATATAATTATGCATGCATCAACGGACCTTGCTATAAACTAAGTAACTTAAGGTTGATAAAACCTCTCCAAATTACACACCTAAAGTTATATAGAAACCTCATCTTAGGATTACAAAAACCCGATAAAAAGTCATCAGACTGTACTACAAGCTAAAGGAGTTAAGGTTAACAAACCTTTTCATATAATTCAATAACTGCAAGCTAAAGGAGTTAAGGTTAATAAACCTCCTCGAAATTAAATATTTACAAGTAGATAAATTAAGGTTAGTAAAACCCTATTATATTTACCAGTGAAATATGATAAATCTTAACCAACGATTGGACGACTTAAAGTTACTAGAACCTTTTCAAATAGTCTCCAAAGTATATTGGGTCGTAGCTATTAACTGAAAGACATAAGGTTAATAAACCTATTCATATTAACTGAAGTCCGTTAACGGCAACGAATAACTATATAACTGAAGGTTAATAAACCTTTTCATAGAGCACACTGACTACAACTACAAAGTAGATGATTCAAGGTTCATAAACCTTTCCATATTATCTGGCACAAAATGGTATAAGCCTCTCTAAAACATTATGTCACCAGACAAAGGAAGCTCTATAGAAACGGAGAAAAAAGGACGCACACTAGTGCTTTGTTCTAAAAAGAACAGATTCCAACATTACTAGTTCGTTCGTTAAAACAACGATAGAATAGTGCGCCGCACGCACCAAAACGCAAGACGTTACAAGGAACTGTAACACTAAAATCCCACAAAAGGGCACGGTAGTGGGTCAATATCCCAATAAAACGAAACTCCAAAGAACGACACAGAACGGCACGAACGACGGTAACCCTGAAAGGGAATGTTCTGCCCCTAAAAGGACACACTGAACAAGGTGATCTATACAGATTAATAGATCGAGGGTACCTTATAACTGCACAAAGCAAAAAAAGAATCTCACAAAGAGCATGGTTCCCAAAAAGAACCGACAGATTGAATGGTCAACATAGACCAATAGGACAAAAAGTCCTCAAAGAAGGTAGTCGAAGGATGGTAAAGAAGGAACTACCTCAGCTTTACCAGACTTTTACTGGAACCCGACATCGGTGAAGGAATTTCTAAAGCGCATTCCACCGCGCTATAATAGACAAAGTCTAAACAAAAGGTCTAAAGAAATATAAAATTCTATAAGGGGGGAAACAGTTTCAAAAAGAAACATCAAATTTAAATTGGTCAACAAAGTGACCCGAAGGACCAGAAGTCCTTAGGAGAAGTGGCCAAAGGATGGTAGGAAAAGGACCACAAATGCTTTACCGGACTCTTACCGGAACCCGACATCGGTGAAGGAATTTCTAGAGCGCATCCCACCGCGCTATAATAGACAAAGTCTAAAATTCAAAAGAAGTCATAACCCGAAGACTTGTTCTGAAAAGAACACGACCTCAAAACTAGATACGATAACACAAATCTGAACACAAAACTTCTCAAAATTTGCAGACCCTAGGTCAAATACTAATATCTCAATAGGACTTTGTGAATGGCCAAACTATACCACCACGCAATTCTCTAATACGCACTGAAACTGAACACCATAAGGTCACTAAAACCTTCTCAAATTCTCAAATGTCAAACGAATTCCAACACAGGAACACTCATACTGGATTGTCACAACAAACTGTAACGCTACTGAACGGTACATACGAAACACCCTGTATTTCAAAAAGCAAAACAATAATGGCGGTGATCAAAATCACCAAACAGAGACCAAAATGCCTCCAAAAACGCAGTACTAAACTATACTGCAAAACGATACGATACGATATTGCCTGAACGGCACGGAACGGTATATGGCACTTGCCAACGGTACGGTACACAACTGTACTGCAAAACAATACTGTAAAGGGACCAAACAGGTCGCCCAAAAAAGCACAATTCAAAACTGTACTGCAAACTGTATCACTAACGATACACAAGTCGGTAAATGGTAGATGCCAACGGTACAAATGAAAACTGAACGACATCACCAAAACCTCACACACTCTAACTTCAAAAATGGCTCAAAACCACAAGAGCTAATAGATCTCAAACAGATTTATAATTTAGCTTTTAACAAAAGCTCAAGGAAAGTTCAACGAACTTAAAATGCACAAGGACTCAAAATCCCAACAGATTATTATGTTTTCTGAATATTCAAAATGAAGTAATAACTTCACACAAATTTCTAAATAGACAGAACTGTCAAAATCGGTAAATATATACTGGACACAATCGGGAAAATTGTCTTACACCCAGCGTGATTTCCGACCAACCTACCAAGAAACACCCAAGGGATAAAATATCCCTGCTATATTCTATGCCAACACAAATCCAAACAAGATTTCCAAGAAGATATTCAGTCACTCAAATAGGAAGAGGGCACTCAACAAATCACGCCATCATTGTTTTATGTAACTCCCACAACTAAAAGGAGAATAAGAACACAACAGTACTGACCTGACAGGACCATGAAGGAATATTATACCAACAGAGGATTAGTAAATATTATTTTAGAAAGAACTTAAACCCACTCGAAAATGAGTTAAAATTCAGGAACCAAAGATCTTAGAAAATCTTAATATAAAGAGTATTTGATATTTATTAGAATGGCGAATAGACTCCTCTTACGTACTAAAGAAATCATTTATCAGCTTTCAGTGCCACATTCACATTCAATCACACCGAGTGTATTCACCAAACCAAGAGTAAGGTTAAAACATGTATTTAGAGAAGATGGCAAAAATAAACATGAGAAAGGTCGTAAGTTGAATAAGACCTACATTATTATTTAAGAATTAGAATTTTATTGCTTAGAAAAATCACAATGATTTTCCTTTAAATCTTTGACATGGAAATTACCAACAGGATGTCCATCTAAATCTTGTAAATGATAAACAAGTGGGGACAAAACCTTGGTAACTTTACAGGGGATATATTTAGGGGCTAACTTCTTAGAGTAATCTTTAAAAGCATCAGACAAAGTAAAATTCCGCTTCCAAACTATATCTCCAACAGAAAATTTGAGCGGACGGTTTCGTAAATTATACTGACGGGAATTTTGCTCATAGGCTTTGTGTAATGTGGACTTAACATCCTCATACAATTCGGGAAGCTGGGTTAGCTCACGGGTCCAAAAGAGTTTGTTAGCAATCTCTAAAGGTTTATCGGGGTCAATAGGACTATAAAAATCTCCACTAACTGGAACATGTCGACCAAAGACCATGAAAGAGGGGGAAACTTGAGTCGAATCGTGACTAGCAAGACGTATTGCCTGGGCAATATCGAAAATATGTTTATCCCATTCACGATGAGAGTCTTTAATATATGACGAAATAGCTGTAACAAGAACTCGATTAACTCGTTCTGTAGGGTTAAATTGAGGATGATAGCGGGCATTCAACCAAACATTCTGTATTTTAACGCTATCTAGAAAATCTCGAAATTCTTTAGAAATAAATTGCGACCCATTATCAAACATAACGGTCTGGGGTACCCCAAATATTGAGAAAACTTGTTCCTTCAGGAACTTTATCATAAGCTTGGTAGTGGCCTTACGTAATGGCTGTATTAAGACATACTTAGTAAACCAATCGGTAACAACAAACAAGTACTGATTACCAAACTTACTTCGCGGCAACGGACCTAACAAATCCATACTAATTAACTGAAAAGGAAAGCTAACTTTCTTTTCTTTACCCATAAGGCCTGCACGTGAAACATTCTCACTTTTCTGACTCGCACATATCTTACAATTGCGTACATACTTACTGACAGAATATCTAAGTTTCGACCAATAATATAATTCGGAAATACGGGATAGAGTTTTCGAAACTCCAAAATGGGCAGCTGTAGGTTCATCATGACATTGTTGCAAAATTTGTTTCCTATTAGCAGTTGGAATTACTAGTTTCCAGTCGGAAATATTAGATTCAAGCGGTAATAAGGAAGGCAAGAACTTATATAGTCGATTATTTTCGACTTTAAAATACGGATATTTTTCAGGAGAAGCTTGGACTAATCCTATCATATTAATATACCAGTCATCAGGCTCAAGAGTATCGATATTCATTACAGAAATAGATCGGGACAAAGCATCCGGAATAATGTTTAGTTTTCCAGGGCGGTGCTGTACATCAAAATCAAATTGGGAAAGACGCATACACCATCTAGCTAAACGACCTGTAGGTTCACGAATATTATGAAGCCTCTTAATTGCTGCACAGTCTGTAATAACTGTAAAAGGGGTACCCTCAACATAACCTCTAAAATGTTCTATACCAAAAATAACTCCTAATAGCTCACGCTCAGTAGCTGAATATTTTCTTTCGGTAGAAGTCAAAGTTCGACTTGCATATGCAACTGGATGTTCTGAACCGTCCATAATTTGAAACAATACAATGCCTAAGGCTATGTCACTTGCATCAGTCTGTATGTAAAATTGAGACGAAAAATTTGGCGAAATTAACACAGGAGCGGAACTAATACGCTGCTTAATCTTTTGAAATGATTGCTCAGCTTCGGAAGTCCAATGAATAGGATCTCCTTTCTTTTTACCTTTAATGAGAGCGGTAATGGGGGCGGAAAGTTCAGCATAATCTTTAATAAAACGTCGATAGTAACTAACTAAACCATTCACACGTTTAACTTCAGTAGTATTACGAAGGGTAGGAAAATTCAAAATAGCTGATACCTTATCTGGATCAGTTCGCAAACCGTCTTGGTCAATAACAAAACCTAAAAACTTCAAAGAAGAACGACAAAACTGACATTTGTCTAAATTAATCGTAAAACCAGCATCTTTCAGCCTTAATCGTAGAAGATTCAAAATCTTAATATGCTCCTCAAAAGTAGAAGACGCAATAATAATATCATCAAGATACACAAAAACTTTCTCATCCAACATAAGTGGACCTAAAACTTTTTCCATGCATTTCTGCATTGTTTGCGGACTGTTCGATAAACCAAAAGGCATTACAGTAAATTCGAATAGACCCTTACCAGGCACACAAAAAGCTGTTTTTGCACAAGAAGATTCCTCTAAAGGGATTTGCCAAAAAGCTTTACGTAAATCTATACTGGACAGAAACTTAGAATTACGAAGTCTATTTAAAATAGCATCGGTACGAGGTAACGGAAAAGCATCTTTTTTGGTTACACTATTTAATTTTCGTGCATCATAACATAATCGTAGTTCATTAGTTTTTTTCTTAACTAACAACACTGGACTACTCCAAGGACTATTAGACTCACGAATCACTCCAAGTCTCAACATATCATCAACTTCTTTATGAAGATGGGTCTGCATAGCAGGCGACAGAAGATATTGTCTTTGCTTAATGGGCTGAACATCCCCTGTATCAATATAATGCTTCAATACATTTGTACATCCTAACTTATCGGAAACTAATTCTTCAAAGGCTGAAATTGTTTTCTTTAGAACTGAATTCTGTTTAGGACTTAGAGAAGCTTGATCGATAATTTTCATAGCTTCCATGGAGGAAATATGGTTTACGGAATTCTCAACTGAAGAAATGGTATTTACGGAGGGTTCTACTGCAAAGTCATACGCTCTTTCATACATATTTAAATTTATCTTAAATAGGTGACCAAAATCCACTCCTAAAATAATAAAATCTTGGGTAATGGAAGGAACTAACAAACATTTGATATGTTTCGTAACCTTATCTAAAGTAATCGGTAAAATAATTTCGCCCTCACAAGGTTGAATAGCACCATCAGCTGTAGTAACACGAGCAGCTGTTAATTTTCTTTGAAAAGGAATTTTGTTTTCCTTCAGAAACTGTAAACCAGAAGAACCTATGATAGTGTTTGATGCACCACTATCTAACAAACAAATAACTGGAAATCGTTGAATCCTAATGAGTATAAAAGGACGATTATCATACGGCATTTTAACACAAAGTGGTGCAATTATTTTGGGGGACATAAAAGTTTTTACTTTATCTAACCAAGACTTCCATTCTTCTGAAAAAAACGAGAAATTACATTTTGTTGTTTGTTTGGATTGAGAAATTAATTTGCACGCGAACGTGAATTGGGTTGTGGAGTTTTTGTCTTCGGTACCGTCCCGGTTGAACGATTCATTACTACTTGATCCGCAACGATACCTCCCTTGGCGTTTTTTGGATTGCAAACAATACAAGAATTGGAGTATACACCTACCTTACCGCACCTATAACAAAATGTACGTCGTTTTTCGGAACACTGTCTATGTAAGTGCCCAGACTGACCGCAGTTGAAACAGGATTTATCTGTACTGGATAATTCAGAAATATTAATTTTATTTTCCGTAGGTTTTCTTGCCTGACAGTCATTTAATGAAAGACACGCTAAATCTGGTTCTAACAACCCATTACGCTTGGAAGGTGGTGGATGATACCTTTCCGATCTTATTTTTAATTCTTGAATTTTTCTACAAAAATCCTTTAATGACGATAAGGACTTTATGTCCAGCAAACCTATACGCTCAGCAAAATAAGGATTTAAATTCCTAACTATCTGTTCTACCCTTTCAAGTTCGGTTTTAGGATGTTCTAATCTTCTAAACAAAGCCTCCATTGACATTATGTATAACGACACATTTTCATTAAGACCCTGCGTTCGATTTTTAATCTCATCATTAACAGATCTAACTGATAATCGATAGGTAAAAAGTCTCTCTTTAGACATTTAACTAACTCATTCCAATTACTAACTTCATTCATAATACCTCTATATCATAATAAAGCCGGACCCGAAAATAAATCTATAGCTGAAACAAATAAGTCTTGTTTCGAAATTCGACGAGCCTCACATAAATCATTAATTTTTTCTAAAAATGCCATAACACTATCGCGTCCCGTCTGGCCAGAGTATTTCAAGTTCCATTTAAAAACAGGTACAGGCTTAACCGTTGGCTGTACTTGTAAAGAATTCTCTAAAAACGACGCATTCGCATCACTAAGTTTAGTTTCATTATTTTTCGTCCGAAATTCGATCAATAAACCCTGTAAAACTAACAATTGTGCTTCAAACTCATCTTTAACAACAGTTTGCTCATCCCCACTTACTTCTAATAAGTTTATGCGGTTCTCTAAATGCAAAAGCCTAGAATAAACTACATCACCCGAATCCTCCGTTAGTTCCTCAGAATTCCCAAATATTTTTTCAATATCAACAAATGATTCTTTAATCTGTGCTACATTGGTTTTGAAATCATATGGTTGTTTGAGTGAAACCGACTTTGACGTTTTTTCTTTGACTAAACTGCCTCTCAAAAGTGCACGACGTTGCAAATAGTTACTTACAGGCTTTAGGCCTCTACAGAGAATCTCAAACTTCAATTCATCACCTTTCAAATGGTTAACTTCCATTTTGACAAAATACCGTAACAATAAAATTTACTTTTCGCCACAAATAAGCGATAACTGTAATTAGGCTTTCCAATTTCTTTACAGAAATCCTACAATATTATTGATTCCAATACAAGAATCCTTATCTGAAAACATAATACACAAACACCTAAAATCCTAGAAATATTCATCAACCAATATCTCAAACCTTTTCTTAACTGTGGAAACAATATTTTATTCGAGCCACACGTTGGCAAAGCCAGTGAAACATACATAATTTTCTGCACAAAAGTACGACAACAAAAAGGCCCCGCGATTGGGCGCCAGTGAAACATACATAAAAAATCACACACGACACTATAAAAATGCTTTATACTTACTGTAACTAAAAACTCAAATGTTTGCCACAGCTTGAGATTTAAACTCTCTCTTACAAATTAATTAGTCAAGTCGTAGGTATTGGTTCCACAGCTGTATAAATTGTGAAAAGGAATAGATAAAGGTTCAAACACAAATAAAAACTTAAAAGGGCGCCATCTAGTTATGAAGCTTAAGTTATTAATTATAAATAACCAATCCAAGATGTAAATTGAATAAGCATTAAAAATGATTAAATTCATTAACCAGAAAATGAATAAAATATTTAGTTGAATCAAAAAATTTTGTTAATTTAAAATTTGGAAGTAAAATGAAGCAGAGCATTTATAACTAATATGGTTCCGTTTTCTAGATCCTTTGTTTTGAATTAATAACATTTATTTAATCAGAAAACTGGTAACGACATAACTTTGCATATATATAAGAAATGAAACACACCTCATACATTTATTACAATTCCAATCTAAGTTCATTAGATTTTAACTAAACCAGAATAAATCAATAAAAATTCCTCTAGAACTTTTCATTAGATAACGGAAATAACCAAAAAGTTTATTGGAACGAACACACAAATTGTTCAAACACATTAATTCAAATATTAAAATTTGTATTGACTGGTCTTTTTCTGGACAAAATTTATAAACAAATATCTAAATGAGATTAGACAAATTAAATCAATTCGACAGTATCAATATAAGTGATTTGTAATTAAATTAAAGTTTAAAGATTTTTTTAATAACGAAGAGAGCTCTCCCCTAAGAAAAAATTCTTAACTTTGAGATTCTTAATTATCTGAATTATAAACAAATCCTTAAAACTACAGTACCTTGAATATTATCCCTCAAATTTGTGGAATACCGTACATATAGTCCAGTAGAAATTGGAAATTCGGCCTTTCATTTGGGGAAATTGTCGTTGAACTCGGCGTTGTATTGAAGTGTTGATTCTCCGTACCAAAAATGCGATAATATTTAGTTATTGTCATTCGCCCATATGATTTCATGAACAAACGGGGTTTTCACTTGGAAAATAAGGATAATGTTTCAGAAACTTAGGTTGTTTTTTAATCACGTGTAGCACCAAATGCGTTTAAATTCTTTAAGCGGGGTTTTAATTTATAAAAGCACTAGAGTCGATCGTTAAATTCGAGATCGCTTTAAAAAAACTGCACTGGTCTTAAACCCAAACGAAGCAAAATAATTGTTGGTTGTTTTATAGTTCTTCACTATAGCGTGAAACACATTTATTTACCCGCGTTACAAAATTATAAAAATTCTTCTAACACGAATTAACGAGACGGAAATTCTTTTAAAACTTGCACTCTACACAAAATAGCATTAAAACTGTACTTTACTGTATTTAGGATTATCTTTCAAATCTCATAGCACTTAAGCTAAACGGCATCTTTAACACAATATCGACCGCATGCAATCAGGGTGCAGTGTCGAGTCTCTAACACAATGTCGACCGCATGCAATCAGGGTGCAGTGGCGAGTCTCTCGCGTCAAAACCAGCGA
The DNA here is from genome assembly GCA_929113105.1 of Agrypnus murinus. NCBI lineage: Eukaryota > Metazoa > Arthropoda > Insecta > Coleoptera > Elateridae > Agrypnus > Agrypnus murinus. The sequence goes on along the minus strand of OV816028.1, from coordinate 77,000,382 downwards.
AGGCTTTTTATGAACTCGGATCCCGTAGTTACACGTGGATACATCTGTTTTTATGCGGCAAGGGCGCTTTTATTTGGCCTTCTATAGGATTCTCGACTCCAAGTGTAAAAAGTAGCACTTAAAATTGCGCGCCAAACTAGTGTGGAATGCTACAGCATCTGCCTTGTAGACAAGATTCCTACGCTATAAACAGACTTAAAATTTAAAACGCAATTTACGAACAAAGGAAACTTCATTTTCGAATCCTGTATACTCAGAATGTTAACAAAATATTTCTATAAAATTGATGATCAAGTACTTCTCACAGTTTCTTAGCAAGGTCTCTCCCTAAAATAATTGATATTATTTTAAAATGCAATTTAGCAGGATACGAAAAGACAACATCATTATGACGCTACATTCTTTAATTACAGCAAATATGAAACAATCTTTTCTTAAAAGTGCTTTCAGTAGGAATTATTTACATGATGAAATGCTGATTTAAACAAAACGAAGCCCACAGGACCGAACTTAAGATTTTTAATAAGAATAAATGCTAAATTCTGCGTACAAAATGCTGTTGGAAAATGTACCCGTTACAACTTATCGGATGAGAAGGAGCTCTAGTTCTGGTTCCAACGGTTACCTCCAACCAGCTACGACAAGTCACGTAAGCGAAGCAGGTAGTAGTATCTCACGATGACAGGAGTCGAGTAGCAGGTGATGACAGATGATGAAAGGAGAACTAGCGGATGTTCACCTGGAGAATTCAGTGCAGCAGGCAAAGACCAGTACTGCTAAATTCTTCTTCAGGAACGTCGTAGAGTCACCAAATGTAGCGAGGTTAACACTGTGTGTAGGGCTACATATATCTCTTGTAGGAGTAATAAAACACAAGTTTATTTCTATGAGATATTTATTTTACTATTTTTATATGACTTGTTTATTATTCTTGTTGCCTAGTACCATTCCGTATCTACGCAATGAATGCAAGTTGTGAGCTATTCACAACAGTACATACACCACCTCATAAGTCTATGACTTAACGCTTTACATGTAAATAAGAATTCAAGTGCTTTATGGTCTGTTAAGGTTATAGTGGTATAGCCCAAAATGTATATACGAAATTCTTTACACGCAAATACCATAGCTAATAGTTCTAGTTCGGTTGTCATATAAGATCTTTCGGCCGCTATCAACATTCTGCTAGCAAAATATAAATATATTCTCTGTTGTACCATCATCGTTGATCTGAAACAGATGCGCACCTACAGTTCTAGTTGAGGCATCTGTCGCTATATAAAACGGTTTTGTGAAATCAGGATGCGCCAGTGATACTATATTTATAAATCGATCCTTGATCTCTTGAAATGCTTTCTGCTCTGCAGTACTCCAACACCACTGACTGTCTTTTTTAAGTAAATGAGATAGCTCACTTATTGCCGAAGAGTATTTGTTTACAAACTTTCTATAAAAATTACAAAAACCCAAGAACGATTGTAATTCTTTTCTATTTTTCGGTGGTTTAAAATCCTGAATGGTCCGTATCTTATCGGGATCTACATCAATCCCGTCTGTGCTAATAACATAACCTAAAAACTTGATGCTACTTGTTAAGAATTCTGATTTACTTTTATTTACAGTCATATTGGCTTCCTCGAAATTAGTTAAAATGAGATCTAATTGTTGCATGTGTTCTTCCATAGTATGGGATGCTATTAAAATATCATCAACATATAGAGTAGCGAATGATAAAACTTCAGCCCCTAACACCATATCTAGACATTTACTAAATACTGCTATTGATCAGTGGCGTGCGGTGAGAATTTAGGCTAGGGAAGCAACCACGATTTTAATTATAATACACCTAGGTACAAGCGCGGATTAACGGGGAGGGAATAATCCCCCCCCCAATTTAGAAATAAGTTTACATAGAATAGAAACAAATAATGTTTGTGAGTTCGCTCTCGACTGTGTTAGCAATCGGACGGGCTATTTAGCGCTGTGAATAATATCAGGTTTATTGTATGTATATCAGAAGAGTGTTATTTATACGTTCTCTATAATAGAAGACGACTTAATATACCAATTCTGCAGTTATCCTTATTACCCTAATAACTAGTAATTCCCTACTGTACCTCGCCAACCTAACCGAAAATGTACTCCAATATACTTAAAACCTCAACACCCCAATTTCCCGGAAAAGACCAAGCGATTGTAATCCCTGCAATTGATAACACACCACAACAAGATTATGTCATAGCAGTCGGCAACATCGTAAAACCACACAACATAAGGTACGTCTCTAGATTATCGAATAATAGAATTTGCATTTTTCTTTCCAACAAAGAACAAGTTGATAATCTTCTCTCAAATCACAGCAAAATAAATGTTAACGGTACAGACATACAAATGAGAAGACTTATCACATCCGCTAAACGATTGGTAATCTCGAACGCCTGCCCATCCATACCACATTCAGCTATCGAAACAACATTAAAATTACAGGGATTGAAATTAGTTTCCCAAATTTCATTTTTACGGGCTGGTTTATCCAATCCAGAATACGCACATGTGCTAAGTTTTCGGAGGCAAGTCTATATAGCTGACGAAGAATCCACTGTTCCTTCTTCTTTACTTGTGCAACACGAAAAAACAGAGTACAGAATATTTCTATCTGTTGACGGCATAACATGTCACATCTGCAAACTAAATGGACATGTAGCAGCATCATGCCCCAATAATCATACACAAGAAACCGTAGTTATTCCACAAGCCGCTGGCGCGACTCAAATAGAATATCCCTTACCAAAAATAAACGATATCGATTCTTCTAGTAAACAAAACAATATTCAAAAAATTCCTCTCTTTAAAGTACCTAAAATTGTAAAAGAGCAGAAAGAAATTTTGAGTAAAAATAAAAAAAAGAGGAAATCAGTATCACAAGAAAGTTTATCATCACAAGAAACCCTATCAATGAGCGATGATTTAAACAATATAAGGGAGATAATTAAAAATTCACCTGATCAATTTACTTTACGATATGATGCATTTATGGATTTTATAGAAAATGCTCTTGGTGCGATTTCCCCGATGGCAATTGCAAAAGATTATACATACGATTTAAAAGGACTTATAAATATGATAGATACCTTATATCCTTATTCTCCCCAGTCTTTTAAGAATCGCTTCACCAGAATTAAAAAGAAATTGGTTCTTGAAATAGGACAAGAAGATGAAATGGGAGACAGTACAGATACAAGAAATGATGACAACCTTAACAATGACAATTCTTCAGTGGAACATTAATAGTTTTTCTACCCAACGAGAATACCTACTATTACTTATTAAACAACTGTGTCCCGAAATAATATGTGTACTAGAAACTAATTTTAATGATAAGTCTTACGTAAACCTTAAAAACTACAAAACATTCAACAAAAACCGCACCAATGCAGTAATAAGCAGCGGTGGGGTTGCTATCTACATTCATGAAAGCCTACCATATAAGCAGATTTTATTGAACACTGAGTTTGAAGCGATTGCCGTCCAAACGTTTTTTCTTCGCACTACCGTTACTATATGCAATATTTATATACCAAATTCTACCAATTTTGACATTAATGACCTAATAAATATCATTGATCAACTGCCACCATCATTTATTTTATTGGGAGACCTAAATTCTCATAATCTCATATGGGGCTCCTCCCATTCTGATTGTAGAGGTCGTATAATTGAGAAATTAATCATCGATCATAATCTCGTTTTACTTAATGATGGGAGTACAACTCACCTTAATATGTCATATGGAACTCCATCGGCCATTGATCTTACAATTTGTTCTCCTCAGCTTGCCCCCGGCCTAGAATGGGCGGCATCAACTGAATTATATGGTAGCGATCATTATTATATTACCACGACAGCAGCAACATCGTATCAAATTGCAAAAGTACCACTGTTTCGAAAACACTGGAATTTAAAAAATGTAAGATGGGAACTCTATCGAGAAGTCACTGACAGAAATCTAGAGCAAATTCTACAAGAGGAAATTACTGACATTAATCACATAATAGAGTCTTTCTCTGCTGCCATTATAGACTCTGCCAAAAATGTAATAGGGTACATTGAACCTACCATCCACAAAAAACCAGTACCATGGTGGAATGAGAACTGTAAAGCTGCCATCAAAGCAAACAAACAAGCTCTTTATAAATATAAACGTACAAAAGCACAAGAAGACCTTATTCTCTTTAAGAAAACCAGAGCTAAAGCTCGAGTTATCCTAAAAGCCAGTAAAAGAGGATCGTGGACAGACTTTGTTGCTTCTATAAGTAGTTCTACCGATTCATCAGAAGTATGGGCTAAAATAAGAAAAATTAAAAACTATCAAGCTCCCACATCTGCAATATTAAACGTAAACGACAAGACTGTTAATAACAATGAAGAAATTGCTAACATAATCGGTGAAACTTTCTCCAGCAATTCTAGCAATCAAAACTACCATCCAGAATTCCGGACTCATAAAGCTGAACAAGAAGCAATTCCATTATTCATTGAAAAAGAGCAACTACCCCTTGATATAAATTTGCCCATAGCCTTAAGAGAACTGGAATTCGTCCTCAACAATATAGCTAAAATAAAACTCCCGGCCTTGACAACATCCCCTTTTCCTTCTACCAAAACCTTTCATCGAAATCTAAATTGTTACTCTTAAGGCTTGTGGCTACCAAAAAATAATTTACAATTCCGAGATATGCAACCCATATTACCTGGTCTTGATCGCGTTATGACCATTACTAAACTCTTAGAGAGTACATCCCTCTCCTTTATTCTGTCGCCAGGCCATCTTTCCAATGGGGTCGGAAGAAATACATGGATTTCTCTGATTGGACGAAGCATTTAGGGGAATCACCGGCGTCTACTTTCTTGTCTAAAAATACCTCAAACTGGTTTATTTCACTTCATGTATCCATCTGCTCATAAAACTTAGTTAGAATTGAAGAATGTATGTAGCTATTCTATTATCGTTTTAAATACGTAGGTAATATAATTTCAAGAATTATTTAGGAATAAAAGCCTTTGACTTATTTTTGTAAAAATAATAAATTTACGTATGTAATTAATAAGTTTGTAAAAACTGCATTTTTTATTTAAATAAATTAAATTGTCTTTTTGTCCAACCACTCAAATATGACTAATTAATTTTGTTAAATTATTTTGTATTAAAAGGACACTTTTGTGGATTGTTGCTTACTTATTTGTTTCTCTTTTAATATATTTATATTATTTTTATTGAAATCGTATGTGCAAAGAGATTTGAAATGACAAAGATAAATTTAATAACCTGCGAATATTAAAAACGAATGAGAGCTGCAATTAGCTAACTAATACAAAATAGTATAGTAATTAATTTCCATAAGATAATTTTCTATACATTTAAGTAGGTATTCCACCCATTGAGATGCCTCCCACTCCTTTTTTTTGCCACGCCTACTGCTCTCTGATTGGCTATCCCTACTCCTGTAGCTCCTCCCCTTGCTTCTGATTGGTCGACGCCATCTTGGACGACACGCCTACTATTTTGAATCGCCATTTTGAATCGCCATTTTGAATCGCCATCTTGGATCGCCATTTTGAATAGCCATTTTGAATCGCCATTTTGAATAGCCATTTTGAATCGCCATTTTGGATGGCCATTTTGAATCGCCATTTTGAATAGCCATTTTGAAATGTCATTTTGAATCTGTCAATTTTGAATGTCATTTACATATCCGCCATTTTGTATATGTCATTTTCAATTTGTCATCTTGGATTTCCCGCCCTTGGATTTGAATTTTTAGTACTACTACTGCCATCTATCGGTGACGTCATGTGATCGGTATAGTAGATTCCTCTCTCTTGCTCTCGCTTGGCTCAGGTCCTCTCTCTCGCTCTCGCTTGGCTCTGACCCTCTCTCTCGCTCTTGCTCTGGCCCTCTCTCTCGCTCTCGCTTGGTTCAGGCCCTCTCTCTCGCTCTCGCTTGGCTCTGACCCTCTCTCTTGCTCTTGCTCTGGCCCTCTCTCTCGCTCTCGCTCTGACCCTCTCTCTCGCTCTTGGTCTGGCCCGCTCTCTCGCTCTCGCTTGGTTCAGGCCCTATCTCTCGCTCTCGCTTGGCTCTGGCCCTCTCTCTCGCTCGGCTTTCGCTCTGGCTCTCTCTCTCTCTCTCTCGCTCTCGCTTGTCATTTCCAACTTGTCATCATTTCCCGCCCTTGGATTTGAATTTTTAGTACTGCTACTGCCATCTATCGGTAACGTCCTGTGATCGGTATAGTAGATTTCGACCAACGAGTTTCGAACCAGGGTTCGTAAAGTACGTCTGTTTACAAGTCCATAGCTTAACCCCGAGACCACGGAGCTTGTCTTTTAAATTACTGCATACGAGTTATTTATAAAAATGCTTTCACGTATATTTGATTAAATCCAATTTATTTAAAAATAATTCCCGGAAAATATTGATAAATATTGTACATTAATAATAATAATAGGAAAAATGCTTTTTGAATCCTAAAGATTTATTTAAATAAAACTTAAAAAATAAAATAAAATTTTAATACTGACGTTCGGATAAATATGTTTTCTAAGATTATGTGCTAATATTATTACTACATGGGGCCCGTAACATCAGTCGATCCGTGGCTTTTTATATCAGTACAAAGTAATTAGATATAGTTATATTTACTATCTATTCTTTTAAACAGCTGTTATACTTTCCATGATTACTTTATAGTCGGGTATGTAGTACCATTATTATCCTACATTAACTTATATGAAAAATGAGATCGGTAAGGTAAAAACATGACGTCTTGATTGTAAAATTTATTTTCTGTAACGATGATTTCACCATTGCTAATGAATTTCCAATTAGCGGGTGTAGAAAGTTAAAATTCAAACATGAAAGACTATTGGTTTAATCGAAATATTTTAAAAGTTGCCGACGGCTAATTATTATTTAATAACAACCGTAAATTCTGAGTAAATCTGTTTGGATATTTCCTGAAGCCTAAATCAATTTTGTTTGTATTAAAATCTAGAAATTTCAGAAAAACGGTTTTAAAATAAATTGTATATAGTTATACATTGTGAAATAAAAAATGCAAGAATAAAATACGTATACGGATTAAACTAAACTATATATATTAAGAAATATTAATTACGGCTTTTATAGCATCTTACAGGAAAAAGATTACAGTCAATCAAGATCACAACACATATCATTAACTAGATATCAAAAATAAATATATTATATATTGAAGGTAAAGACATGAGGATATCCATTGTTTGACTAATGTCTATTTATTAAAACAAATAAGTTATGAAATGAAGCAGGGAGTCTATTCAATGAACATTGCCTAATACTTTTATGATTTTTCTAGCCTATAGATCAGCAGTTAGAAACACGGGCCTGCTAAATGCCTGCAATTCACCTACCCTATCAATATGTTGTACAATTTTAGATATGTAATGTATACGTTTTGTTTCTTACTTAAGTCTATTTTGTTTGTATGTTTGTAATATTTAGACATTTACGAAAATTAAATCAAGCTGAACAGCAGATTACTATTTTAAATTTAATAGATCATACGAATTATCTTACCCTGTTCTGAATGACTGCTTTGTATAAATTGTGCATTGTTTGTAAATGCTCTCTGAACTAAAATATTCATATATGAGAGAAATGTTATATAAGTCAATACAGCCCTATAACTATCACTTTTTGAGCTATACAAAGAGATTTATATCTACGCTAAACTAAAGATTAATAGAAGTATTGCATTCCTGATATCATAAGATAACGATAAAACACATGATTATTCTTAGACTAAGGTCTAATTTAGGTAGTCAAAATGTAGGTAATCGAATTGTAGGTACATATCATGATGTGATATCATACAATTATATTCTAGTAAGAATTGTAATAAAGTCACTGCTATAAATAACAACATTCTTTATCACGATCATCTATCATTATCATAATCATCTAATGTCATGCAGAGTCAGCAGCTAGCTCCTAAGTTCGTATATGCGAGAATCGGTATTATATAACACACACATCAGTCTACATTCATTGCTCTAATATTGATAGGAACTTTCTAGAATCTATAAAGTTGTACTACATATATTCAACTAATTTGAATATACGATAACTGATACTCATTATACTTCTATGCACACAATCGAGGTATCAGTACACTCCAACAGCGTGATCAAGATTGTAGTATTCAAATCAAGCATCACTAAACGTATTCTTCATATATGAAATCATAAGATTCGAGTCTAACTACTGACGAGGTGAAAGAATAGTTGCAATCGGTTTATGCCCATACCAGGCTCCCTATGATTATTATAAATGTCTTAACTGAATAAAAAAAAGGGTGAAATGAATATAACTTATAGGATTTAATCAAACTAGAAGAATATCGATATATCCTACGTTGAGAAAATAATTATACTATGTAAGCATCGATACGCTACATATGATAGCGAGCCTGAGTATAAGCATAAACCCTATACTACAGATTTTTATCCTTTTTCATTATATCTACTACAGACGAGGTGAATATGAATAGGTACATTTAACATGCGTATGCTACAATTATCTAATTTCTAGTTTTCTAGACGTAATGTAATTTTGAACAGATTTTAACCTTTTCGTTATATCTACTACCCCTGTAAGCGATTTCTACATATGTCTTCTTACTGTGTATAATTTTGCACCATGCAGATATTCGTCGTATCTATAGTAAACTCATATTTTAACGTTATTTTACAATATATCATCCATTTTCAATGGTTTCGAAATACGCAGATATGTAATAATATACTATATACTTTTGTAGGATATTAACTCGTATAATTAATACTACTTTGTAATTATTTTCGATACCTTCGAAATATAAGTCTATAACATATGTCATATGTTTTGTAATACGTCTTTATAACTTTGAAACTCTACGTGATTTCCTCTTACAATATCTATAGTTATGAGAACCTTGAAGTCTTAACCTGGAGAAATAAAACAGGTAAATATTTTACTTTTTTATTGAAACTAGTTAACTTATATTCTAACATACATATTTGAAACTAGACAACTTATATTCTAACATACAAATATACAACAGCAAAATAGAAAAGTATACTTGAGGGTAACATTTTGTATAACCATTATCTATTATTCTATAATACCTTCTTCTTTAAGCTCAGAAATAATTGAAATAATCTCATCCTAGTTTTCTAAACTACTGCTACCCCTCTGTTTTAAGGTATACAGTAGACGAAGCCTGTCGACAACTTGATTCCAATACGGCCCTACCCTATCATTATGTCGTACAATGTATACATTTAATATTATTATTAAAATTTTATAAATAAAACGATAAAACAAGTTTATAACCTTTCATTTATTTTTATGTTAAAGATATACGGTAGCAAGATCTAAAATGCCTAGACATTCGAATTTTGAACAGATTGATAACATGTTTTCTCATTTAATCATAACTAGGGTCAAGTTGAATAACAAAATAAAGTACATAAAAGTTAACAGGTTCAAATAGAAATTCATTTTGCTACTTTTATATGTGCTAAGTAAATTAATAAACAGATATTTCCAAAATTTTATGCATTCTTGAGAGAACAGGGTATAATTTTTAAAACACACTGTAGAAAACATATCAGCAGAGAAAGGTATTTAGAAATTCCTAACATGGATAGCTTTATCTGTTTTAGAATATTCAAAGGCAGTATATGACAATAAATTATCGTGAGACTACTGATCTATACAAAACGCCTTATATAAAATTAGAGATAAAAAATTAAACCTATGACATATGGTGAAAATGCAAATATTCAACAATTCTAACCCCAATTTTTCTACTTTTCTAGACGTAATGTAATTTTGAACTGATTTTTAACCTTTTTCGTTATATCTACTACCCTTGTAAACGATTTCTACATATGTCTTCTTACCGTGTATAATTTTGCCCCATGTAGATATTCGTCGTATTCCTGTATATTACCTATAAATTTTACTTTAACAATACATGTAGTCAGGTTTGGCGTAAATAACAATTAGGGATATCAAAGCCATACTAACTGAACGCTAACATAATATGCTCTACAGGTCAAACTCAATTAACTAACCCTGGGGCTATACATCCTTAGGCTAGAAACAGTCTTGAAACAAAAAATGGCTGAGTCCACCCTGTTAGACAAGAAATCAGAGTATGGGCCTGATAAATAAAACATATAAAGTTATTTTACAAACATTTATTTAGTATACATAACATAATACAAGAATATAGATCATAAGTTGTTTTCTATGACGACTGTTGTAGTTCTACGGGTCTCTGAGTCGTCGTATGCCCTCGCAGCAATACTAATACGTATAAAGTCCGACGACTGACTCATTGGAACTGTACCGGTAGCCCTTTCCTTGTTCAACTCTTCGTTACTATCACAGTTGGTAAACGAGGAATCACATTCATCAATACCCAAATGCATGGCTGAAGTCATATCTTCTTCTTCTTCTTCTGTCTCAACGATATCAGTAGGTCCATTTGCTTCCTTTACCAGAGCTGTTTTTACAACATTTGCGTTATTATGTACGTTTTTTAAATGCCTTTTATAGCTGTCGATGCGTGAAAGATATTTGAAGCAATTAGAACACCGGACTTTGATTGATTCGTGAACGCTTTTCGTATGTCTTTTTAAGTTGTCAGAGCGTGAAAAAGTTTTGACACAGCTAGAACAGCAGATTCTGTTTGAATCGGGTATGGTTTTTACGTGTCTCTTGCAGGTGAATGGCCTCGCGAAAGACTTGAAGCAAACCGGACACTGTATTTTGCAATCCTGTCGACCAGAGCCATTCTTCTTCTTACGCTGCTCCATCTCGACTAATGAAGGAACAGGAACACTATCCGTCTATTTATACTGATCGACCAGAGCAATCGATTGTTCTATCCTACGTTGAGAAAATAATTATACTATGTAAGCTTAGATACGCTACGTATGATTGCGAGCCTGAGTATAAGCATAAACCCTATACTACAGATTTTTATCCTTTTTCATTATATCTACTACAGACGAGGTGAAGAATAGGTACATTTAACATGCGTATGCTACAATTATCTAATTTCTAGTTTTCTAGACGTAATGTAATTTTGAACAGATTTTAACCCTTTTCGTTATATCTACTACCCTTGTAAGCGATTTCTACATATACGTTCTTATTGCTTATACACCATATAGATATTCGTAGCATCTAAAGTAAACTCTTATTTAAACGTTATTTTACAATATATCATACATTTCAGCAACTCGTATGATTATCCGTCTCTATCGTAACCCAGTATGTAAGGACATTATGTTAAATACTATCTCATACGTGTAAATAAACATTTCTTTAAAGAGTTTGTTAGGCCACCTAATCTGTTATAATATTACTATGATATTAGATCTCGTCGATTACAGTTTTACCATTAGGACATACTTAGTAGGTTATATGCGCTAAGTAAAATAATAAACAGATATTTCGAAAATTTTATGCATTCTTGAGAGAACGGGGTATAATATTTAAAAACACACTGTAGAAAACATATCAGCAGAAAAAGGGAATACATAAATACAGTATGTTTTGTATGATGAGTTGTCGTCAGTTTAAAAGAAATAAGTTCGTCGCCATATTTAAACGTTATTTTACAATACATCATACATTTTCAATAGCTTCGAAATACGCAGATATGTAATAATATACTATATACTCTTGTAGGTTATTCAACGTATCTATAGTAAACTCTTATGATTAATAATAATCTGTAACCTTATTGTTTTTTATTACATCACAGGTTAGAGCATACGAATATAATTTAGGTTAGATTAGGTTAGAGCCTACGAATACATTTTTAGGGCAGAACGTAGGGAGCAGAGTAAGTACAAAACAACATACTGTCATACAAGGACGTTTATTGATACGAGTAGTTTCGACGCTACTTAAAACATAATACATAACTTATATATATAATATCTATTAAAATAGTACATTTCGTATACACTAATAATGGTACTACATACCCGACTATAAAGTAAACATGGTAAGTATAACAGCCGTTTAAAAGAATAGATAGTAAATATAACTATATCTAATTATTTTATAAAATACTATGTTAACTAAGAGGTTATATACAGAATATATACGCCTGTATTCGACCTCTAAAGGGTTCATAAGACCAGACTAGACCAGACCAGACCAGACTAGACCAGACCAGACCAGACCAGACCAGACCAGACCAGACCAGATCAGACCAGACCAGACCAGACCAGACCAGACCATACCAGACCATACCAGACCAGACCAGACCAGACCAGACCAGACCAGATCAGACCAGACCAGACCAGACCATACCAGACCAGACTAGACTAGACTATAGATGATAGACAGTAAAATCATGAACAATTATACCACCTGTAATATAATAGAACTTACTTGATATTTTAAAATTAGTGGCTGAATCTAATTATTACAGTAATTCAATTGTAGAAACTGAAGATGTAATCTTTAAAACATCTAAAGTTATAAGTTTTTAGTAGTCAGGTTAGATTAATAGAGGGTGTTATAATCAAAAAAATAATAATAAATAACGAAAAACTTACATATGATATTAGTTGGGTTACAGTCTACGAATATATTTTAGGTTAGATTTAGGTCGCGCGACCTAAATCTAACCTAAAATATATTCGTAGACTGTAACCCAACTAATATCATATGTAAGTTTTTCGAATGTTAATGACGATTTTGTAAGTAACTACAATGGTCTAACCTAATAAATATTTTATGAACTAATCTTAATAGAGATTTTTTTTTGTAAGTAGCTACATGCTCTAACCTAATAAATGTTTTATGAACTAATCTTAATAGAGATTCTTGAATCTTTGCAACAACCGGAGTCTAAAATCTATAACCTTAATATAATTTTTGGGTTCTAACCTAGATTGCTTCATTTAATTTAATCATTTATATTAATATTATATTGATTTATCATGCAATTTTGGGTTTTAAAGTAAAGTAAAGAAGAATTAATGTTTTTTATCACAGAATTTTGAAATAAACTTCTAAACTTTGTATTCATCGTTTTGTCCCGAGCTATCTCAATTTCAAAATCAAGACTACAGCTATGTTGTTTTTCCTTACGGAGCCAATCTTACAAAACAAATAGTTTCTAAAAACGATTTGATTATAACACCCTCTATTAATCTAACCTGACTACTAAAAACTTCTAACTTTAGATGTTTTAAAGATTACATCTTCAGTTTCTACAATTGAATTTCTGTAATAATTAGATTCAGCCACTAATTTTAAAATATCAAGTAAGCTCTATTATATTACAGGTGGTATAATTGTTCATGATTTTACAGTCTATCATCTATAATACTCTAGTCTAGTCTGGTCTGGTCTGGTCTGATCTGGTCTGGTCTGGTCTGGTCTGGTCTGGTCTAGTCTGGTCTGGTCTGGTCTGGTCTGGTCTGGTCTGGTCTAGTCTGGTCTGGTCTGGTCTGGTCTGGTCTAGTCTGGTCTGGTCTGGTCTAGTCTAGTCTTATGAACCCTCTAGAGGTCGAATACAGGCGTATATATTCTGTATATAACCTCTTAGTTAACATAGTATTTTATAAAATAATTAGATATAGTTATATTTACTATCTATTCTTTTAAACTGCTGTTATACTTACCATGTTTACTTTATAGTCGGGTATGTAGTACCATTATTAGTGTATACGAAATGTACTATTTTAATAGATATTATATATATATATAAGTTATGTATTATGTTTTAAGTAGCGTCGAAACTACTCGTATCAATAAACGTTCTTGTATGAAAGTATGTTGTTTTGTACTTACTCTGCTCCCTACGTTCTGCCCTAAAAATGTATTCGTAGGCTCTAACCTAATCTAACCTAAATTATTTTCGTACGCTCTAACCTGTGATGTAATAAAAAACAATAAGGTTACAGATTATTATTAATCATAAGAGTTTACTATAGATACGTTGAATAACCTACAAGAGTATATAGTATATTATTACATATCTGCGTATTTCGAAGCTATTGAAAATGTATGATGTATTGTAAAATAACGTTTAAATATGGCGACGGACTTATTTCTTTTAAACTGACGATGTTTTATTTCTCCAGGCTAAGTCTTCAAGGTTCTCATAACTATAGATATTGTAAGAGGAAATCACGTATCCAGAAACAGCCGTGATCTAAGGTATTAAGTTCCTCTAGTACTTTCGTTCACTGTATTTAGACGCAGATATGTCATATTGTTTACGGTAGGTAGGTAGGTAGGGAGGGAACAAGAATTAAAGCAAATGTAGTAAATATTCATGTTTATATGGTAAGTTTGATAATTTAAAATGTACGGACATCGGTTCCGGGTTACATACACTTAGGATAGAACCTACGATTCATTCTCGAGCATACATATTGCTCCGAGCGCTTACGATTATAACCGAGAACAACCGATTGCGCTGGTCGATCAGTATAAATAGGCGGGGTAGTGTTCCTGTTCCTTCATTAGTCGAAATGGAGCAGCACGCTAACGACGTATGTAAGAAGAATGACTCTGGTCGACAGGATTGCAAAATACAGTGTCCGGTTTGCTTCAAGTCTTTCGCGAGGCCATTCACTTGCAAGAGACACGTAAAAACCAAGCACGATTCAAACAGAATCAAGTGTTCTAGCTGTGTCAAAACTTTTTCACGTCGTGACCACTTAAAAAGACATATTAAAAGCGTTCACGAATCAATCAAAGTTCGGTGTTCTAATTGCTTCAAATATCTTTCACGCATCGACAGCTATAAAAGGCATTTAAAAAACGTACATAATAACGCAAATGTTGTAAAGACAGCTCTGGTAAAGGAAGCAAATGGACCTACTGATATCGTTGAGACAGAAGAAGAAGAAGAAGATATGACTTCAGCCATGCATTTGGGTATTGATGAATGTGGTTCCTCGTTTACCAACTATGATAGTAACGAAGAGTTGAACAAGGAAAGGGCTATTGGTACAGTTCCAATGAGTCAGTCGTCGGACTTTATACGTATTAGTATTGCTGCGAGGGCATACGACGACTCAGAGACCCGTAGAACTACAACAGTCGTCATAGAAAACAACTTATGATCTATATTCTTGTATTATGTTATGTATACTAAATAAATGCTTGTAAAATAACTTTATATGTTTTATTTATCACGCCCATACTCTGATTTCTTGTCTAACAGGGTGGACTCAGCCATTTTTTTTTGTTTTAAGACTGTTTCTAGCCTAAGGATGTATAGCCCTAGGGTTAATTAATTGAGTTTGACCTGTAGAGCATATTATGTTAGCGTTCAGTTAGTATGGCTTTGATATCCCTAATTGTTATTTACGCCAAACCTGACTACATGTATTGTTAAAGTAAAATTTAGAGGTAATATACAGGAATATATGCGCCTGTATCCGATCTCTAAAATATAAGCCTTTTAAGTCTTATAAATATTACTTTGTAGAGCTATGTTCAACAGGTATGCGCTAAATATGTTGATGTCAGCATTGTACATAAAATATATATAGGTCATTTGTTGCACGGAAAATTAAACTTCTCTGTAACGTATATCCTATATTACTTTGTACAACTGCGTTCATCAGGTATGCAATCAGCAGTAGAGTATCATACGTACCTGGTATAATTTAACGCTTATCAGTAGGTCCCTCGTTAGGAATTTTAAAAATAATGAAATTTTTATTGAATCAGCTAAATAGATAGTGTACTTATAAGTGAATCTCTAAATAACGAATGCGTTAACAGAACTCCTGCATTAATATACATAACGTTTCATCGTGTTTTTTCAAAACACATTTCATTGTAAAAGAATAAGAATAATTTCAATTTTATTTATCAGGTGATATACATTATATTATTTTCATATATTAGTATGCAAAGTTATCGTTTCAATAAAAGTAAAATATTTATCTGATTTATTTCTCCAGGTTAAGTCTTCAGGGTTCTCATAACTGTAAATTTTGCAAGAGGTAACTACCCTGTGTTTCAAAGTTATAAAGACCTAAACATATGTTATAGACTTATATTTCGAAGGTATCGAAAATGGGATTATTGTGTAATCAAATGTTTTAATTTTTTTTTATGTAAATTAAAGAATCATTAGGGTTTTTCTGAAGAAGGTTTTCCTAAAAAAATACTATATAAAGTCAACCTAATTATGATTAAATGAGAAAACATATTATTAAGCTGTTCAAAATTCGAATGTCTAGAAAAAAAGAAAAAAAAATGGGTAGCTCTTACTGAATATACGAAGAATACGTTTTAGGTATGTATTGAGATACATAACATTTCTGTCATATATGAATTTGTATACATCGATCTAGATCCTGCTACCGTATATGTTTAACATAAAAATAAATGAAAACTATAAACTTCTTTTATCGTTTTTATTTATAAAATTTTAATAATAATATTAAATGTTTGCATTGTACGACATACTGATAGGGTAGGTGAATTGCAGGCATTTAGCAGGTCCATGTTTCTAAATGCGGATCCATAGGGTAGAATAAGAATCAGAAAAAAGTATTAGGCAATGTTCATTGAATAGACTACCTGTTACATTTCATACCTTATTCGTCTCGATGAACATACAGTCAGCATACAGTTGATATCTTTCTGTCTTTACTTTACCTAGGTAAACCAATCCTAGAGACAGAGTTGTATTCGCTATCTTTTGGTTGAGATCGACCACTTTATCTTCAGTAAGTTTGTCGGCGAATCTTTTGTGTAGATATGTTATAGACTTATATTTCGAAGGTATCGAAGATAATTACAAATTAGTATTAATTATACTAGTTAATATCCTACAAAAGTATATAGTAAATTATTACATATCTTCATATTTCGGAGTTGCTGAAATGTATGATATATTGTAAAATAACGTTTAAATAAGAGTTTACTTTAGATGCTACGAATATCTATATGGTGTATAAACAATAAGAACGTATATGTAGAAATCGCTTACAGGGGTAGTAGATATAACGAAAAGGGTTAAAATCTGTTCAAAATTACATTACGTCTAGAAACCTAGAAAATTAGATAATTGTAGCATACGCATGTTAAATGTACCTATTCATTCACCTCGTCTGTAGTAGATATAATGAAAAAGGATAAAAATCTGTAGTATAGGGTTTATGCTTATACTCAGGCTCGCAATCATATGTAGCGTATCGATGCTTACATAGTATAATTATTTTCTCAACGTAGGATATATCGATATTCTTCTAGTTTGATTAAATCCTATAAGTTATATTCATTTCACCCTTTTTTTTATTCAGTTAAGACATTTATAATAATCATAGGGAGCCTGGTATGGGCATAAACCGATTGCAACTATTCTTTCACCTCGTCAGTAGTTAGACTCGAATCTTATGATTTCATATATGAAGAATACGTTTAGTGATGCTTGATTTGAATACTACAATCTTGATCACGCTGTTGGAGTGTACTGATACCTCGATTGTGTGCATAGAAGTATAATGAGTATCAGTTATCGTATATTCAAATTAGTTGAATATATGTAGTACAACTTTATAGATTCTAGAAAGTTCCTATCAATATTAGAGCAATGAATGTAGACTGATGTGTGTGTTATATAATACCGATTCTCGCATATACGAACTTAGGAGCTAGCTGCTGACTCTGCATGACATTAGATGATTATGATAATGATAGATGATCGTGATAAAGAATGTTGTTATTTATAGCAGTGACTTTATTACAATTCTTACTAGAATATAATTGTATGATATCATATCATGATATGTACCTACAATTCGATTACCTACATTTTGACTACCTAAATTAGACCTTAGTCTAAGAATAATCATGTGTTTTATCGTTATCTTATGATATCAGGAATGCAATACTTCTATTAATCTTTAGTTTAGCGTAGATATAAATCTCTTTGTATAGCTCAAAAAATGATAGTTATAGGGCTGTATTGACTTATATAACATTTCTCTCATATATGAATATTTTAGTTCAGAGAGCATTTACAAACAATGCACAATTTATACAAAGCAGTCATTCAGAACAGGGTAAGATAATTCGTATGATCTATTAAATTTAAAATAGTAATCTGCTGTTCAGCTTGATTTAATTTTCGTAAATGTCTAAATATTACAAACATACAAACAAAATAGACTTAAGTAAGAAACAAAACGTATACATTACATATCTAAAATTGTACAACATATTGATAGGGTAGGTGAATTGCAGGCATTTAGCAGGCCCGTGTTTCTAACTGCTGATCTATAGGCTAGAAAAATCATAAAAGTATTAGGCAATGTTCATTGAATAGACTCCCTGCTTCATTTCATAACTTATTTGTTTTAATAAATAGACATTAGTCAAACGATCGATATCCTCATGTCTTTACCTTCAATATATAATATATTTATTTTTGATATCTAGTTAATGTGTTGTGATCTTGATTGACTGTAATCTTTTTCCTGTAAGATGCTATAAAAGCCGTAATTAATATTTCTTAATATATATAGTTTAGTTTAATCCGTGTATGTATTTTATTCTTGCATTTTTTATTTCACAATGTATAACTATATACAATTTATTTTAAAACCGTTTTTCTGAAATTTCTAGATTTTAATACAAACAAAATTGATTTAGGCTTCAGGAAATATCCAAACAGATTTACTCAGAATTTACGGTTGTTATTAAATAATAATTAGCCGTCGGCAACTTTTAAAATATTTCGATTAAACCAATAGTCTTTCATGTTTGAATTTTAACTTTCTACACCCGCTAATTGGAAATTCATTAGCAATGGTGAAATCATCGTTACAGAAAATAAATTTTACAATCAAGACGTCATGTTTTTACCTTACCGATCTCATTTTTCATATAAGTTAATGTAGGATAATAATGGTACTACATACCCGACTATAAAGTAATCATGGAAAGTATAACAGCTGTTTAAAAGAATAGATAGTAAATATAACTATATCTAATTATTTTGTACTGATATAAAAAGCCGCGGATCTACTGATGTTACGGGCCTCATGTAGTAATAATATCTGTATATAGTTTTCAAATTGTTATATTTAAGATGTATCAAGAAAAATTTCTTGAGTTTCTTCACGATTGGCTCATATAAGGTTAATAATTGTCTCATCTCAATGACTCATGATAATAATCATAATTGGCTTATAATTTTTGAATCCTAAAGATTTAATATTATTAATGTACAATATTTATAAATATTTTCCGGGAATTATTTTTAAATAAATTGGATTTAATCAAATATACGTGAAAACATTTTTATAAATAACTCGTATGCAGTAATTTAAAAGACAAGCTCCGTGGTCTCGGGGTTAAGCTATGGACTTGTAAACAGACGTACTTTACGAACCCTGGTTCGAAACTCGTTGGATCCACTAATTTTTATAAAAAAGTGTAGCAGGTTGCCTATCTACAGGTGTATAGAAATCTACTATACCGATCACAGGACGTTACCGATAGATGGCAGTAGCAGTACTAAAAATTCAAATCCAAGGGCGGGAAATGATGACAAGTTGGAAATGACAAGCGAGAGCGAGAGAGAGAGAGAGAGAGAGCCAGAGCGAAAGCCGAGCGAGAGAGAGGGCCAGAGCCAAGCGAGAGCGAGAGAGATGGCCAGAGCAAGAGCGAGAGAGAGGGCCAGAGCAAGAGCGAGAGAGAGGGTCAGAGCGAGAGCGAGAGGGCCAGAGCAAGAGCGAGAAAGAGGGTCAGAGCCAAGCGAGAGCGAGAGAGAGGGAGAGGGCCAGAGCGAGAGAGAGAGAGAGAGAGAGAGGGCGAGAGCCAAGCGAGAGCGAGAGAGAGGAATCTACTATACCGAAGACATGACGTCACCGATAGATGGCAGTAGCAATACTAAAAATTCAAATCCAAGGGCGGGAAATCCAAGATGACAGATTCAAAATGACAGATACAAAATGGCGGATATGTAAATGACATTCAAAATGGCGATTCAAAATGGCTATTCAAAATGGCGATTCAAAATGACGATCCAAAATGGCGATTCAAAATGGCGATTCAAAATGGCGATTCAAAATGGCGTTTCAAAATGGCGTTTCAAAATGGCTATTCAAAATGGCGATTCAAAATGGCGATTCAAAATGGCGATTCAAAATGGCCGCCGAGTAGGGATAGGAGTGGGAGATGGCGTCGACCAATCAGAAGCAAGGGGAGGAGCTACAGGAGTAGGGATAGCCAATCAGAGAGCAGTAGGCGTGGCCAAAAAAAAGGAGTGGGAGGCATCTCAAGTGAGGCAATACCTACTTATATTCAATTTCATTAATATCTGAACGGTAGTTCTAAAACGACGGTACTACCTTAAGAACAGTACATTTAATGCAGCCACATTATATTATTTGATTATTGACTGATAGATCCTTCAAAATAATGTCAAATGTGTCTGACAAATCAATATGGAGCGTGTATGTCAAATGAGAATGTCATTAATATGATTAAGAATCTGTGACTGAGAAATTATGCAGTGTAAGCGATTTAACTCAAGATAAACAAAATTTATTAAAGTTAAGGGTGACATGTCAGTCATTATGTCCTACATCTATTTCTAAATTATTTGGTATTGAACGAAAATCATGTGAAATGGTAATGGAGAATGTTTGTGATCCATCTGAAGAATTGGCTACAGCAAATTTAGTATGCAATTCATTCAATTTATCTCCAGTTACAACAATTACAAAGTTGGATAAAAATCAAAGGTCTCGGGCATTATTAAAAAACCAGTAATCTTTAATAGGGAGATTAGAAATTTCCTTTAGTATTCAAACACGATAGCTCTAATAGTAAAGAAACTATTAAATTTTCCGTAAATTGCGATTTCGGTCAAAAATGCTGTGCAGAGCCGAAGAAAATGGTCGCCACAATAATACCAAGGCTTGCAAAATTTATTTTGCTATTTTTGAAATGTCAATGTATTAGGAATATTCTGTGTAAAATATAAAAATTATCTTTAAATGTCAAGCAACAATTTATTTTTGAATTGGGTACGATAGGGATTGGCTGAATTATTATTAATGTTAATTGTAATTATCATTGTCTAACCACATAGTGGAGGAGCGCTAGGCAAAAAGAGCGTTATCTCGGAACCGGTTGAAACAACTCGAATTTGAATGATTTTTTTTAAATCTTGTAAATATAAAATACTAAAATAGCGACGGTAGAATAAAAAAACTAACCTTTATGGGTTAGAAATTGAGGCTCAGATCTGGAAATGAGGTGAAACTCGAAAACATAAATATTTTCCAAGTGGTCCAGTACTGGTTGCTGGACCATCTCAAAAAATTTTTTTGTGTTATCACATCTAAGTATTGGTAGTTCAAACACTAGCAATTTATTTTTATTCCTTTTGGTCTAAATATGGCAGCCATATTTGTTTCGTGGTGAACGACGTTTCTTGCAGTTTTTATTTAAACGAAAATCTGGATATCTCAAGAACGGTTGGTCACAGAGACCAGTGGCGAATTTAGGATTTTTTTGGGGGGATTAAGATTTCCGGTTTTTACGAGAAACCACGATTTCAATACATAAATGACCTAGACTACATTTGTTGTTCAAAACATAAGCTTTGTAAGAAGCTTTCTTTAGTTTAAGCCAGAGGTTTAACATCTTCTTTGCAAAATTCCCGCTTTTTAGGGTGACACATTTCCAGGAAAAGATGAAGTCTCAGGGCTCATTTTTTCGCAGAAGGCATATAGTTAGGAATACTTTATTCTTAAAATATTGGAAATCTAAAACTTCACTATTTTGGTATTTATGGATTTTTGAAATTCTCGTTTTTCTTCATTTTTGGGCAACTTTGGACCTCAATATCTTTGATGGGCATGGATAGATTTTTGATA
The DNA here is from genome assembly GCA_929113105.1 of Agrypnus murinus. Lineage (NCBI taxonomy): Eukaryota > Metazoa > Arthropoda > Insecta > Coleoptera > Elateridae > Agrypnus > Agrypnus murinus. The sequence continues at coordinate 76,978,401 of OV816028.1, read as the reverse complement.
TATTAGGTCAAATGAACCAATATATGATGGCAAGTTACGTTAATATCTCAACTTTGATATTAGCGTAATGATAGTAATGCCCAGAAAAATATAAATGTAAAGTATTTATAATAGTATTACTGAATAAATGTACCATTGATTTCATAATGCTCTAGGGCAGTAAGGCTAATATGATGCTATTTCTTATTATTTTATCCTATACATATCATTGAAAAAATGAATAAAATAGATCATTATGAAACCAAATAGTACTTTATTCTAATGGTAACATTGGTTTGGGAAAGTAAAATCTTTATTATTGTTATTACATATTAGATAGATAGCCATATGCTATTGGTAAAAGTTCTTGCAGTGATAACTAAAGGAATTAAATATAATAAGGTTACTTTTTCCTTGTATTTTCTACCGTGGTCGACTTTCCTCCCAACTCGTGTAAATTGTGTGAGCTAACATGAGTATAACTCTGGTCTTACATCATGTCAAAGTTAAGATTCTTACCACAGTTTGCCAGCATATATTGCTTGATTTGCAAAAAAACCATCCACGCCTATCAGAGATATTGAGTTCCCAAGTTACCCAAAAATGGAGAAAACAAGAATTTCAAGAATATTTAGGTTTCCGAAATTCACCGCATTTCTCGATTCTAGTCTCTAACCCATAAAAGTTTTACTATTTTATATTTACAAAATTTAAAATCCGAGTAGTTTCAACCGGTTTCGAGATATAAACGTAAGATTACTCCACTAATAGAACTATACATATTTGTGGGTGGTATATGGTGAAGTCGATGCTTCACGATAACCATACGTAAGTGTTTGCGTGGTTGCTGGGACCGACTGCTTAACTGGCCATCCGATACACATGCCTGAGGAAAACATCTGGTTTCAGCAGGATAGTGCTCCACCGCATTATACTGTTCATGTAAGTCATTATTAAAATGCGCTGTTGTTCGACACTGGATTGATAGTCTGGAGACAATCGATTCGTTTACTTACCTTCGGACTTACCTCCAATTCATTTTCTTTTGTGGAATTGCCAGGAAACGGTTTTATGGCAATAGTCATTTTATTTCAGCAGATATCACCTGTGATAAAAGTGAGTTTGTATACCGAATTAGTTATGGATTAGCAGCAAATGGGCGTTATTTGAACATCGACTTTAATTTTAAAAATTTTGTAGAATTGTAGTAAGTTTTTATTGTAATTACACAATTTATAAATTTTACAATTTAACAGAGAGATTATTTAACACCCCGTATTTATCGGCTCATACATGACATGTGTGTTTGATATTTATACAGAAATCTTTTCTTTTCAATTTACATAAGTTTTTGTTTATTAGAAGGCAATTTTAAATTTTATGTTTTTGAAAAGATTTTATTAAAATTCTCTTGTTAGTCTGATCGCACATAGATAGATAATTATGTGTAAAATCTGTGTACCTTATAGGGCGAATTAATTCCAATGTTTTTTATAGAAAAAACTTTTTGTATTAGAAAATGTATGAATTGTTCTTATGACCAATTCTACACTGTACCTTTGTAAGTGGAAACAAAAATGCAGTTTTTATAAGAAGGGAATGAATCATAGTACACTTTCTTCTCTAAAAAATAAACTTCAACCTTTTTATTTCTTCTATTTTATTTCCACTGTCCATTACCCATTTGCTACTTTTTGTTAGAATTTGAGGATGTGTACAGTTTTAAATAAACAAGCGTCCATCTCGAATAACGCAGATAATTAACTATTTTGTAAAAATGTTAAAACAGTAGTAAATCGTCACATAGAAAATGTAATTTAGCAGTTTACATTTTATATTATAACCACTGCAAAAAACAAACATATAAATCGATTGTCGGCAATGTAGCGCCAGTGCACACATGCAGCAATTCCTCGTTGCAAGCCAGTTGCTGGCCCGCAATTTTACGGTTTGAGATACTATAAAGTTAAAAAAGTTGGTAAGGTATATCTCACAAAAGTGACAAACCATGGTTAGTACGCCTAGAATACTCGATTATGATCGGACTATCTGCTACTAATAACGAAGGGCGTATTTCAAACCATGTACATCAAGGTCGCACAATACGTGCGATGGTTATTATAAAATATAGCGTACAGTGTGTCGTTAAGCAATGTTTCCGCAGTTGTTTCTGCAAGAAATGTGTTTGATGGGTGGACTAACTTCAGGTTTTTTAATATCAAATATCCAAGAAAATATTAGTTTTGAAAAGAAATGTGCTCATGCCTAGCTGGACTATCAAAAGTATTCTTCAACGGTAAAAGAAAAAATTTCTATCTTGATAAATAAAGCTAAGAAAAGTAAAAAACGTTATGAGGTTTTTATTTTTTTATATAGAAAACTAAAACAAAAACTAAAAAAATACCTCATAGAGAGCTTTAACTTATTATTATATACATGAAAAAATATAGTATAATGTTTCAATTCACAAAGAAACTTTGTAAAGAGAAAAAAATGCTCCCATATACTTAACATATGCCAATATTTTGGTGTGCAAGAGCCTTAATGGTTCTCTACACTTTTATTGACTCAGTACTTTTGAAGAAAAGTATTCATCAGAATATTTTCTTGGTTCACTGCACTACCAAACTCAGCAGGACCATAGGACATATTATAAATTCAACAAAGAGGTTGGCGTTTTCTTAAGATTGTTTTAGCTATTATTTAAATAAATAACATTTACCAAATTAAAAAGCTTTGAGCAATTCCTCTTGCTATAAAATCATTCCCCTGTCGCTAGTATTGAAAATATGTCTAAATTTCTTAAACACATGAAAATTAATATGATCTTCTATACTAAACCATGTGTTATTGTACAACTAACTGAGATTGTTGGTGGAAACTGGTTTCTAGCAATTTAAGTTTTTTTTTCAAAATTGCAGATCTAAAATAGGTAGTTAATAAAAAATCACCCATTTTTATTTAAATTACATTAATTGCAATTATCAATAAAAATTTATATTTTCGTTTTAGGTTTATATCTGTTTTTTGTAACAGTCGTAATTTAAACATTAACGCCTGAAGTGTAGGCAACCCATTCATCGGTTAGTCGATTAAAAGAAATCAGATTACCTTTGTTTTGGAGATTGACAAGAAAGTTATTGTTTTGTTATATGGTAGCAAGGTGAAATCTTGTGTGTTCTTTCCAAGTTTAACGTTAGTGAGTGATGGTGTAAACGGTGAGAATCTGGTGAAACACTGTATTAACTCATAAAGCAAATCATGGATGGTGGAAAGACCCTTTGCTAAAGAAAAAAAATTGAGATTTTCTAATCAACATTAATTGTTGGATGTCAAGATTCCAAGCTACCTATGACCTAAAATCACACTTAAAGCCGTTTTCTATCTATACGTAATTCCTGTTAATCTAAAGGAGTTGGAGTTCTCTCTACCTTTTTGAGCGTACACTAATGCGTTACATTTTGTTTTAGGCTTTTTTTCCAGTAACTGTAATCCTTATAATATTTTGAGATACTTACTACCCGTTGCTCATCTTTGGGGTTCCTGTTCCTTTCTGTTTTGGTTTTGGTTACAAGACCTGTCTTCATCTGGGCTTATCACAGAACGCGGTGAATTATACCGGAGGTGCAAGCTGAAGGTATCTAAACTACCTCAAGCTAGGTGAGGAGAGTTACCAGGTCAGAGGATCTCTGCTACGTTAGTCATATGAACATTTATGGGGGATGTTTGACCACACCAGTAGGAATAATGTAATTGTAGTACTAACTGATTTATTTGTAGTAATTCTATGTAACAACGCCTGAAGGTTTGTTATTATTGGCAGTTTGCCTTAGTTCGTGTTGGAAGCTAGATAATCAATCATTTACGGTAGGGGTAGCGTTATCATACGAATAATACCGGTGAGGAACCAATCAGCTGAGTGGGAACACAACGGTCCTATCAATACTTAATTAATCGCTAATAGCATCCCTTTTTTTGTCCTTCTTGTTGGCTAATAACGAAAGCTTCAGGGTTGACTGCTTAATAACAGGTAAATCGGTTGGGGTTGTTATTGTTCATGGGGTTATTATTGTTTCGGGTGGGCTAAGATATTTAACGCAAACCGCTATGTTGAATGACCCTAGATAGACTGTGTGCGTGACCCGTCGGTCAACCGAATAATATTGTATTTTATGGTGGATGAGTAGCGTCCCGTAGAATTATCTTACTAATTCTAGTTGTTGATGTGTACTGTGTTGTGATCTATTTATTTCCCTACCCATCTGTTATTTGACAATATATGTATAAAAAGTGCGTATCGGTGTCTTATTTATTGATGTTTAATTTGATGATCTTTGTTGGTTTATATTTTTTGTGAACGCCAGGTAACCTTTTAGATTTTTCTCATTTGTCGTCGAGTTCAGACGGAGGGATTAGCTCACATTCCTAGCGGTAGGTATCAGAAGGTTGGAATTCGTGGCGCCCTGTAATTAAAATCTACCGAACTAGCCCGTCTCCATTGCAGCTAGTCGGAGTAATCATCGCTAGGGTGTGGCAAAAGAAGGGTGCGACATTTTCTTTATATAGTTTTATGTCGTTTTTTATAGAATCTGGGTAAAATATACATGTATAAAAATATACATAAGGCGATAAGGCTGATATCAAAGCATTTGCGGCCTAGCTAGAACTTCATGGGTCGAGTCCGTCGGGGCGAAACATGTGAACTAGTGAGGCTATAAATGTGGCTACCGGCTGTGTATCGTATATATACAATTTTTTGTATATTGAAAAGGACTACTTTGAAAGCAAATAATTTGGGATAAATATTACTTAACAATCAAAAGCGTTGTATTTGTTTTCAAATTTCAACAAGTTTGTTGTCATGCGTTGTTAAGAATACCTACTTGTCAAGGGCGTTGTTAAGTGCTACTGGACACGTTGCTAAGCTAGTGCTTATGCTAAGGCTTAAAGGCTTGTGTTATTAAATTACTGTTAAATTGTTGTTGTGTTTATAAAAGAAGTGTTTCAATGCCAGTTATAAAACCGAATGAAATTTTGCATGGTTAATAGAATGATAACTATTGTCTGGTTTGGCTGTTCTTGCTTACTACTGTTTTTAATGCGCAAAATTCTCATATTCAATTCTTTCATTTGAACTACTCAAAAAGGTGATGAAAAATTTTATACTATTAATTAACTAATGAAGGCATACTCCTAATTTCTTTTTATTTAGAAAAAATGATTAAGTTTCTGGAAATAGCTGTTAGAACAGTAGAAGTATTAATTTCTGTTGCAGGCAGCGAACTACACATTTTACAATTTTATTTAAAAATTCATAATTTGTAAACAGTGTTAATTTCGCGATGTACATTAACTCTTTCACTAAAGATTTCCTGTTAAGAGAATAATTGACATTTTGAAGCAATAATTTTATAGCAGATGAACATTTTTCTGCGGGATTCGACGCAAAGCCTTATTGACTTATTGACGCACACTGGTGTAAAACTCACAAAATCGGCGCATAAGGGTAGAAAATCAAGTTCTTGGAATTCTTAAATTATATGTCAGGTGTTATTAAGAAGGAATGGGGGCATCTTTTATGCACGACCTGGGAACTGAGAAATTGCCATGTACTGATATAACATCCCCCTACTTTGTCATTTCATTATAGCGCTTAAAGCAAGTACACTTGTGCGTTAATTAAATGTACCCCCCCCCCCCCAGTTAAACAGAAGGATTAATTTGCTAGTTGAAAATATGGATTTAGATTTTCAAGGTAAGTAGTTTTAGCCTATGCAACAGTTATTCCGCTTGTATTTATTACGATTTATTAAATATAGGTACGAAGATTATGAGTTTTTTTTTGTTGGCATTTTATCAATAATCTGTCATAAGTTTCGATTCCCGTCGATTGATGCGTTCTAGTTTATACATCTAAGAGAAGCATATTTGGTGAAGACTTCCTGAAAATTTCAGACCCCCTCGACCCCCCTGCCTGAGTTAGTAATTTTTAAAGCTACTACTGCAATTTATAGTTTAATTAAAATTTAACATAAACTGTGCAACAGAACATTCTTTAGATAATTAAACAAAAACTAAATGGTATCCAGGTTTTTTCTTGCACAAGTGGAAATTTAATTTTAATTGTCGTTACTCCTACAAAACAGTTCAAACATTGGTAAAGAACGGTATTATGGCGAGCATGGTTAATTGACATAAACACGATGCGCCGGTTTTTCGACTTTTACACCAGTGTGCGAGGTTTCGCCGCTTCGATCATGAAACAAATGTTGAGCGGCGGAGAAAGAACTTACCTAATTTTCTATTTTATAATCTTACTCCCAAAATCACCTGGATTAAAGTAGCTGGACGGGAACTGTTTAAATAATTTTTTGTCGTACAAATATTAATAACAAAATGAAATGTTCAAACAGAATATAGTAGTTATTTATGTTTCACTTGCATATTATTTGGTGATTATACCTGTGATACGAACTGTATAAACAACTCTATAACAACCAGGGCATTATAAGCGGGGGTTATAGTCTATAACGCCCGCTCATCTTTTACTTTGCAATCGGAGCCGGCGTTACGTTAAATAGTAATTTAGATTAGACCAATAACAATACTGCACTATGTTTGCGTACGAGTGTGTTGCGACACAACAAATAACGAGTATTTGCAACTTAGTTTCTGGGCGCGTTGTCCACGAATTCTTTTATGCCGACTTCTGCAGAGATTGCTTAAATAAAATTAACTTATCCTTTAGATTACATTAGTGCTATTAGGATTTTTTATTTTCATGTTCATTTAAAACTGGCGCACTTCAAACTTCAAATTCTTCTATTTACAGGTAAATAGTGAGATTAAACCAGCTTTCCGCGAATTATTTCAAAGCAAAATCTTATTTTTACTGGCCTATCATTGCTATTTTGCTAATATTTTTAAATTATTAATAAAAATTATAATTATAATAAGCTCTTTGTGATTGTTTTTTATTTTGTCTTATATTTGTCTTTATTTGCTTATCAGAAATAATTAAATGGACTTATTTTATTTAAGTTTGCGCGCAAATAAACACTGCCTTCTAATTTATCCGTTGGTAAATAAGCTGGTATACACGAACCACAGCTCTCATCTTTGACAGAATTCCAAAAACGTCAAATAATAATTTCGTTGCCTGCTGAGTGGATTGATTTTTTTTTATACCTAGAAATCAAGATCCCTCTTAAATTTAAAATAATTGAAATTCCAATAAATATATTAAGAGATAATGATAATGTCTTCTAGTTCCAATAATAATAGTAATAATAATTACATTACCTACATTATCTTTAACCCCTTATACCTTTCGGTATCGAGGTGCCGGAACGCACCGAGCCGCAGAGTGGATATGTGGGTGTGAGACGAAGCAGCGGAGCCATGTAGGCAAGTACACTGCGCTCGTAGTTTACCCATCCGAGTACTTTCCGGAGTAAACTCGACTTAACTCTGTTAAGCGATATAATCCACTATAACCACCCTGCCCTGCTGCCGGCAGTAATAATAATTAGTAAGTAAAATCTTCATTTTATGATCAAGGAGACCATAATCCTACTTTTTATGTTAATAATTTTGGAGTTAGAGAACGTAATTTCACGCCGGCGAGAATATGCTAATTAAATTGTTTTTCGTTGCAGGTATATTTATATATTTTGTAAAACAACTGCAATATTTGACGCGTATGACGTCGCAGATTTTAACAACGCTCAAAATTATCAAATTCTTACATAACAATGTAGCCCATAAAATTACCAACAAAATGACGAGATACTTGTATCTTAAATTGGCTAATAAGCTTGTAAATCAACGTCAACGATAGCTGTCAAATGAATTTCAAAAATGTTAATTACATCTTAATTGCATGCTTCCAAGCCATAACAACATATGGTACAGCTGTATTACACAATCTTGCGACTTTCCTGAATAAATTTACATCATGAACAACTTAATACATAAAGGAAAACTTAACAACAGTTTTGACGATGGAACGTTTTGATGGTACAATCTTGAATCAAGATCTCTATGCCTTTAAACAACTCAAACAGTTCTTGCAATTTTACAATAATCCAGGGAACGTCAATAAAATATTAGACAAAATAACTAATTCATAAAATAAAACAAATCCTGTTAATGAACGCAACGTTCAATGGCAAAAGGATTAACTTAAATAATACAACATTATAAATCAAGTAAGTTGATTCTATCATTATAAATCTTTAGGTAATAACAAGGTAATAACTCTTTTTATTTGTTTTCAGGTGAATCGCAACCCGTAACTGAGTTTGTTCATTGATCGAGGAAAATTCCTTCCTATAGTTAATCTACCCATGTGCAATACAAAATATTTCTACATAAACAGCTGATAAAATATCTTATATTTATTAGCTATTAAGTGCATGTGTTGAATCTTTAAGTCTAACATGTTTATTTTTAACTTCTTACATTGGAATATTAATCCAAAAAGTTAGGTTATGTTTGCAAAATAAAACCTAAACGCTTATTTTCTTATAACCTGCTATTTTTAAGCTAATACTATTGCATGTAAAATGTTTAACATGAATAAATTAGTTTCTTTGGTTTCTTTATTTTTTTATTATATAATTTAAACTTAATCAAACTTATTTTCTACGTTGAATCGTAGATTTTATAATCTCCCTAATTGAGATCAAATCTGGCCTAATCATATCATCGTAATATGATCGCATCGAAATGTGGCGACCAGAAATTGCACTGCAGAAAAAATTAACTGCATGTATAAAAATTACAAACAGCTTATCACTTGTTACTTATTTGAACCCATATATTTGATATGGTTTTATTCCAGTTTTGGTGCTGTACAGTGCGAATCTTATATCTTTGAACATGCATATAAATTCAATTATTAAAGTAACACGTCAAATGCATTGAAACCCTGAAAATTATACAACCAATCTTACGTGACGGCTTACTAAATCAGCAGCATTTCTAAAATATAAAATTTCTATTCGTTTAATGAAGTTTTGTTCATTTACTGTAAATTGTACTGTAAGTTGCACGTGTGTGAGATTGCTGCGTGTTAAATTGATAAAAAGTAGGTATTTGTGTCTTGTTATCTTAATAATTGCACAGACGACTTTTATATGCATGAAATGAAATGCATGTTGAGACATATAGAATTCGCTTTATATATGTAAACCGGAAGCAAAATGCAAAGAAATTTAAAATATATTGTGTATAAGAAGTTGGTTCTTTTTTAGATAATTAAAGACTTATATTATGTCAAGTGAAAGAGTGCTCGTGTATCTGCTACTTTTGCTTCTGTAATTAAGGGAATATTGCTTCAACATATAGGAAAGTAACACTTACCTATTAGTTTCAAACTTCATACCATCCTTGTAGTAAATATGTTTGTATCTACATGTACGTACGTAATGCCTCTAAAGTGCTAACTAAGAGATATACACCTACCTCTAATGCTATAACGTCGCTCGTATGACTAGGATATTAATCTACGCTATTAAAAGTAATACAGTTATAATATTGTACTTACGCTATTAAATGTTATACTCATGCTTAAAATTAAGTTGGATTTTACTAAAACGATGACCCTTGATCAAATTTTACTATCAAAATCAAATCCAAGTAATATCTGCATTTGTCCGTAATAAAACCTGACTAAAACTTATTTCAGTACCTACAGTTCATTCTAAAAAAGTATCTGTTTAATCTAAAAGTCTTTTCCAAGATGCATCAAGATATTTGTGTTACAAACTTTAGAATCCTTCTAAGTGAACGAAACCTGTTTTTCTTTAAATTTATAGGATCCATTCCATAAAGCGATCCATGACTATTCATAAGCAAAATCCTTTTTTTCTACGAAAGACAGAAAGAAAAATTTTTTACAAAATGAGAGTGAATGTAGATTTTTTTTATACGAGTGCAGAAAAATTTCCATACTCATTTTTGTTATAAAAATACAATAGTATATTGTACAACTAGTTATGCAAGTCATACTTTTATCACGAATTTGCAGGTTTGATTAACGAGGTCGAAGCCCAAGTTTATTAAGCAAATAAGTGAAAAAAAGGCATAATAAAAAAAATTACAAAAGTGCTACTTTCATTACAATTTTTTGTTAAAAAAATATTTCATGATCAATATGCAAAAAAAAGAATTTTCCACACTCATTTTCCACACGCAATAAAAATACGTAAAAAAGTTGTAAATTTTTATGAGAATTTCTATTAACTTTGAACATTATACACTTTTATAGAAGAAAAAACAAAAAATAGTGTACTTACGGAAAGGGTTCACTTGATCGTGCGCCAACCTTTATTTTCGTTTTGCAAAAAAAGACTTCATGCATTTCAACACTTGTATTAAGCATAATCTTAGTCTGTGAGTTGAATATAACCAAAGTTATGGTTTAAAAACGGGAAAAATGGAGTTTTTCATAACTCTGTTAAACATTCTGTGGATTTCGCTCTTAGGCAATACTCAATTATTGCATGCTCCAAAATGAGAAATCTCTGGTTCATAGTTGTAATATCATAAATTGGTAAATTTTAATGGTTTGCATCAGTGGCGGATTTAATACTTACGGGGCCTGAAGCGTTACAAATTTTTGGGGACCCATAGTATAAATCAATTACTAAAATTTATATACCTTTTATTTTTTTATAAAAAATTAAGTACATGTAATTATTAATATCAGGCGTGAATTCACGGATGGAAGAAATTTCCTTACCAAGATTTTTTAAATAATTCGACTTCGTCTCATGCCGCAGTCACACGAGTATGAAATTGGCGTTTTTGTACGTGTTATACACTATACTTTATCTACGACCACAAAAACGTAATAAAACACCAAGATTGAGATGCTGGATTGTCAAAAGTAGACAATGCCCACAGTTTATGGAAAACAGGTGTTAGTTGTAAAAATTAAGAAATGCGTATAACTCAATGTAATAATCGTTAATTATTTAAAATTAATTATGAACAAGTAGAATTTGCTGAACTGTAGAATTTTCAACCTGCCTGCTCTAGGGATGTTTTTCCTAAGAATTAACATTCCTCACGCAACTAGTCAATAGCATTCACAAATACATTCTGATAACTACCCATCATTCAAACAATTTATCAATCTATGATTCTACTCAATACAATAAAACAAACCAATACACAACAAAAACCAGATACTTACGTTCAAAAAATCACTCTTTCAAACACACACAAACTGCAACTTACACTTTTTCTTACAAATCAGCTTCAAAAATAACAACAAAATCTATATAACAACAACAACAATATCTCTCTCGCAATATCGAATAACAAATAAATGATCCATTCCCATGGGGGGAGGGGGAGGGGGGCAAAGTTCCCCTCTTAATCCAACGGTACCTTTTTTTGGGGTGGAGAAGGGCCAAATCATATATCTAAAATGACTATTCTTGCCTTTCACTCAATCGTTCGAAGTTGGTCTTTTACAAGACAAGATATTTGGTATTTGTGTACATCATGGTTTTTCCACCTCCTACAGAACAACCATTGGTTCTTTTAAAAAAGCTCATCCTGATGCTGTGGCACCAACACGAGCTACACCGTTTTCTGCGGGTTTTGATCTGTGCAGCTAGGAGCACTACATCATTCACCCTCATGATAAACAGCTAATTCATACTGGGTTGCAAATTAATCTACCTACAGGATGTTATGTTCGCATAGCTCTACGATCTGGATTAGCACACCATCATTTCTTGGACGTTGGTGCATGCGTTATCGATGAAGACTGCAGAGGCAACATTTACGTCTTATTATTTAATCATGCTTCACAATATTTTACAGAGCGTAAAGGCGATCGAATTGCTCAATTAATTTGCGAGAAGATTTATTATCCAGCAGTGTATGAAGTTTTCGAGTTAACTCCTACAGTTCGAAATACTAGCGGCTTTGGTTCCTCCGGTTTGGATGGTGCCATGGAGTCTAGACCATTTAATCCATACGAATTGGAAACATGGCTCTACAACAACAACCCTAATCCATTTTCGGATTAGGCCAGAATAAGTATATTATTGTTGCAAACAATATTTGTAATGCTATTTGTAATAGTAATACTTTCACTATTTGTAATAAATATATTTTTTTATTAAATATTCTTGATTTGTACGCAATAATTTATAATACGTATACTGATATGATATGATAACTTGATAAGCTTTTTCTTATTATCTTATAATTTCTTATTCTTATAAGCTTTATAGCTTATGTTTTATATTGTACTGACTTGTATATTGTAAATATTGTACTTGATTGAATAAAAGGAGATGTACTTGATACGATTTTCTTATTATCCAAACTTCATTTGACTACCTTTTTTACATCCTGTTAATATATTTGGAGATGCTAATGTAATTGTTACTATCTAGAGGTATGGTGAGTGTGGTCTATGAAACAAGTAGTATATAAAGAGGTGTGGCTTATAAAGGGTGTGGCTTATAACGGGTGTGGCTTGGGCAAGTATAGAGGGAGCGAATCAAGGATGTGGTCTACCAAGGGGAGGGAGCTTGGAGACAAGTGGAGTAAGTAGAGAGGGGTATAAAGGGTGTGGTTTGAGAAGGTGGAAAGTGAAAGGAGGTCAAATGAAAGTTCAAGATTGTGGGGCTCCGCAGTGCTCATTCGTTCTCTACTAATTTCCCAAGTTCAACAGTGATAGATTTCTGTAATTCGGCCATATTTAATAGGCCTTGTGACATCATATATGGCTTCATTTACATAATTTACAGGTCTGCTGTGAAACAGTATACTCCGTTACAATATTTTTCCTATCGCTTTGAGAGCTTGCCTTTTCGTACGAAACTCTAATGCGTCAACCGTACACTTTTTTTAACAGTCTGTACACGATATGATCTGTTTCTTGTTTCACTTTTTGCGAGAAAGTGAATTCCCACACCATAATTTTTATTTGTCGCGTGTCCAGTGCGGTCCTTTGCAGGAGGCTTCTGCGGGGCCCCCTGACTTGTGGGGCCTGAAGCAGCCGCTTCCAGAACTTGCTTGCATGACTAAGAAAGAATTTTGGTTAAAGCAGTTGCAGTTATTTAACTTATACTCACGTATCTTTTTCCACCACTTTTGCATGCCATGAACAAACACAAAAACTATCAGGATGATCTTAAGTAAATTTTAATGGCGGTTCTAAAATTGGTAATCACGCTACTATAGCGCTATTAAATTAAATTGCAATATGTGCAATTTTCCTATGTTGCATTTGAGAATAATCCAGTCAAAGCATTATGCACACATAGGCAACCAATCATTCAGCACGCTGTTTTATACGCTTTACATATACTGCATGGTAAATAAATAGCACTGTCTGTATAGTGAATAGTACCTACTCCAAATTATTTGTTTATATGAACAAAATATTGCAGTGGAAGAACAGTTTTCGTACTCTTTCTTGACACTAATTACCGAGGTAAGGTGTCTAGTTCTACTAGAATTTAAAGAAACTTGAGGGAATTTTCGAACATGCAAATTGTTACATTGATACAAGGCTTACTTCTGGATTTCGATGGCATGCTTTCGTTTAGTTTCGTTTTAGTTTCATTTCAGTTGCGTTCGATTAGTTTTGGTATGAAAAATTGCCGCCTTAAGCAGAGTTCGAACTCGACATCTTTTTAAATTCAATTAAACACAGCCTGTAAAACATACAATATGTTTATTTAGCTACCCTTTATATGTACAAATTTATTTTACTTTCATTCTTATAGTACACAATTCATAGAATTTGTTTTATGCGAATATACTACATACATCATGAATCATACGAATTCGTAACAGCATTCATTCAACGAATGCATTGGATTATTCTATACTTTATAGGAATATTTACCCATTACGTCTTTACATTTTTGTATTCTAAAGCTTTTCAAGGTTCATGTTTGGGAGTATGCTTTTGGCTAATATTATCAATACTATTATCGGTAGACTGATCTTTATCTTCTTCTTCATCCTCATCAATAATACTTATATCATAAATAGATGGCCGATGGCTTCTTCTCCAACCTTCAGGAGGCGGCTGGGGAGCTTTAGTCTTAGTAAGCAATCGAGGTCCGGTTAAAGTAATAAGAATTGCACCAGTTGGAGCAGTTAATATAATCGACAATACGCAGATCATTAATATCTTCTCTGCATATGTCTTTCCTGGAAGATTATCGCCTACAGCTACTAAGGCTACTGGTCCGAGAGCAGCCTAAAAATATTTAAAGTTAGGTAATAACAAATAATTTATTACTATAAGCAAACAATTTTACCTGTACTGTTGCTTTTGACATCCAAGACAACGCAACAAAAATCTTTTCTTTAAGGTTTAACTTGCTGCCTATTCCAACTAATACTGTTGCAAGAATACGAATAATGCCACTTGTAACTAAGCATCCAATACCAATAGTTACAACTTGTACATCCAGTTCTGCAAAGTTTACTTGAGCACCAGTCACTCCAAATAAAATTGGTTCAAAAATCATCCAAAATATCTCAAACGCTGTTGCAGCTGGATTATCCTCCACTTCCCACCCTTGGTTTGTCCAACAAACAAGACTGACAAATGCAGCAGATACACATCCTAACGGTCCCGCTCCTTCATATCCAAAATGCTCAAATCCAAACAGAGCGATTAGACCACCCGAAAGAAGCATTAATATTCTTAAAGGTACCACAAAGGGATCATGTTTCTCAGGAATGTAATTAGAAATTAGTCCCCAAACTATACCAAAGCCAATTCCACCAATCACACAAATAGGTCCCTGTAGAATCTGAGATGTTAATGATCCTTTAGAAAATATGATACTCTGTATTATTCCAAAACCAGCTACAGACGCAGCATCGTCGATGCCGGCTACGGCAATAATTAAAGTTGGGATACCCTTAGCAACTCCGTATCCCTTACTTCGAAGTCTAAATAAGCAAGGCACTACTACTGCTGGCGATACTGCAGCAACTATAGCGCCTAGTAGTAAAGACCAATCCCAAGGCATATCCAAAAGAAAGTGGCCCATTATTGTAATTACAGCCACTTCCACAGCCCAAGGAACCAAACCCAGTTTTGGAACTGTTATTCTCAAGCGCTTTAACGCAGCAGGATCTAAATCCAGCCCAGCTCGAATTAATATAATCACCAAAGCAATTTTTCTAGATCAAAAATTAAAACTGTGAATAATGTTAAAAAAAGAAGCAGAAATTATTACCTCAGTTCCTTCGTAACCGGTTTGAAAGAATCGTCGAAATTTATAAATCCAACGTTTTGAAATATCAGTCCGGTAAACAGCATGCCAATTAACGCAGGAAGCGTTGTTAAACTCACTAACCATCCTCCAAAGTGTGCGCAAATGGTAAGCAGAATTAACTGGAATAATTGACCTCCGGGAGCTGCTGATTCTCCTATTATTGAATACGCCACTCCCCAAGTGAAAAATCCTATGAGGGTTACAGCTATGATTCTTGAAAATTGGCGATATGTTGGACAAAACGGATACGGACATAAGCGAGGCCATAATTTCGGCTGCCAAGATGGATGAGATTCTTTACGCCTACAACGAGCGCAAAACGAATACCACCACGATCTGAAAAAAAAACAGAAAATAATTATTGATAAAAAATAACAAGTAATAAAAAGTAATTATTAAAAAGCATTAAAAACTAGCAGAAACATAAAAAGTCAATGAAAAAATAATAGTATATAGAAAACAAAGCATTTCGAGAAAAGAAAAAAGTTGTATAACAGAAAATGTGCTTGATGCGGCCTGGATAGGTTATTCTAAAACAATCTTTAAGAAAAATACTATCAATTGTCTTTAAGAGATGTTGCTTCTTTAAACAGTAAAAAATAAGCGCCGCGAACAATTTTTGGAGCACTGAGTAAAGATTTTAAAGCTAAAATCTAGAGTAGAAAAACTTTTTCGCTCTATTCTTATAACAAAAATAATTCTTCACTACTGAAATCTATTTTCTCTCTGTATTACTAATTAACTCTATATAGATTGAATATTCAATCTAATAGTATTCTACTTTAAAAGTATAACAAAATCCACTCTAATTTTAATTTTTTTAAGTAGAAAAGCCGTTAAAAAGTGATCTAAATTGGTAAAAAAATGTTTGTTAGTGTTCATGTTATTCTAGTTAGAGTAAATAAAATGAATTGGCACCAATATATACTTGATAGTGTATTTGACAAAAGAAGCGTGTGCGCAAAAATAACACTAACAAATCCGCTGCCTGCTGTTTTTGACTTCGACTAGTTATAACTGTTGAAACGTTACAATCTTAAAAGTTACTAAAATTGGTGGGAATTTCGTGATTTTACAAATCTTTGAATAGCTTAATGTAGCTGTACAATTTAAAGCGTAATGAACAACTAAGCAAAATTTAGAGATCAAAATTATATAGTCTAGACCAAAAACAGGTATCTGTACAGAAATAATAATAGTACCTATATTAAGTTTAGATTTGTAAAATTTTGAAATTCCGTTAATTTTAATAACTTTTCAAATTATAAAGTTTTAAGAGTTTGGACAGAGACCTGAGTGCGAATATGTTCAGTCTTTTTACAGCGTGCAATTACAACTTTGCAATTTGTTTTAATAATTAATATAAGGTAACTTAAGACAACTTTACATTTTAAATATTTTATTAATACGTGTATTATTTTATAATTTTAGTAATTAGTTTACTTATGTTGAGTAAGACGGGAGCACTGGGAAACTTATAAGACATGTTCAACAGTAAACTATTTAATATTGATATCTAGGTATAGGATTTCTATGCATTTGCATGTTTTTCTGCTTATAGCAAACATATGCAGAGTTATATTTCTACATGTTTAAGCCACGTATGAATCACATATGTCAATTTGAAAGTGCATATAAATGCATATTTAGGTGTTTTTTTATAAATGCATGCATATTTTAGTATTTTTGAACGAGTGTGCATATTTTACCACTTTTTGAGCGTTTTACATGCTTTAATTATGAAATTTCTAATATTTTTAAAATAATTTTAGCATTTTAGACAACCAACCAAGGGCGGCTTAGTTGAGTCTAGGGGAAACCCATAATTTAAGCTTATTGTTAAATACTAGGCTTTAAAATATTTTGCTGCCTTAACCATCTGTGTACTTGTTAATATTTTCTAAGAAAGAAAAAGTTTCAACTAAAATTTAAATACTTACATCCTGCGGTATTGTGATAAATAGGTATTAGAAAGTTCCAAAGACCCTTTGACAACTTCCTGCTCATAGAAAAATTTGCCTGTACTTTTGTTTACTAATCTTGTAATCTTTCAATTAAGACAGTTCAGAAATTGCAAACTGCATTTTAGTTTGAAATTTTAGAGTGTAAAGATGGGTAAAGAAAAACGGCCTGTGTCTGTTACACTTCGAAGTTATGTTAAGGAATTTAGTGTTCTTACAACTGACGAAAAGGTGTTGTATTGTACAGTGTGCGACGATAAAGTGACTGCAACGAAACGCTTTCAAGTTACACAACATCTGAACACGGTTCGACATCAAAAGTGTGTTGCCCTGAAAGCAAAAAACAAAGATTGTTACCGGGGTACCTTAATAATTCGCGCGGTGAGTCCAGCAAATCGATCGAATTTAATAAAAAAACTATGTAGTGCATTAGTGGCTGCAGATATCCCGTTAAGTAAAATTAATCACTCAGCATTTCGTAATTTTCTGGAAGAAATTTCAAAAATGCCCAATACCCGACGAGTCTACACTCAGGAAAAATTATTTACCTCGTTTATACAAAGAGACTATAAAATCAATTAGAAAACATGTAGCGAATAACTACATATGGGTTTCCATTGACGAATCTACTGACACTACTAGAAGGTGCGTAGAAACTTCATTTCCTTCGTTTTGTTAGTAAAATTTAACTAATTAAAGACAGCAGAGCAATTTACGGATGTTTTATTTTCTATTTTGTTAGTTATATATTTAATCACAACAATATTTTTGCCTGAGTAAAATATATTTTTTTTTAATAACTGTTTTGCGCTAATTGTTTGTAACCGACTAATTATGTAGTTCGATAAAATAAAAATCAAATTTTTGTTTTCAGATACGTTGCTAACGTTATAATTGGCGTTTTAAATTCGGAGAACAATCCCAAATCCTATCTATTAGCAATGGACGTTTTCAAGAGCACCAATCATTGTTCAGTGGCAAAATTGTTTAATGATTCGATGGCTATTTTGTGGCCGGACGGCATACAGTACAACAAAGTACTCCTGATCATTACCGACGCGGCACCGTACATGATCAAGGCTGGAGCAGGCTTACAAGTTCTGTACGAAAAAATGATCCACTTAACTTGTCTTGCCCATGCAATGCATGGAGTTCCGGAAAAAGTGCGGGAAATATATCCTAACGTAAACTCTATAAATTTCAGATGTAAAAAAATTGTTTGTAAAGCTACATATCGCATACAAATATTTAAGGAAACTGCTCAAGAGTTGCCTCTCCCACCTGAGCCTGTAATAACCAGGTGGGGTACTTGGCTTTCTGCAGCAGAATATTATGCAACTTATTTTGATATTATTAAAGCATTTGTAAATAAACTTAATAAACACGATGCACTATGCACACAAAGGGCACAGGATGCTTTTAATACTAAGGAGGTGAGGGCAGAATTATTGTTTGTTTTGACAAATTGTGTGCGTTTAGCTAAAGTAATTCAGAAATTAGAAAGTCAGGGTAATTCATTAGATGAATCTCTTGAGCATGTAAAATTGTTACGTGTTTCTTTGAATAAAGTAAAAGGGCCAACGGGTTTGACTATAAAACAAAAATTTAAATCCGTTATAGACAAAAATCCTGGTTTTCACTTAATTAAAAGCATAAACGATGCATTATCTGGCCAATACATTTTAGACGAGCTAAAACATTATTGTCTTGTAGAATTAAACAATTTTAAGTATGCCCCAATTACGTCTTGCGATGTGGAACGTAGTTTCTCAAAATATAAAACAATATTTAGGGATAATAGGCATATGTTTACTTTTGAAAATTTAAAAATGTACGTCATTGTGAACTGTAACGCTCTATGTTTAGAAAATATAATTAACTAAATTATTGCATAGGATGTCTTATTAAAATAATTTCTGTAAGTAAAATGTAAATAACGCTAAACAGGTGTTTTTTTAATAATGAAAGTGCATATATAATAATATATAATAATATATATATATATAATAATATATAAATAATAATGCATATATTTATTAAAAATTTCTAATAAACGCATATTTCATGATTTTTAAGTGCATATTTTACGTTCTTATAGTGCATAAGTGCATGCATATTTCAGCATTTTTAAGTGCATGCAAATCCTATACCTATTGATATCCAACGGAGTTATACTTTTTTCAATAATTCATAATCAGTGTTTAATTCCAAAAATAATAATAATAATTGTCTTTATTTCTCAAAATATTTAATTATAAAAGTAAACAAGTATTTTATTTAAGTTCAGCTTTACATAATTAACAGAAGCTGCTATTCCACTTAACCTTAATATTATATTCAAAAAAATACAAACTGAAGCGCATATTAAAAACTAGTTTTGATTATTTTTATAGTTGAGCACGTCACATGAACTGCTAAGCGTGTTAAAACAATTGCTGTTTTTGCATCATTTCTAAAGTCATGGTCTTTCTGAATTTTGTGGTAGTCATTATACGTGAGTTAAGCAAGAAGCAATCGTGTAGACAGTGCCGTCTTCATACGGTAAGCAAAGGATGCGTCGCATCGTGCCAGAATACGCGAAGGGCGCCTAAATTACTTTGGGGAGCACTTTAATAATGTAAAAATTTGGCGACACGCCAAGAATCTAATGTTAGTATAGTATTTTAACAAGTCTACTTTTAGTCATACATTCATAAAGTAAATAAAACTTTTGCGAAAAACTACAGTTTTTCTGAAATAGATATTATGGATTTTTGATAGTTAAGATTTTATGGTACAAGATAATGGCATGTATACGTCGTTTGTTAATCATATTAAGTCATTTTGCGTCTTCTAATCTGTCTGATCCGCGATACGCCGTTCTTGGTATACCATAGATTAATCCCAAACATGCGTTTTGAAGTCGCTGAATTCTGCAGACCTCAGATTGACCTAAGCACGATCCGTATACTACATCACAATAATTTAAATGGGATAAAATTAAAGCGTCGCACAGCGTTTTTTTTAAATTTAAGAATCTTAGAGATCTCTGTTCTGATAAATTAGACGAAGATTAAAGAATCCCTTTTTGATTGCCTGATAGACATAGGATTTCAAACGTAGAACTTTATCGAGAATCACACCTAAATTCTCTATTTAAATAATAAATAAATTGAAATTTGTTGTAAGTCTTTATTAAGCTCTCTGCATGTCGATTCTACGTCAGACCATTCAAAGAATAGATATAGTTGTGTATCATCGGCGTAAAAGTGGGAATTAACATTTTTAAGTTGAGTATGCAAGTTGGATATATAGATTGCATACAGGATTGGACATAGATTGGATATAGATTGGGGATTGGAATAGATCCCTGGGGAACATCAGAATATAGAGAGCGTAATTGAGATATATTATTTGTAGAATTACTGCTTGCTGACGATTACTTAAAAACTTTTGAATAATTTTATCACGTCTTCGGAGAGACTGCTAAAGTGTAAAATAGATAAAATAAATAATAAATAGATAAGATAAAGTATAAGATAAACAGAGATATTAAGAAATTAGGAAGTAAAATCAATAATAATCATAGTTTTTTATCAGTAATTTTGAACTTTGGCGGAGTTCACAGAGTGCTGCAAGGGAATCTCCTAATAGAAATTTCATGAGAGTTGCCATGGAATACGAGCAATATTTCACTCTAGTAAAAATTAACAACCATACCATGGACCAAGAAAAACAATTTCGAAGTAAAGGTTCCGGCGTGCCCTTTAACCAAAATATAGTATGAGCAAAAAGTAACTCCATCAAAGGTGCTTTTGGAATTTTGAACTAATGTGTATTATAACACTTTAAATTACGAGTTTAAAATTTCAAAAAAATTCTTTTGATGGAGTTACTTTTTGCTCATACTATAGAAGTGTCGCAACTGGGCTCCTATATATTTTTTCAATACGTTCTTATGTTTTAATTGTATATATGGGTCATTCTTTCTGAACTGAACCACCGGATAGGGCCAAAAATTGGCGCAACTTAGAAAGGCCAGCGGGGGCTTATTTTAAAGCTTGAAACCTCTACTTTCGAATGTCACCTGGCTCCTATATGAAAAACTTATATTTCACCACCAAAACAGGGTAAACACGTATCCAGTTCCAAAAGAGTTTTTTTTAAATTTGAAAAAATTAGAAAATGAAATATTTTTGTAATTTTTTCAAACGGAATCGCATTCTTCGTCAAAGAATACATAAATCTTGTCCACTGCGTTTTCTTCCTCGAGTGCTTCAATTTCGAGCAAAATTGAGAACAACAATTTGCCATTTTTGAAAGTTTATCATTTTTTTCATCGAAAATGGCGTCAGATAGAAAAAAAATGATAAGATTAAAAAATGCTTATTTTTACTCGATGAATACCAAAAGAAAATTACAGACCGATTTAAAGCGATTTTGAACATTTTCATTATTTTAGGTTTTAATTCTGTTGTACAACAGAATTAAAACCTAAAATAATGAAAATTTTCAAAATCGCTTTAAATACTCTTATCATTTTTTTTTCTATCTTACACCATTTTCGATGAAAAAATGATAAACTATCAAAAATGGCAAATTGTTGTTCTCAATTTTGCTCGAAATTGAAGCACTTTAGGAAGAAAACGCAGTGGACAAGATTTATGTATTCTTTGACGAAGAATGCGATTCCGTTAAAAAAAATTACAAAAGATATTTCTTTTTCAAATTTTTTCAACTTTTAAAATTTTTTTTGGAACTGGATACGTTTTCACCCTGTTTTAGGGGTCAAATATAAATTTTTTCATATAGTAGCCAGGTGACATTATAAGTAGAGGTTTCAAGCTTTAAAATGAGCACCAGCTGGCCTTTCTAAGTTGCGCCAAGTTTTGACCATAGCCGGTAGTTGAGTTCAGAAAGAACGACCCATATATTTTTTATGTATGTTTCATTACATTAAATAAATAAATCTCTTATTTTATCATTGACCTTGACCTTGGAAACTACACTATTTTCACTTTAAATTTTAATCTAAATAGAAAACAAATTATACAAAAGTTTTATAACAATCCACTCTAAATAGGCAGTATTATTCCCACGTAGAAAAGTCAAGAGTACTCCGAAACGATTAGAATTTGGACTGTTTTACCTCTATGGTCTACAGGTACAGATTTGATACTTTACTCGAAATGTATTGGACCTAATCACACACTTCTTAGAGTGGTCTAGTGTTCTTTTACACTAAATTTTTTACTGTGTATCAGTAAAATTATCATAAATTTCCCGCAATGTTACACGAGTATTTGTTGGAGCGAGTGCAAAATTTTTGATAATTTTGTGGCATGTGTGGTAGATAGTAATAAAAGAATTATTTGAATATTCGTACATATAAATATTCCTAAATTGCATTCTGATTGTTTAATATGCTTGAATGTCATTAGTTAAACATATTTTATAAAAATGAAGGCAATTCACTTTGGAATTCGATAAAATGAAATTAAAGTATAAGAGATTTTCTTTAAATCTTTCTTTTTAACAAACTACTTAAATAGCCTACTTCCTCTAACATAAATATTTGTCACCTATAAATAATTCTTCTCATTTTCTATCGAGTAGTCAATTCTTAATATCTTTTTATAGCATTTTTATACAAAAAGAGTCATTTTACAAAATATTTTAAACTTTTTTAAAGATTTTATAACTTGCCCAAAATGCCAATAAATAACTATCTAAATGGAAAGTAGATGAATATTGGAAAAAATTTACAATTCAAATTCCATTTATCTTTGTGTGTTATGAAGTATGACATTTATGTCCTATGCAAACGTTCTGAGGTTGCGAAAACAATATCGAAGATGAGATTCAGAATGGGTGATTAAGGTGGATAGAACGATATCGTTTTCTCTCCATTTGTATTCCATTATAGGCGACCTCTTCAACGACTTGCTAAATGACCTATAAAAGTTTATGAAGTGTCTAATCAATACATTCACCATTTTCTTATATTACTAGTGAACTAAATGTAAATTTATGTTTTCTACTTGAGTACTAAAACTAGCATAATATTTAGGGAGGTGTAATAAATGACAGAAAACAATGTTAAAAAGAGTCGGGTTCAGTTTTTGTGTTACTGTCTAAATCAAACCTGCCGTTCGTAATTATATGGTTAAAGTAATTTGTAGGATACGCAACAGGTGTGTGACCACCAATATTATTATCTCACCTAATGGGTTAACCAGAATTTAAACTTTGTTCTAAACTGTGACAATAAATTAGACCCCATTGTCTAATATCTAGATTCCATTAAGTAGACACGTAATAGCTTTTGAATATTGATAATCTTGCATTTAAGTTGAAGGTGATTGGAGAGAGCTCATATTTAAAATGTCTACACCTCATAAAAACTTAATGAATGGTAGAAATAAGGGTTTCCATAAAATAAGTGTCTACAGATCGGACGTCCATAGAATAATGATAAGCTCGGTGGAATATCTGCTTAGACATACATTATTAGTTCATTCAAAGTCCATACGAACATAGGCGTATTATGGAAAGTCATTGGAGGTGTATTTCTGAACTATTTTGTTCCATAGACATAACCTGAATGTTCATCCGCCGTACATTTGGGTATTAGTAGGTATTTACATTGATTTTTACTTAACATCAATGTTGGCTCCTTTTTTGCATACTAAGTACTAGGCAATACGATTCTATCAATCAGAATTTGCACACCATTGCAGAACAAAAATACCTGTAAATAAATCCGCAGTGAACAAAACCTACACAAAAGCTTTACCCTAAAAAGTTAAACCTGTACGAAACGTAAAATATGACTTGCCTTGACATATCAGTAAGTGAGATCGGAACTTTGATTGAGTAGTTGTTACGTAACTACAACTAAATCTATGACTTTATAGGTTTAATTATTTCAGTTTGGAATATTTAACTCCTAGTTGTTTTACTAATTATTAGAACTATGTAGTTCCATTACTTCTGTGTGTTTTTAAAAGTATGTGGAACGGTATTGCCACTTAGTACAATTACTTTCAAGTTGTTGCAACTTCAAAGTGGTATTATGATTGTAGCAGTAACTTGCCGGATGCTACTTTAAAATTTTTAAAACTTTAAAGTACCTAGTGCTGAAAGTTCCTAGCACCTGCCTGAAACCATTGCTTAACCTTTAACTAGTAACGGAAACTTATGTTTTTTGCTACCCAGGAGAATCACTTGAAAGTGATTTTTACTACTTGTTTTGCATCAAAATTACTACAAAGTTCCAGTTACTATTAAAAATTACAATGAAGTGACAGGCAATCCAAACCAATATGGTTCCCATGAATAAACATTCCCGTCGGTGCCATAAAATCCCATTTATAGTGAACAAGTGAAGTATATTCCCCTTTTTCTTTGGTTGCCACATCCTTAAAATATATGCCATATTTAATTATTATGTGGCAGTCATGGTAGCAGTATAAAAAATATATTGTGCATGTTTATGGTTAAATGCGAGGTTAAACTTAAACGTTTTTAAAGTTCCAATGGAAACTTTGCAGAACTGGAAAATGGTTACGAAAACGTTGACGTCGCTTTATACAGTAAGAGTCACTTGAAAGTTCCAGAATTGTTTAACTTATTTTATACTTCGTTGTAACAACAACCGTTAGAATTTGTTTAGTTCCCGTTACTGGTAATTAAGTAACACAAACTTGTTATTTTTCGATCTATCATCATCCCATTTAACAGAAAAGTGGCGATGATCTATAATTTTTGTAAACTGGAATGACAACGTAATCAACATTTCACCTCTCTTTGTATTATTAAGTACTACAAATTAAATAGTAATCCACATTGTGACACGATCGTAGCATTAGTTGTGACATCCTAGTAGCCAGGATGTACAATATTAATGCTCACGGTGCTCAAGGATTAAAAGGAGAGCTGGTAGGTTGGTTCGTCGATGATACACCTATTGAAAATGTATATATACCTCTTATTAAATTAGAATAAATATAACTAAATAAACCGTTACAGATACTGCAAAAATCTCGAACAGATTCTGGAGCTGCAGAGAAAATCACTAACTAAGAGACTTATAATTAGGCATTTATAACAATCATCCAACAGCATCCATTCAAACACATGGAACATCAAAATTCCACCCATCCAATGGTGACTACTACTTGATACTGAAAACGCTTTGTTATAATTGTGTGCTGGTGTAGGAAAGGGAAGGTTTGTTTGGAAAAAACAGCAAATCGGGCCCCACGTGCACGGTGCCAATTCTATTGTGACATCCTAGTAGCCAGGATGTACAATATTAATGCTCACGGTGCTCAAGGATTAAAAGGAGAGCTGGTAGGTTGGTTCGTCGATGATAGCTACTAAAAATAACGATTTGCTGCCTGGGCGCCATTCTAGAAACCTAGAAAGAAGGGGAATGACCAAATACACACAATCATAACAAAAACACAACACGATCATGTAAAACGTATAATTAATATTAAGATTTAATAATGTAATATAAATGTAAATAGTAACAGTAGTAATAACAAATATACAAATAAGTAATAACAAAAGGTACAAAAATTTAATAAACAACAATAGTCACCAAGGGCTAAACAAACACCCTACTATAATAATAAGAATAAATGGCCACAATATGGTATGAAAAATGACCACAGATATGACTAACAGCCAGTATAATATTTAAACTCGATAAATAATCAATATGAAGCATCAATAATATGACATGCCTTTTAAACAAAACAATAATAATACTACAAAATACAAATAAATATTTAAATGCAACAATAGTGAACAGAGGTGTAAATAATTAAAGTTGAAAAAAAATTGGGAGCAGTAAAAGGTGGGTAGGAAGCAATATAACAGGTAAGAACTCTTAAACTCAATTCCTAACCTTAAATCTTTACCAAACAACAAGTAATAATAAATGTAAAAAGATCAGAAAAAATAACCTGTAATAGTTTCAGGCAAGCTTGCTTAATAAGGCGCCGTACCAGCAATATTAAATACCGAAGCAAAAATTTACAAGTACCACCAGTACAACTTATTAAAGATTTGATCACAACGAAGGTAAGTAATTAACTTTAATTAGGAATAAGGATAATAAGAAGGAAGAACACTTCTGTAATACTTACAGTTACAATTCTCAAAATTTACCAAAATATAACAGTACCAAAGATGTCGATGCTGACAAAACCAGCTACTATTAATTAAACGGCAGGAACACAATACTCCTGGCTGTGAGACAATTTGGTCTACGGATGTCTTCATAGATTTAAAACCACCATTACCGGAGGGCAAGATTATCACATCCTAATCCCATATAGCAGGATAAAATAAGTTGACAACAACCAACTCCTGGTTGTGAGACAGTGCTGTGGCCTACAGGTGTCTTCAATGATTTAAACCACCATCACCGGAGGGTAAGATTCTCACATGGAAATTCCAACTAGCAGGATAAAAAATACTATTCTTTTAGAACTTGCTTAAACCAAAGCAACCATTTCCATGATGCAAGCCAATAAGATTAGCCAAGTAGATCTCAATAAAATTAGAAAAACCCTCATCCATTAAGGTGAAAAATGTGGGGTATATAAGAGAGGCCTAGAAATAAAATAATAAATTACCCCCAAGCAAAAGTAGGTATAAATCTCAAATGAAAATCAAAGAGAATTGGAAAAATTCAAAAATTAGCAAACATATTTACCTAGATGTTCTTGGGCCAAAAGTTCAATAGGAAAAGAGCTTGAAAAATTTAAAATGTCTTCTCATTATCAAAAAGAGATTAGAATTCCTCCTACACATTGTTGGTAAAACTTTCACACCAAAAGATAAAAAGAAAGTAGAAATGGCTGACAATTGTTTATAATAAGATAACAAAAAATACACAGGGGAAAATATCAGAAAACACCCCCAAAGAAAAAATCCGAATAGTAATTGAAAGAATAAAAATAATTAAAGTTAGTTAGGTAAGCACATCACACAATAAAGACAATTCCGTTTCTTTTCTTTTTTTAGGAAACTTGACTCCAAAGAATCAAGAGGAATAAATAAAAATTGGGAACGTTAGATAGTATAGAAAATAATAATAATAATAATACAATAAGATAAGACGATGTGTGAAAGATAAAAGAAGTTCCCGCAACGTTTCCGCTACGTAGCCAAAACGTAACCGAAACGTAGCTGAACACGTTTCAGAGAGGTCACTGCAACGTATTTACTACCCAAAAATTGTTCCCCATTTTGGTTCTAGGCACTTAATAAAACCATAGCCATTACATGACTTAATTGTTCCACGGGTAGTTTTTGGTACGTAGCGATGACTGCTGCTTGGGATTCAGTTGTGCCAGAACTTCTGCTCTAGTAAAATCTAAAAATCTAATGTATACAATATTTCCTTTTACGCTCGTAGTTAAAGCGCAGCGTTAAGAATCTTATAAAGAAAATTAAAAAATAACTGAAGAAAGAAAGCTCTCTCTAAACATTAGTTAGTATATTAAAGTTCTTAATGGCATGATAAGGTCGCCTATTCGATTGATGTAGAGATAATGTCACAAGAAATGAAATAGTAATAAAATGAGTTTTTACTTTTCCGAATAGCTTAACTTATCAGGTAAAAAGAACATCAGTCCGGCCTCATAATCTAGCTACATAAACAGCTGGCTACTATGATGTAAGTTTTGACCTTTTTTTGTTTGTTTGTTTTTGGGCGAGGAATCAGGATGGCGGAGCATCCTTCGTACCTCATGGCACCGATTGCTAAGATCATTTGGCCGACCCTACTAGAATTTAGCCGAATCTCGGGGAATTCCACCCCCAGTAGGGATTTTTAACGTGCCAAACATCGCATTGACACGAGACCTACAGTTTTACTTCCTATCCGAGAAGAAGGCATGTTTTTAATTTTCTCCGCTATGGAACATTACCAGCTCGGCCGGGGATCGAACCAGCGATCCTTAGATTATGAAGCAAACATGCAAACCACTGGCCATCGAGGCTGGCTTTTTTGACTTTTTTATTTTTCGTTTTTGTTTGACTTACTACAACTAGGAGGGGATTTTTTAAGTAAGCTACTTAGCATAGTACATATACTGCTGTCGTACTTAACTGCTTAGTGCGGCAAGAAGGCACCCAGTAGTGATTCATCTTTCTTGACATCAGGGTGAGTTCTCTAGCGAGTTGTATAAAAAATGGCAATTTTGAATTTAGAACACCGTTCTGTCATAAAGTTTTTAACAGAGGAAGGACCAAAGGTGATCCTTGATCGCATATTAGTCGTGTACGGTAAAAAGTAGTCTTCACTTTACGAGTAAAATTCTGGCTAAAGCAATTTAAATCCATCCACAATAATGATCCTCGACCAGGACGCCCTCTATAAGTGACTGGGTGGACAATCAGGCAGTCACTTGAGGTGTCAGGCTTGTCTAGTATCCGAGACTAGTCCTGGGATGACAGAGGCCTGGGCAGTCATCTGAGCGTATCTCAATTCTTGAATCCGAAAGGGGGCCCGTGGTTATAGACCAAAAGATAGGTGGGACACGTTAAAATAGTAACCACCCGATATGATTGAAGTTGTCCCGGATCGCCAGAGAATGTGACATTTCAGAACAACTTCAGTTTCAAGAATTATTCATGAAAATCCACGGGGTCAGTGAAAAATCCGAGGTCAGCGCAAGGTGATCTCTACAGAAGTAATGTTGCGTATTCATTTCAGAAGAAAACTTAGCCCTTTTCAACGAAGACCCAGACCAATTTTTGTCAAGATTAGTAACCGGCGATGAAAAATGGATTCACCATTGGAGCCCCGAGACCAAACGAGAATCCATGCAGTGGAAACACAAGAGATTACCGCCACCGAAGAAACTTCGGAGCCCGGCGTCATCTGACAAAATCATAATAATCTTCTGGGATAGAGACAGCATAATTTGATTGATTATCTTTAACACAAAAACACATCATAAGGGAGTATTAAGAAGGTGTTTGGAAGAAATTGAAAGAGGCCTTGTTGGAAGCCAGCAGAAAAACCGCCAAAGCATCAGCTGCAGTTCAGAACTACGGTTTCCAAAAACTAAGCCATCCCCTGACAGTCCAGACGTGGACCCGAGTTACTATTTATTTCAAAATCTGAAAACAAAACCTTCTACGAAAGAAATCTTCCGACGATCACGAAGTCAAAACTGCGATTTTTGCATACTTTGTAGAGCAAGAGAAAATATTTTTTCTAAAACGATAGAGGCGTATTCCACAAAGTGGTAAAAGCGCGTTGATTTAGGCGGGGAGTATATTGAAAAACAAAGAAAACTTCATGGTAAGTCATTTCTTTTAAGCCTAAAGAATCCCCTCCTATATCGTTATGCTTATTATGTTCTTTCGTTTGATTTAGCTAACCCTGCTACCAATCTTTTTGTTTTATTTTGTCTGGAAATGCTTTTCCCATCTTCGTGACTGTAATCCTGCTCTGGCGATCTGTACTGTAATTTCTAATGTCAAGGTCAATCAATGTGCAGTTTGCGCCTTCGACATATAAATAACTACTGCAAATACATTAAATGACTTAAAAGATCTGAATTACGAGATGCATACAGCTAAGCTAAAGAGCCTAGTAAACATAAAAAGTAACCTTTAGAAAAGAGTATTCTCACACTTGTTTATTTACGTCACATAAAACATGAAAATGTAATAAACCCTATAAATAAGTGGGCAATTGATTTTATAATTAATAATGAACTCATAAAAATCTACAGAAAGTGGATGTTATCCAAAATTAGTACAATGTATATTTAGATACAAATTAAAACATAAAATATGAAATGCGGAGAGCAAATAAGTCTCAGATATAAATACAAGTAAGTTAGTGTTGGTAAGTGATGGTAAATAGTTAATAAAACGTAATAAAAACTAAGGTTCAACAATCTTAAATGAAGAATTTGGGTTAGAAAAATCAAGAGGGCGAAAATGCGAAATACATCCCGAATCACGCAGAGAAGCCACGCTGTCATTTAACTGATAAGAGAAACAGTAAGTAAAGCTTAAAGGATTCAGTAGCGCCCCTTTTTAATTCTGATTTAGAATAGAAGTAAAATCAGTAATAAAAATGGTGTTGCCCGTATCCATAGTCATATCGTACGTCGCTTACATTTTTAACAGCTTATCTCATCTGATTTCATCTGATCTCATCTTATCTGTTAACACAGGTGTTGATCACGCGGTGACCTAGATACTTCATTTAATTGTTGAACTCTAGTTGAGAATGCAAGCATTATCATCACGTAATGAAATTTGACTTCAATGAGTTGATTTGACTCATAGTTAATTGAACATACAGTCATACAGGTACATATAGTCGGAAGCCATTTCCGGATTTTTGACAAAATTCGATAAAATTCGGTATGATCTGAAAATATTCGACATATCATTATACCGTTTTCAGATTCGTAATCAGTTTATTACATCGAATTCATACATCATTTGTCCTAGTATATTGTTAATAGGAAACGGCAATATACACAAGCGTCACACACACGCGGGCACGCCACACGCATCAATCGATTTTTGAAATAAACTTTTTAGTTTCTTCAAAATGAACATTAGATTCTAAACTAAAAAATTTGAATAATTTTGCTAACGCCTTCGATATTCAAATAATATTTGTGACAGAAGCAGATTTAATATTCGTTCTTAATATTGCCGTAAAGTTTGCTTGTGTGGTATGTTGAAAAGTGTTGAAAATAAAAGAGGAACCAGATCTTTTTATTTAAAGAAAGCAGTGCCATGCAAAAGAAAAACTAGAATCAAAATATGATATATGAAGAAAGAAAATTAAAACAGTTTGCATTTACCTTTTGTGAACATAATAGTGTTTTATTTTTGACATAGGTACAAGTAAAGATATTCGCAAAACAACGTAAAGCATACTGCGTCTCGTTTTTGCTGGTGGTAACGGGAGAGGGAGTTTAGCACGCTAATATGCATACTACATGAAGCTATGCCTCACCCACGGTAAACAACAATATATTTTCTAACGTGTTCTATACACATTGCCAAAGATGCACAGTGGTGTTGTTATTTTATTTTTTTGCTTAAATTTATACCAGCAAAGATATTCATCAATAAATAAAAACCGCCCGTCGGTAGGGTTTTATATACTTACAATAAATTAGTAAGCTGTAGCTAAGGCTTCATTCATTTCTAAATTCCAACTATTCCGTGGATTTTTTGTTTTCTTGTACTAAAAGATATTGCATATAATATTTTTTCATTTGAAGTGTTACTTGCTACAAGGCAAGGGTAATATACGTATCCCATTTTGGATGCAAAAATATCTTTGAATGAATTACAGAAGTAAAAATAGTAGTGACTGTATATCAAATGAATTTCTAACAGCTTCAACGTCTAATTGGGTCCATTACACCTTCAATTCTATATCGACAAATTAAAACAATTTAAATTCCTCGCCCCTTTAAAAAAGGGGAACGAAAACAACCCACCAACTTATTATTTAAATTATACTTCAACTCTGAATTGAGAATAATGATATCGTTCAAGAATTCCAAATGGGTTTTAGGAAAAGTCGTGGGACAAAAGACAATATATTTGTACTAATGAACGGACATCGTACATTGTCACCTTAGAGTTCATAAAAGCAAAATGGATGCTGCATTTATAGATTTTAGACGTGTATTTAACGTGGTATGCAATTTTAAACTCTGGAGTAAGCTTTCGAGCATAGTTCAAAAATAATTCGTATATTAAAACTAACTATTTTATTGTAAAGCTTCTTTACAAATTAAAGTTAATAATGAACTTTCGCCTATAATTAAAATCAAATACACATTTTGCTAAAACGAATAACGACTACACTTGCTCCAGTGGTAGCAAATCCTGGACCTAAAAAAATACTCCAAAGAAAAGTCTAAACCAGTTACTTCACTATTTTCTCTGTTTATAAATTGCCTCGAGTATTTTTCTTCGTAAAAACAATCAACGCGGTTTGAACATCAATGGACAAGATGACATAGTGCTTCTTAGTCAGCTTAAGAAATCTTCTGATATTGCACTGAAAACTTTCTCTGTGTAAAGACAGAAAAAAATCTACTAACTTGAATTTTACTTACGACATTGAAAATATTGAAGTAGTAAAAAAACCCCGCAGTAATCTACAGTAATCTAAGTAATCTAAGTGGTAGATGTTATGTGGCTGCAAATTTTAATTAGAAAAATAAGGCAATACCTTTTGCTAATTGCTAATCCTTACTAATCCTTTAATCACTAAATTATTTAATGAAAAGCACAGCAGTACATAAATAAATCCTTCTATCATGAAATTCTCTTTTTATTAGTTATTCATTGCTTTTATAAAATACTTTTCCTGAATATGAACATGATAAATATTATTAGCAATAGTTCGAATTGATATTTCATCTTCTGCGGCATATTGAGATACATACAATTTCACACAAAT
Organism: Agrypnus murinus; assembly: GCA_929113105.1. NCBI lineage: Eukaryota > Metazoa > Arthropoda > Insecta > Coleoptera > Elateridae > Agrypnus > Agrypnus murinus. Next base: position 76,945,720 of record OV816028.1, on the reverse strand, counting down.
TCCATATTTTACAAAATTTTAAAATTGGTTTTTAATTTTAATTTTTTAAGTACGATATCTTCCTCAATATCTGTTTAAATGCGATCGGTGCATGCATTCTAAATGTCGTATGAGTCCGCTAGAATTCGAATGGTACACGACATTTGTTTTAGACAATAATTACATTGTGTCGTTTCTCCATTTTTAAAATGATTTCAAACTATTTTGGATTAGTCTATTCTCGAAGTTAAACAGAAGACATTTTACTTATAAATTTAATAAGTAAATAAAATTGGTTTTGGACTTACCGATAAGTTAAATCAAATGAAACAAATTCAGAAATGTAGTAAATACACACTATAAGCAATTAATTTTAAAGTGTACTATTGTCATTACAAAAACGATTGGTTGTTAAAGGGGTTAAGACCATACTTCAATATGAATTTTTAAATAAACACATTCTGTTTAGGTCTTTAAGAAGACTACTGTTTAAATATCAGCACCTATTTATAAATAATATAGGAATTTCCGGATGAAGACCCTTTTGAATATAATTGAACAGAAAACACAAGCTTACTTAATGAATGGTGTGGTCAGGCATCTTACCTAACTTAAATTACTTACTGAAATTAATTCCTTTCACTTTATTGATTGCTTATAGACAGGTTGTAAGTAATTTATATGTATTTGAAATAACTGTTTACCATTTTATTTAAAACTAGTTAAGAAAACCAAATTTTTTTAACTAATAATTTGCCCAAGAAATTGAAGCAAATAAAATCTTAATTCTAAAGTAAGAATTTCAAGTGAATACCTTGTAGAGAAAAGTCCCGTGTCTCGAATTTTTTTTCCCGGGACTCGAGACGACAAAAAATGGAGTAAGGCTGCGTTAGGAGCAATTTGTCATGTAAAACTTGGAAGGGAGCTTTATTCTGGTGAAAAAGATCTCTTTGCTTCGTGATGATAGATATGTATCCTTGATATATAAACGTTTGTTTCATCTTGATAATAATAAACTAGAATTTAATTGGGCAACTTAATTGAAAAATCTTTTCTACGATCAAGATTTGCAAGACATTTCGGAAAATTGGGTTATTACTAATACTGGTAGTAAAAATTTTAAATTAAATATGCATCAAAAACATTTAGATAATAATGTCAAATATCTACATATAATTTGCTCTATAAATTCCTTAAAACAATCATATCTTAATTATGCCCATTTCATTTTTTAAACAGCAAATACGTGTACAAGAACGAATAGTTATTTACCATTTTTTATAGAATGTCCGGGCTATGCACCTTTTAGAATTAAACTTGAAGGCACAACATAGACGATGTATTTATCCAATGACAGTATTCATTTGCTATTCTTAAATCTAAATATAGATCTAAATAGACTTAATGATTTTGATTTATTTTATTTTACAGTTTCGGCATTGAGACTATGAAACTTTTACATTAATGACTGAAAAAATACTATAATATAGGTTATTCAATTGTAACTATGCTAATTAAATTATTTCTCCATATAATACCTATTATTATATGATACAAATAATTCGACTTATTCGACGTACAAAAAAAGTTATTTGTTTAATTAAATAGTATCAAAAATGCATTTTGAGACCGATAACAAAGTTGCGGGACGACGCGTTAGCTCGTATAGCGGAGTCTGGGAATCTTATGAGTCCTAAAAACGCATTTTTCTGTATGAATTAAACATACTATTTTTTCTCCAGCTTTTAACTAGTAAACTCTGCGAGAGGACTGTTCAGAACAAACAACATAACGTTAAGCTACTTTTTATTTTCTGTAACTTTGTAAGGAATTTTTGTTTCCAGGTTAAAAGGGGCAATTTTAATATAATATAATTTAGAAATACTCACATTACACTATTGTGTAATCTTCACTCAAATTCTACTGGAAATCCGAAAAACGAAAAACAGGCGACGGACAGAGATATGCGTTAAATTTTCCTTATGTCGGAATATCATTTTTTCTTAATAAGATTTTTTCATATTTTAAAAAATAATGTAATTTTTCGTCAATTTTAGAAAACAATGGCGAATTTGACAGATACCTATTGTCATTTTTTTGACATAACGTATTTCATGTATTTTTGGAAACAGAAGTGATTGTCCCACACAGTTTCACTCAAAGTAGAATATTAGACAAATTTCCCATATGGATGCAATTTGATGGCAGACACTGTATATGTATTTAAAACACAAGACTCATTTTCGTTTCAGTTTGTTTGAGAGTTCTACTAGACCGATTTACGTGATTCTTTTTATATTTCGTTTTAAGTTATCGTTGTGTAGATTAGTCAACACTATTTAATTTCTGTATTTCTTTAAGTTTTCTATTTTTAAATAAATAAATCTAAAACATTTATTTGGATACGCACGAGAACGAATATCCACTTGCAGCGCCCTATCAATTTCCATGTGTTAACTTTTGGAACTATTCACGATTATAAAAGTTTGCTGCGTTTGAACCGACCACTTGCATCATTAAAGTGTTTGGTGTTTGATTTGTTATAATTTGCGTAGACAAACCAGCATTAGTTGAAAACTATGGAAAGTAAACAAATTGTACAAACATTAGAGAGGACAATTGCTTATTTACAGTTGTTACAGTTACAGTTAAATGACTGGGGCAATTGTTATAAAGATTTCATTATTAACGATCCCACTTATTGTTTTCCCTTTAACATTGCTTTAGATTACGAAAATCTTAGGTCCTTTAATAGTGAATACACCGTACATATTGAACTTTATTGTATAGGACAATTATTATTTACTAACCTATATATTTAAAACACTACTCTTTCTCGTTCCACTTCGTTTACGAGTTCTACAAGACCGGTTTGCATTATTCTTTTTTCTTTTATTAAAGTCTTGACTCTAGATTCCTCAACACTAACTTACTTTTTATTTTTATTTAATTTTTGTATTTTTGAAACCTTCATTTTTTAGTCTCCGGAGTTTTAGTTTTGTCATATTTTAATTATTTTAATTTAAAAGCATTATTTGTAATCGGTGCATTTCAATATGCCCAAGGCCGACTGTCCACTTACAAAGCTTGCTTCGTCACGTTTTGGAACTAAATATCCTCCCTATCCTACCAACAGTTCTCAGTCGAGTTTCATATTTAGTATTTGCTATGGAGCATTTTCACGAAATTCGATATCTGCCCGTCTCTGTGAGTGTGTAAGTACTTTCGAAATTTTTAAATTTTGCAGAATGGGATATTTGATGAAAAAGTACAATAGGAATGTCTAAGAGCAAGTTTTTTATCTCTTAAGGAACGTATTAACCATATATATGATATATGAATTGAATGTATAATTTTATAGTAAGAATGGGTGGGTAAGTCCGGGGAAGAGTCCTAGGGACAGTTAGGCGGAGGGGGTAAATCAGAGAGGGAAATAAGTCGGTGGGGGAGGTAAGCCAGAAGAGGGGAGGTAGGTCTGAAGAAGAGATAAGTCGGAAAAAGGAGTATGACGGGGGTAACTAATGGAGGAAGGTAGGATAAGTCCAAAGTTGGTGGTGGTGGGGGAGGGGGTAGTCGGGGGTTTGTTAAATAACGCATTCAAAAGTTCGTCTAATAATGGTAAGATTAGTATTTTCAAGTAACGTTTATTAAACAAATATTAATATTAAATAATCACTCTTGGAAACCCAAAAGATTGTAATCACACAACGAATGTCGTATATAAAGATATCCTTCTATAAATTACCTTTTGATCATGTTTTGACGGGGTTTTTCTAGTTTCTTATTAAGTAACGTTTCATTGCATTAATGCACTTATTTCAAGCCTGAAAACATACATTAATATAACATGTATAAAATCGAAATATTAAGCAACACAATATTTTTTAAAACAATGAACTTAGTAAATAAATAAAATAGTATATGTCATATTTTACTGCATATAACTTATTGATATAATTACACTATTTTTTCTGTTAATTGTAATCGAATTATATTTAATATATTTGTTGTTTTTTATTTTTATCTTTTATGTAATCATTGATGTGGTTAATTTGTTTTTATTTTTGTTAAAATATTTGTGTTTCACATAGTAAAAATGTTGTTAGGTATTGACTTCTCAAGGTTTTTGATATCATTTCTTTGATACATGTGTAAGATTGTGTGATAATATATGGGAATATTTTAATAGGAATTAACTGCCACGTTCTATTTTAGTGTGTAAACTATTGATGAATGTTTACTATGTACGTATTTATGTACATACTTTCTTTTATTAACAGTTTGTTATTATTGTTATTTTTATCTAATATTTTAAATCTGTTAAAGTCTAATTCATGTTCTTGTTCTGTTGCAGGTTTAGATAATCGAGTGTTAGTTTTTAATTTTTTTATGTTATCTTGGTGCTGGTTCTATTATTCTGGTATTTATTACGTATCCACTAGTTGACTATATATTTTTAAATTGTTTTGTTTGTCTGTCTTATATGGTATGTCATATATCACATTCTATTTTTTTGTCTATGATATTAGTGTATAGCATGTTTTAATTTTATTTAGTATTTTGTAAACTAGGTTGACCTTCATATTATGGTGATTATTTTGTGTTTTTGTATGTTTTGTTGTATTATGTATTATTCTTTGTAAGTATCTTTTTTTGTCAATTGAGGTATATATGTTAGTATTATGTAATATCGGTTGCTTAATTTTAGGCGTGAAAAAGGGATAGTAATGCACCGAAACGTTGCTTAATAGGAAATACATTATTAAAATAAACGATTAATATAAAAAGCTGGTAGAGGTCTATTTACTTGTATCATGCAATGCATTAGAAGCCAGTATTATTATTACATTTTGTTTATGTTACCAACTCTTGCTATAAAACATGTATAGCTTTTGAACCAATATAATAATATATTGTACAATATAGTTCTCCAAAACATAGGAAGAATAAAATGATGAAAAGAAAGAATAGATAAATAATTAAGGTAGTCAAATTTTAGAAATCTGCTGTGTATAGAACATCAAGAATGGTAGAAATAAAGAAGCAATATTTAATATCATTCAATATTCAAAATAACAATACCACTTACCTGTCGTCATCATCATCAACAACATCTGAAAATCTCGTTTTCGACTGCAAAGAGTCTGTAACTGAATGTTTTTTAGTTCTAGCATCACCATTCACGTGTTTTCCAAATTCTGGAAAGAAACAATCAGAATTATCACTGTCCATTTAAACGAAACAGCACAAACAAAAATAAAAACTGCCTTTAAAACCAACGGTAAGGTTATATCGTTAACTGGTATAGTAGTATGTTCAATTTTCTCATTTTTCACTTATTTTAATGCTTGAATATTATGTAAAATAAATCAGCTCATAGTTGAGTCCTTAACGCTATTTTTAAACTAAAGTGTAGTGTATAGACAATATTGCATGTGAAAGTAATTCATCGACCAAATGGTGGCGATAAGTGATAAGAGCTTTGTATCAAATTGTAATATTACGAGCTTTATTTATAAAGTTTTAATTGTGAGATAGAAATTATAAAACGTATACCTAATTATTATAGGTACTATTAATTAATGTTAATTTACTTATTTCCAAAATAGCTTAATTAACTAATATTAGTAATTAATTGCACACACTTATTACTTATTTTGGCATTTTTGTTATCTGTGCTAAAATTCCCTCTAGATATACATAACAAACATATCAAAAAATAATATTAAATAATAATTAGGAACACCTAATTTGTGTATTTTGAGGAATTATACATGTTGTCAATTAAAAAGTTTATTGTTCATTCGGCTTTGAGAAAATGAAAATGTACAAATACAAGGTCAATATATTTTTTATAAACGGTTTATAAACACTAATAACTTGATAACTGTAATATTAAGTTGTGATTTAATGTTTGGACATTCAGTATCTATGTATATTGAATTTTTTTATTGCACTTAGCTAAGTACTTTAAAAGGAACTGCCCCACTTACGGGGTTCCTTGGTAACTACTGACTAGAGACGAGCAAAATAGTAAAGCATAAAACCACATTTCTTATGGAACGTAAAGTTTATTCATTACTGCTTATTAATAATATGAACGAATTGAAACCGCTTTAAAACGTGAAGTCTCGATTAGAATTGCGGTATAAACTAAATGTAATTCGATATATTTTTAATGATTTTTCAAGATGCCATGTTTTTAAGACTACCTGCGTTGAAAGAAATAAATGTTCAGTGGCGTGACAACTATTTAAATAAATTTAATATAATAATATACTAAATGTTAGGATATCGAAACCCACAAGAAATATTAAAGTAACGCCAAGGAGAATGACGTCGAGAAAGGGTTTCATTTGCAAGGCCAACTATTTTTCTCGCCTCTGCTACTGACTATATTAATTACGACTTCATTTAAAATATTTCTTGTATAGCTAATTTAAATGTTTACATGCTTTATCAGTTCGAACGGACTGTATGTGACCCGATAAGAAGAAAAATCAAATACAAAAGGTTAAAGCTCTGGAACAGAAATACAAGTGGGGTAAAGTCAAACCAAAATGCTTACAATCAAAGTTCAATGTAAAAAATAACCTTCAGAAAAATCAAAAGCAACAAACTGACACTACATATACAGGGTGTAACTAATATAAGAACAAACATAATGGAGGTTAGCTGTAATAATTTAGAACATATTTTTCTTATAAGCATCTGCTCGCTTTTTGTTAGTTTTCGCGGAAATCGCGTTTTAAATCAATACGACCACCAATCTCCGTTATGAAAAATGAAATCATTTGCCCAAAAAATCTACCGAATCTACCGAAAATGTGCTGTTGGCCTTTAGCAAAAAGGCTAGTGTTAAAAGTATGTTGGGGATTGTTGTAGCAAACCGGACACGTGGATTAAACATTTAAACAGGGTAATATTTCAGTTTTTATTGACAACGCTGTCCATCTGCTAAGTTTGGCATAGGACTAGTATTGTACTATACTGACAGACCATTTTGAGTTGAATTATAGACAGAAACAGACGTGTTTTGTTTTGTGTACCAAATATAATAGAATTTTGATCAGAAAGTTACGATTGGAGGTCTTATTTCCAATAAGACAAGCGCAATCAAATTAGGTTAGTGCATGCTTACATTCTTTAGTGCACATACTATAAGCACTGTTTATATATTTCCTTTTACTGCGCACTGTTGTTTAGAGACGCCATGTTTTTGTGGACAAAACCGGGCACCTAAGATTGAGTATCTAGATGAATATTGCACTTAAATAATTTCAGCTGCATATAAAATATGTATAAATTATTTTTCTAGGACTTAAGTGAAGAGAAAAGACGTTGGTATCAGTTGAAGGGTGGGGAGGGGCTTTAAGAAGCAGAAATGTTCCGCATAAAATAATATTTCAATCTCTTTACTTTTTTCGGTATTTTAGTAGTCAAGCAATTAATGTTTATATTCATATGATAATAATAAATACTTATAAATACAATCTATAACAAAAAATGTTGCTATTTATTAATTTATACAGTGTTTTAAATGTATATCCGATTTTACCCCAACCGACGCCGACGGGCAAAACCGGGTATTTCGCCTTTTATGGAAAAAATAATTTATTCATAAATAAATATACTTTTAGACTAAAAAACCTTATTTTATAATTGTTTAAGGTTCATTTAAAGATGGCAATATGCTATTGTGTTTTTGTTATGGTACCGGTTTTGTCCCACATTTCTCTATGTACAAAGTGTATTTCACTAAAAATCCAATCCAATCCATAGTTATTGATGTAATATACCCAATAAAATTCCGTTTGAGAATCTAAGAGTTATGATGAACATAATAAATTGAGCAAAGAGATTACTTTCGTGAATAAAATCCCTCGTTGGGTATAGAAGATTAAAAACATTTAAAGACAATGAATTAAGAATTAAGGGATGCTGGAATTTTTGTTAAGAATCTAAGATTGAAGACAGTTATCTTAAAAGCGTGACATTTCCAGTAGCATTATGGAGCAAGAGACGAGTTTCGCATATTTTAATTGTTTTAAATTGGTTGCTGTTGAAACCCAAGTGATAGAAAAGGAGTAAATGTAAGACCCAAGTTCCGATATTCATAAAGGTGTTGAAAGAATAATGAAACGAGTACAGGTGATCAAAGAGGCTTTGACGTTTTCATGGGTTCTCAACGCAGAAAAATCTCAAGACAGGTGGTTACCATTCAGTATTTAACTGTGATCTTATCACAGTCAGTAACAGATACTATTATGGTAATCTTTGAACACAAATCGGATATCTTGTTGTAAATATAACAAAGAATATTTCAAATTACAGGAAATTCTGTAGACCTCAATGCTAACTCATCATCCTAACTACCATAGTTAGGTCCCTTTAGGCAACTTAGATATTATTACTATTATTAGTTAAACCTTATTACTTTACTGTCTGGAAGGTATATTTCCTCAGTTTAGGTCACCTGTAGGCAGGAATAAGATAAATATCTTATAAAAAAATAAGAAGGTTAAGCAATAAGCTTCGTTTATGGAAAGACAAACTTTACTCGCGTCACCTACAGACCCCAGAAAAAATCCAGCCGAATATAGCTGAACAGGTAAGAATTCTAAAACAATACAAAATAAACGAAAAACCTCACTGGAAGAGTTGATAGTCATTTATATCACATCTAAAGTAAAAAAATCTATCAGATTGCTAATATATTAGGCGAGTTTTCGCGTTTGACAGGTAACAAAATTTATTACTTGGTAGCGGTTAACCGAGTTTTGGTGCATTTTTTACGGTAAGAGGAACTGGCAACGCCGTAGCTTATTACCTGGTAACAGAAATCCTTACCCACCTCCAGTTTCAGGTCTCGGTCCTGGTTCTAATAATTCTTAACCTAAATCAGTGTCACTCCTGATAGCGTTCATTTCTGTAAAAAATACTAAACAAATACATTTCTAATGGCCGGTTTCACATAGCTAGAATTCTGATTAACTTAATTGTGATTATTAAATTTGAAATCTAGAACGATAATTGGAACAAATTTCAGAGGTCTCTTAAATCTCAGCCAATGAAATATCTGAATTTCGAACTTAATGATAATTAAGTTAATCCGAATCATTATTATCATTAAGCTTTGTAAAACCGGCCATTAGTGTGTAATCTAACTTCTGGTTAATGCCAAATTTCATCGATTAAATTTAAATGGCGCGGTTGCCAAAATTAATATATTGAATGAGTAGGACCCTTATAAAACTTGTTACTAAACTATGTCTGTTAGGTATAATTTCTTTTCTTCAGGAGAAATTTAAACAACGACAATATAGTATTCGAATATATCCGTTTTTGTTTAAGACATAATGGAATGCCTTCTTTTTATAAATTATGCATGTTGCTTTTGGACGAGAATTGGCCATGAATTGTTTTTGTTAGGTTAGATTTTCGTAACATAATTTGACGTGTTTATAAACTTGATGATACAATGCACGGAGCCGGACATTTCGGCGCAGGCCACTTAGGTGCAGGGACACTTCGGAGCGAAAAACTGTTTCTTAAATCGTTGCGTAAAAATGTTTTTGTTAATAACTTTTAAAAAAATCTAAAATGTTATACAACCAATAAATTAAGAATCAGGTTACTACCATTAATTGACATAGGAAAATTCATATTAACATTGAATATCGTACCACTGATAAATGCGTGGCCCACTTCACGAATTCGTAATTTTTAAATATCTCCAAAAGTTTTACCCTAATTTGCCGCGGAAAAATTTATATGCACCGAACTGTCTTTGGAACTTTGTTATACGACAAACATCAATCGAATTATTTTGACTTTTGAATACTTGTTTGTTATTTAATAAATGCTTAATAACTGTATTAATTTCTCTAAAATACACAAACTAATTTTACATCAAGATAATTTTAGTTTTAAGTCACGTAAATCCTCGTTTAACCACCCAACCTCATTTAAAAAGATCGTGGAAAAAAGTTAGTTTCAAAGACCTTGAATAGAAATTCAAAAGCTGCTTCTGCAAATTTGCTGGTAGGGTGATCTACAAATCCTCCAATAATTATAACTATCTATCTCGTTTCCAGTGTCTTTTAGCGTCATCACAACTATTGATCTATTGCAAGATTTAAAAAATGTGTTAAGTGTGAAAATAAACAAGAGGGTCTTTAGGCTCGCGTCAATTCTTGAACAACCATTTCCACGATTGTACTGCGACATTAAAAATAAATTGAAAGATTTTCTGCGATTCTAACGGATTTATTCAGAAGAAATAGAACGGAAACTAAGAGCGACGCCAAACGTGAAAGTTCTTCTGCATAAAAGCGCGAGAAGATTTTATATACCTATTTCCAAATATAATGATTATTGCTGAAGAAAGATTGATAACTGCCATCTAGATTGAGACTTACAAGGTGTTCATACATTTTTGAAACACTACAAATTTCAGAAAGACAGTGAAATCTACAGCTAACAATCGTGGCGTAAGCGCTATCGTCAGGCATAAAGGGTGTAACTGGTTTAACTACAAACCTTGTAACGGGAGGGAAAGGGGGTAGCTGTAATTATTTAGAACATATTTTATATCTTTATCCACATGTGATTGCTTCCTGCTAGTTTTCAAAAAAATCGCATTTTAAAATTTCTAAACAAAATTCTTATAATTTTTTAATAAAATTATTAAAAATTGTTTTTTGATTGTTTAGTATTTACTTAAGATTTAAATATGTTTTAAATCATTATAGTTATCTCCTACTAGAAGGCCTGTAGTTATATTAGTTGTACCCTGTATGCATACATCTCTTCTTTATGGCAACTAATGAGAATATCAAAACTCAAAGCATGTTAGAAATTTTATTTTTTATTTATTTATTTTTGAACGAGAGATTGGGGTTGCGGAGGACACCTCGTATCTCATGGCACCGATTACTAGGAGCATTTGGCCGACCCTACTAGAATTTAGGCGAACCTGGGGAATTCCATCCCAGTAGGGATTATCGTGCCAAACATCACATTGACAAGGTGCCTACAGCTTACTTCCTGTCCAAGAAAAAGGCATGCAATTTTTCTCGGCTATGAAAAATTACCACATCTAGCGGGGATCGAACCTGTGACCCCTGGATTATGAAGTAAACATACAAACTTTTAATCTATCGAAACTGGCATATTAGAAATGTAAATTATTCAGCATATTTGATGATTTTTCAAACTATTCTTAAAAGAGATTCTACTTTATCAAACAACGAAATTGAGAAGAATAGATTAAACACATGCCTTTAAAGTGTTCTGAAGTTTTATTTACTTCTGAAGTGCTACGTGAAGTTTATTACAAATTGTAATGATTGGAATATAGTACTATAGCGCTGTTTGAATACATTTATTCACATGGAAATTACATTTTAGTTTTTCATGACATTTCAACATTGCTAGTGGTTGTTAATTTGTTGATTAGTTTATTTAATTGATTAATTTAAATGAGTCCAATATATTTTTTAAAATTAATGTTAATCACTGTGTTTAGGCACAACATTGTTATAACAAATTAAATTACCATCATGATCGTTACCATTGGTAGGTGTATTTGGGTTTTCCAAGGCATATGTGTGCGCATTATGTAGTATACTCTTTTTTCTAACCGGTCCAATTTCTGCATGATCTGATGTGGAAGATACCTTTCTACTTCTAGGCGATTCAAATGCTGGATTGTCGTGTCCATGATCACTAATTGCACTAATCTTTCTTGCAGGAGGTTCAGGCTGTGGTGTTGTTGATACAATATTATCGTGATCCACTGACATGGCTAAAAAAAATAAAATTAATTTGAAACTGCTGATAACTTTAATCTTATGCCTATTTTATCGCAACTTATAGTATAATAATAGTTACTAAATTATGTGTATTAATGTGTTGAATCAAGAAATTTAAGGATAAGATGATCTTATATTAATGTTTGAGGTGGGGTTGTACGACTGTACGTGGAGTTCTATCTCAGACAAGCCATTTTCTACTATTCCAGGATTCCATATTTACTACGATGGTTAGATATTAAACTTTATCTAATATTGCTGTGAGACTCTTGAAATTAATTTATAAATATAATTATTGATTATGTAAAATTCTCAGTAATAAATACAATGTCTTCATTGGGTTCAGGGATGTTTTATAGGGAAATGTTTTATTTCCTGCTTATTTATATTTGAACTTATATAAAGTTGACTTTAGAACTTATATTGTTGCTGACGCCATCTACTAGTTTATTACTCAAAGTCACTTTTATTTTATAACCTTAAATTATGACAGATGACATATTATTTTGGCATATTAAATAAAACTTTATTTACTGATGTCAGATTCTATTGTCTGAGTACCTATTCTTATTTTATATTGAATATAAGTATGAATGATTAATTGCATTAAACAATATTTTAGAGTGAAAACTAAAGAAAATCTGCATTTACCAAATTACATGTGTTTTACAATAACTATTTTGTATTTAGGTTTATTTTACCACTCCTTGATTAACCTGTACTATGGGATATCAATTTTGCGGTGAGAAATAAGCACACAATTCACAATTAACTATTTACCTCTCTTCTTTGTATGTTTCAGCTAAACCAAAAAGCTTTAAAATGACATATCAGCTCTCTCGATACGTAGGTGGAAGACATAACTCCACCTGGACTCAATATTCCCTCTTATAGCTAAATGAATTTAGTTCTTTTCTTCTTTTTATCTATACAATGAAACACAGGGACTAGTAGGTTGCATGAGATGTATATTTTATATCATGGCCATTTCATATTACAGTTCAAAAAAGAAAAAGCTTTATAATACAATTTCTAACAGTGTTTATCTAAATTTACAAGTTTTCTACAAATTTTAACATGTTTTACATTTTAAGAAGTTTTTATTGTTTCCCAATTTTTAATAAGTATATACTTATGTTTTATTCTTATCAATAGATAATAAATTATTATTTTAATTATCTATACTTAGAAACCTTTATTTTAATGTTCACTATAGTAAATCTTGTATTATCTAAGATATTTTCTTTTATTGCAGGTGGTGGTATATAATGATGCTTACATCTAACAAGGATTTTCTCTGTTATAGCATATGTAATTTGGATGTTTTGGATGGTCATTTGTACAATAAAATCCAATTAAATGCAAATTCTCAGCAAATTTCAAATACTTTTATATGAATATTATATGCACGGCAAGATACCATAGCATTACATATCATTATTTTTCACTTACTAATATAAGCAATTGCCATGCCGAATCTCTTAGAAACGCACGGATGTCTTAATAATGGCTGTAATTCTTGGCAACCGGATAGAGATATTTAAATTCAATTTCTGGAATATCCAAACCAATCGAATTCGTTAGACATTATTAATGGTTGAATAAGTGTATAAAATTGGAAATGGATTGGAAGAATTCTAAATCCTTCAGTATAAGAAATATTTAAACACGATACACTTAAATTTTAGATGGTATCTGTGTTTTCTACATACGTAATTAGTTGTTTCACGTTCCAAATGAAACAATGCTATAATGTTATTAAATGGTTAAATCTTAAATAATTTTATAGTTTTATTTTGTAATGGTTTTATAGAAAATCTATAAAACGCAATGTGAGTAATGCATTCGTTATGAATTCATATCCATGTAATAGTAATGAATAGAACTACTACAACTTCGTAATATACTACATATATTCTATAATAACAAAACAAATGTTCTTTATCCCACGCTAAGATTGCAAGGCTTTATTCAATTGCATGATCGAATGTATTATTTAGTGGATACTTCTAAACGTTCACGGTCAAGGAAACAAAATAAAAATGATATCCTGTTTTCAAATTTTCTGCACTTCAACTGAACGTTGACTTTTAAATTCTTCTTATGTAATTGTGGATTATGCTACATAATGGAAAACTAACGGTCATAGAAATACCAATTTTAGATTGAGAAATAATATTGATTCCTTGACACAATAATTCTTGGTACTAACAAGAACATGCAGTACTTTACAAAATGTAAAGTCAAAGCTGTATAAATTCCGCAAGTATACAGATTGCTAGTTTCAGTAGTTCTGAAAAACATCTACCATGCAGATATCGAAACAATACACAAAAAGGCCTTAATATACGCGTTATGGTATATTACGTTTTTATTGAATTAATAACTGTTATAATTCTCTACTTTTTTGGTATACTTTATTATCATCGAATAATAGCAAAGAAGCAATTAATAAAATATAAAAAAAAAAAACTATTTTGTAAAATCGTGAAATAAATGAATCAATTTATTAAAAATAAGTATTTACAAGGGTGTAAAGTAGGTGTTTTTGGTCCGATACTTAATCGCATAATTATATGATGAAAGTCACAAATACTAGTTTCCCCCGCGGTGAAAATAAAATTGAACACTTTACCAAACAACCCTAGCACAATTTAACAAAAAAGCACATTTTAACAATCTGCTGCCCTAAAGTACCGTTTTAGACTATTCAGATCGATAATTGGGAGATTCTCCATTCTATTATTATGTTGCAAAATAATATTATTCTTTCATATTATGTTATTATTTATTGTTTTTCTAACTACTGCCTTATTAAAAATAATATAAAATATTGGTATAGATAATACTTGAAAAATAAATAATTGTTTCAAATAAAAATGCTGTTTTGGGGGTAGGAATACGTACATAGCGGGAAAGGACAACTGGACGCGGCCAACTGGGTGCAACCAACTAGGAGCGAGATAAGTGGGCGCAGGGACAACTGGACCCAGGGATAACTTGGCGCAAGACAACTAAGGGCGAAAGTCTTTTAAATATAAGTATTATATTAATGTGTTTCACATCAGAAAAAGTAAAAATACAATTATATTTGTAGGCTTAAAATTGTTATTTTAATATACTTTCCCTGTTTTGAGTTAATAGTGTTGTGAAGCAAAACAGTATGCTCTGCTTCAATTGACAAACGCTGTTAAAACCTAATATCTTGTTCTAATCTAGCAAAACTTAACCTAGCTTTATTTTAGTAATAAAAAAGATAAATAAGAAATATAAGATGATGTTATTGTTATTGTAGGCACTGCAAGAAATATTTACCGGCATTATTCGTATTACTCTATGCATAGTTGTTGATGATGCAACATTGTGTTTTTCATTTTTTGAAAATATTATTATAACATTGACTTTTTTAAGTCTTACCATCCTTACCTACGCAGAAAGGAGGTTTTCTAATAATTGTAATAAAAATTTAACAAAGCTGCAAGCATCATAACAAACAGCATGAATGAAACCTTTTAGTAAAATGGAGAATATTTATTAATGAAATATTGACAATTATTGTAAAAAGTTACAAGTACTGTTATTTCTTAAGGATACTAATTCTTTTATAAATGCGGACCTAAAAATAGTTTCTAAATTATTTCATGAAAGTTCTGGAAAACTCATAATGCGAAGTGATAATATTTAATAATTATATTCTTGTATCAGATTAGTAATTAATGGACTTAAGTATCTTGGAAAACTCGTGTCACCTTAAATTTAAGAACGTCCCATGTACTTCTAAAAAGATTACAATAGAAATATTATATAATACCCTTTTCTGGAAGTTATTCCATTATTTATGTTAATAAATTTATGTTAATAAATCATCTTACTTTTTCTAATAAGCTGCAGGTATAATGAAGCAAATAGATAAACTTCCCCTAACTACCTAATACGAAACATAAAGCCATAAACTATTAAATGCAATCAATAAATAATGCTCTAACATTGTTATATCAATTCCTATAACTTAAAAAGTACATATGAACAACAAAATCTGTAAAAATTATTTATTTTACTTCATTATATGGCTTACGCGCTCTTCCCTATCTTTCGCCCCACAGTGGTGTCGCCGACACAAAGATCCAAATTAAACGAGGTAAGGTAATTAGTAGGAGGTTAGTGCTTAGAAATATAAAAGCAGGATTTATTTATGATTGGCAGGTAGCTATTGTTGTCGAAGAGTGTTACTTTGAAATGTTACTACTTTGCTTTCCACAAAGCACCATGCTGAACTTGATGTATGAAACAAGGTATAGATTGTTGCTGCAGTCCGTACTTTGTCCCAAACGCTCTTTGATATTATTTTTCATCTGTTAATGCTCTAATCATTTTTTCTACTCTAGCATTTGAAAGCAGGCTTTTTCAGTTGTTATGAGAGAAGTAAAAGTCGTAAAAGGTCGTCTCAAATGACAACACAAGGAAAAATATTTTCAAGTTTGCTCAAAACAAACCACAAATTAGTAAATTAGTAAATTTGTAAATTAGTATGTATATATACAGTGTGGGATTAAAGTATGGAATACTAAAAAAAAAGCAAACTCAACTGGTTTTTCTAAAAACGCTGAAACACTATAACGTTGAAATTCACAACCCATTGTTTGTTTGATGGTCACTGTTTAAAACCAAGCTTCTCCGTTGTTTGGTTGTCACTGGTTTTCCCTTTCCCTCTGTTTATCGTGAAGTCGCTCCTGCGCGGTTAAGCTTCCTTCTCAATAGTAGAGTCAAGTAACAAAATGGCTGTCTGGCATTAGAAGTTGAATGTTCGAGATATGTTAGAAAATTGATTTTGGATATTAATTCGCTTTAGCGGAATAAATCTCGCATTCAACAGAATGATCGCTTGATTAGTTATATGCGATCAATCGTCAAATTAGACGGATTACGTTCTGGTGCCAACCATTTTAGGTAAATTCTTTTCGTTTCATTTCCATTGCGCTAAAATCTTACAAATGTCTTTTTATTTTAGGTAATATTATTTACCTAGCCGTCACCTTGAGGGAATTGTATTGTAAAAGACCTTTCAGTTTATAGAAAGGTAAAAATCTTCAAATATTTAAAATTAATACAATGTACTGGGTGATTTCTTTGTAGGTCTTTTTTGTTTTGGGTTTTGTTGTTCGTTGTCGTTTATTCTTGTTCCTGCCTCTCTGATCGTGGGTTCATTTAAAAGGTCCTTCCCCTTTGTGTCCGTACCTACATCTACATACATGTACCGGGTCGGAACAAAACAACAGATATCGAAGGGTGAAGCGAAAACCCCTAAGCAAGGCTTTAAATAAAACAGCCGTGGGTCTTCGAATGGTGGGATGTTTGTCTAAACTTGTATGTATTCTGTGTCATTTTATTTATGTTTATATATATTTACAATTTACAATGGGTGTACAAAGTATTCATGCATGTTAATTTTAAGAACAACACGAGATCTCGAGTAGTGGAATTGTCTTAGGGTAGTTTTCAGCCAACTGTGATACAAATCACCATTCACCGTTTTTTCTTTTATTAAACATTAAAATTTTTCATCTGCACAATAGACAATAGTTACAATTAAAATAAAGCCCTACTTAGAAAGTTTACTACGTGTGTTTTATTTATTTATTATTTATTTATTTGTATGATTTTAACTTTGCTTTCCAGTTCGTCATTTGTAAGTATATATGTACGGTACGACCAAAATTGTGGAAGTTGCCCATATTTTAGTAGAAGATCTATTTCTTCGTTTGTCTGATACGCTTGAAGCTTTAGTAATAAGCGTGTTTTTAAACGAAGTGGCGCTTGTTTTTTTATTGTTTTATATCTTGTAATACCCCGCCCCTCTCCGACTTATTGGGGATAGCCAGCAAAAACTAAAGCAGTGTTATTTGGATCAAGCTGATACTTCCAGCACAACTACATTTTGGTAGGTTAAGTATTTATTTATATAAAAATAGCCTTTGTGTTTCTGTAGGTTATAACACGTCGATTTCATTTTTTAAAAATACACATTAATATGTGCGATTCACCGTCCGACTTTCATTTGTTTGTTAGTTGTGACGTCATCACAAAAGAATTTAAATGACAATATATATTTTTAGTCGTAGAATCCGATAATGATTTTTCTTCTCTTTATGATCATGCAAATAAATCATAAGGTTGCATAACAAAAATTCTGAGAAAAATCGAGCTGATCATATTCTTGCTGTCGTAGAAAACATCTAGCGCAAAGTGTTATTGCAGCTCTTGATAGGTAGCCGCGCTCCGTTTCGCGTCGCACGTTTGTTTTCTCTCTGAATTGGCAATCTATCAGTTCTTGGTTTTAATACAGAAATAGCTATATTAATGATTTTCTAATAATTAAATTGCGACGAAAAACCTTTTTTGAAAATTGTAGCTCTTCTGAATGTAAATTTAGTGCGATGAAATCAAAGATGAAATCAAATCACTTAAAATTTCATAAAATGTAGCGTTTCTTTCACAAAATGAATTTTTGAATAGTTTTAATATAAAATACATAATAAATAACTAATGCTGCAACAGTTTTTATATTTAGAATATGTTTCATTTGATCAGGTTTCACTATGTAATTGAATTAAGCTAAATTCACAAAGTTAAAAATGCAAATGCAGGTTCTAGAGAAGATCTCAGTTTTGGATTCAGTTTCCTAAAACACTATAGT
The DNA here is from genome assembly GCA_929113105.1 of Agrypnus murinus. NCBI lineage: Eukaryota > Metazoa > Arthropoda > Insecta > Coleoptera > Elateridae > Agrypnus > Agrypnus murinus. Next base: position 76,927,231 of record OV816028.1, on the reverse strand, counting down.
TTTAGTGCATGCAAATTTTTAAAAAATTAGTATACACCTTTATTTTGTAGGCCTGGGTTATTTATTTGCATTAGGCAGTTTTTATTTAGGCATTAAAGTCGAGGGATATACAAATTCTGGAAATATGTAAAGGCTAGTAGGTAACTATAGTGACAACAATGCAAATCGTTGTTAGTATTAAGAAGACATACTGGGTGGTTCATAAAAAACGTGGTCCGTTTGGTCACTGAAAGTAGATTTTAACTCAAAAATCTTGATAGTTATTGTGAAAACATCACGAATTGGTAGAAACAAATGAACTATAACATGGCTGAGCCATGTGCTTCAATGTCTCAGATTTTGTTCAAATTTCTTCCTTGCATAAATACATATTAAATAACATTAAATTATTTTTTCCAGAATTTTTGGATTAAAATCGGCCAAAGTAGAAATTTTTGAAAATTTCGATTTTTGGTAAATTCTGCTACCTGTCACTATACATTATCTAATTAAATTTGTCATAACTCCCTTATTTTTTGAGTTATTTGGCTCATCCAGGAGTCAGATTAAAGCTAGATCCTTCAGAGTATACCAAGAAACGTTACAAAGTCATTGCACAGTAGAAAAGTAGCAGGCTCCAAAGGGTACGCTCAATTGGCAGTTTAGATGCTATCAGTTTTCACTGGTGGGAGCAAGATTGCTGTCCACCCTCTTCTAGCTTTCCCTGGTAGTCCGTGGCCCCTAGCATGCTGACTTCCATTGCTCGGCCAAGTCAAACCTCAAGTATGGATGGGGTTGGTCCTAGCCAACCTAGGGCTACCTATGATTTTGCAACTCAGGGCTATCCGTAATAAAGGCTTGGTGAGCCTTCGACAGGGTCCCATACGACTTTACCTAAAAGTAGAAACCAGGTATGTATCATGTGTAGACGGAGATCATGGTAAGAAGCTAAGCATTCTATGACACGTGTATTAACATTATATCAGTTAAAGGTAATCCACCGGGATAGCCTTGCTAGGAACAGCCGGATGGCTCTTCAGTCCAATTAGGAAATCACCTGGCAAAACGGTTTCCTCAAAGACAGTGATCAGGGAGTCATTGCCTGAATAAACTTACTACGTATTCTCGCGTACTAAAGTCCAACCTTGTTCTGGGGACGATCCCCGAACCAAGGGATGGGAGCCCTAAAACCGGTCCACTCACCGTGGAAGCCACTACAGTACTAGGACACTACGAAATGTACCAAGACTTTCACAAAACCTTGAAAGCAGAAAACTCATAGCCACTATTCATAATCGAAATTATGAATGCCCAAGACCAATAATTATCATTAATTATTGAACTCCATAGGGTTTTACGCGATTCTCCAAAAACTTTACTTTTATCGAATTACGAATAGTGACTACTGTGAGACAGAAATACAATTGCAGAAAAAGAAGTACATCACAACTATTCTCACGCTGTTACATACACCGATAAAAAACGTAAGCAAATATGAAGAATTAGTAATAAAAATAGTAAAAACCTCTAAAGCATTCCTTCTCAAAAATTTAATCCAAGAGGATCGCAACAATTCGCAAAGAAAACACAAAAAAAGCTGAAGTAAAGGGTGGGGTCCAATCGTGCAAAAAACAAAACAGGATTTGTATTCAATCAACTGCCTTGCTTAGCGATAGTATGTTTATTTACAATTTTTAAATGTTCCATTGATTGCACAAGCGATTACGCTTACAACGGATATTTTGAAAGACTACAGTTCACTGTGTAATGTAAAAAAGAGGGTTGTGATAATGAAGAAAATCATACTCAGGCTATTATTTGGTTTGTATATGTATATCTTGAGCCATTCATCTTCAATTGCTTCAAATATCTTTGCGGTCACTATACAATTCTGTGTTAGTGTACCGGTTGTTAAATATTTTGAGTGTGGTCAGTGTCATCATTCAATGTTTTAGTGTATTCAAGCGGAAGTAAGAATATGTAGTTTCGCTCATTGATTCTAGTCATTATAGTTTCAGAAAGAAATACAATTCAGAAAACCCCTTTGGAACCAGAATATTGTTTGACACTGATCACATTTTGTTTGAAAACTCTGTAACAGTACGACTATATACCCGTATGTAACCGTTTGAGCAAACCTTAATTCTCCATAGTTTCTAAGAAATAATAATGCCATCATTTTTAGTTAATTTTTTTTATCAATTAAGTTTAATTTATTAGCTTTAGAAAATGTCAAACACTTAATTTAATTGGGACGTGCCAACGATTGATCTGCACTTTCCCGGGAAGTTGTTAAAAGAAATGATGCGGTAGTTCTGTTGCAATATGTGTAATCGCCGGTACAGTAAACATATTATTGAGAGGAATCTATGAATGGCAATTCCATTTTACTGACATTTCAAAAATTATAAAATCTAAATATTCTACTTAAAATTAACATAAATATTAACACGAATATTAAATTTAATCTGTCAAAATTGCAATCATCATTAGAATATAACACAGCAAATACAACCGCTAAAAACTACGTCATCAACTACCGCATATCGAAGGCATCTTGATGTACAACGCCATCTATATTTATTTTACGCGTCCCAATAGAAAACTTAAAAGAATCAATAATGTTTGAAAACTTTGAGGTCTTGAAAGTAATTGGATGATGGTGACGATGCATGTACAATTTCAGGGCCGGATTTAGACTTGATAATGCCCTAAGCTATTTGAGATATGGGGCCCTTTATAAGTCCAGATATTATATATCAATGTCAAATATGATTTTCGGATACCTAGAGGGTATCCTTGGGGGCCCCCAAGAAAGTGGGGGCCCTAAGCTATAGCTTGTGTAGCTTATACGTAAATCCTGCACTGTACAATTTGCATGTTCTACTCCTCTATATAATTTGTAAAGAAGGGATTGACTCAGTAGAAAATAAATAAAAATTTATGCACCAAGAAAAGGTTGAGGTAGTGCAATAACTTTGACAAAGAACATAATCACTTCAGGATATGTGCCAATTCGCAACATTCGCATAAAATATTTGAAATATAGAAACTGAATTGTTAGAAAATCATATAATTTATGTGTTATGTACCCTAATTATAAAAGGTCATTTCATTATAAATTATACAAATTATTAGGTATTTCTAGAAAGAAATTTAAAAATAAATTTTCCAAAAAATTTAATTATGCTAATACTAGTATTATAAAATTATTTTCATTAAGTAAGGATGGTAAAATTAAAAGGAATAACACATTTTTGTAACCAACTAATGTTAAATGCTTAAATGTTACATCACACCTACAGAGGTACACCTACATTCTATAGTGTCATCTTATACATATATGCATATGTGTTCTAATTCTTTAAATACCTACACACTTAGAAATTTTTTACTAAACTCATTATAACTAAACAGATTTTAGTGATAATGAAACTATTAAATGGTATAATTAATGAAATAAATCAACAATCTATATTTTAGAAAACACACAAACAAATGGGAAATTTCGACATTATTTACGGGAAAGTTAAAAAAGGTTAAACAAATTAAAAAGGTAAAGTACAATCTAAAATGATTGCTTAAAAGTTAAAAATCTAGCCACCGTGGTTTGCTAAAATTTACATGTTTTGCGACCTCGCTTAAACCCCTTAACTTAAAAAATCATTTTCTATACTAATGTTGCGATCGTGTCACAAAATCGATTACTATTTTATTTGTAATATGTACTTTATAATACAAAGAGAAATGAAATGTTTGATTTTGTATATATTATTATATATTATAACAATATATTACATGTAATATATTACATGTTGCGTTTTTTACATGTTAGAAATAATTTTTATATTGTTCCTAATGCACAATTTGTTAATTTTATTGAAGGTTATAGTGAAACATCTATTACCAATTATAACAAATTGCAACTAGATTAATAGTCTCGAACATTTAACAAGTAAATATGGAGTAGTTTTCAAAAAATCCCCTTAAAGTAGTATTCACTGTAAAATGCGTGTGTAAAGTTTGTGTCACTTAATTACTAGTAATGGGAACTAAAACAACTCTACTTCAAGGTTGTTGTTACCACGAAGTATAAAATAAGTTAAAAAAATTCTAGGCTTTCAAGTGACTCTTACTATAAAACGACGTTAACGTTTTCATATAGTTCCTAATGTCACTGCAAAGTTCCCATCGGAACTTAAGAAACGCTTAAGTTTACGTCTAACCATGACCATGAACATTATATTGTTTATACTGCTACGTAATAATTAGAGATGGCATAGTTTAACGTTGTGGCAACCAAAGAAAAAAAAGGGGAATATACTTCACCCTTGCTCCTCTGCCACCAGTGCAAAAAACGCAATTGATTTTCAAATTCAAAACTAACCTATAGCAGATATGTCTCTATTAGACAATCTAACTACCAATCAAATGGTGTTTTTTGTGGCGCCGGCGAAAATGTTTGTCCACAGCAACGTATTGGTTTGGATAGCCTAATGGAAGTTACTGTTACTTCATTGTAATTTATATTAGTAACTGGAACTGGAACTTTGTGATAATTTGATGCAAAACAAGTAGTAAAAATCACTTTAAAGTGATTCTCCTGGGTAGTAAAAGACGTATGTTTTACTTTCAATACTAGTGTAAGGTTCCGTTACTTTAAAGGTTAAGCAATGGTTTTAGACAGGTGACAGGAACTTCTAGTACTACTTTAAAGTTCTAAAAACTTTAAGTAGCTTCGGGGAAGTTACTGCTACAAACATAATACCACTTTGAAGTTGCAACAACTTTAAAGTAATTATCCTAAGTGGAAATACTGTTTAAATGGAAATAATTAAACCTATAAAGTCATATTTAGTTGTAGTTACGTAACAACTACTCAATCAAATTTTCGATCTCAGTTACTGCTAGTTAGAAGCTGCTTGGGATATACTTTAAAATTCTTGCTCTACGATCTCGGATTTCAAACCGACATCGGTGGCAGTTATGATACTCTTAACATCCCTAGCTATGTTAGTAGCTATTCGTTATAGACTCCTTTGTCTTACCAGAGTTGTACTTAACAAATACATGTTCGTCTAAAGTGTTACTCAAATATCTCACTTGAGACCACAGACATATCTTATTCTGCACATTTTGTGATGTTATGTTTTGTGATATTAGGCCAATTCTCTATAGAAAACTTCAGCAGAATCGTGTCGAAATTGATATATTTTTTACTCAGGTATACAAAACTAAAAGTTTATTTTCATAATGTATTTTACGTAATATCAGGATGATTTAGCAAATATCGCATTCAGATGGTTATTGTAATTTAAAAAGCGATAATTTCGTAAACTCAATTATTTTTCATAGCAATGGTCATGAATTAGGTATTATATTTTTTTACATTTTAAAGGATTGGCATTATAAATAGAACATTTACCTTTGTCAATATTTAAACAATTTTCTACTACTACTATATGATTAACTTGTTAAATGTAATTTAATATTATTGGAATAATACAGAAAAGTTCTTCAAAACTTAGAAAAATTTTAATTTGAAGTGGAAATGAAAATTACCGTTAATAACACTGTTATAAAATAGTATATTTAAGTATTTTTCCATATGTCTCTAGTGTAAGCCTTCCACTCTTTTTAGATCATCGTCCCATATCATTTGTGAGCAGCCTCTTGATCTTTTTAGTACAGTACACACGTACTGTGTACCATCTATGGTCTGGTTGTATGGCATTATGATCCTCAAAGTCTCACTTGAGTCTTGCTACCCGTCCTCTATCATCTTTCACTTTTGTTATTCGTCTGATTCGGATATTTGCCTTCTTATCTAATATTTTACATATATTATTATTCTTTCCATGGATCGTTCTGTTTTTGCTATCATATTCATGTTTACTCTAGTCAGCGTTCAAGTTTGTAAGCCGTACATCAGAATCGGAAGAACACATTGGTCGAATGCTCTGGTTCTAAGATATCAGAACTCTTTTAAATTTTCCAAAACCTGCCCAGGTTAGTCTAACTCTTCTTATGATTTCTGCGGTTTGGTCTTATTTATTTACTTTGAGTAATTGTCCAAGATAGATATATTCATTTATTGTCTCTAAGTTGACATTGTTGAGGCTTATTTTTCTTAGATCATTTATGTTGATCATTATCTTGGTTTCAGACATATTGAGCCGTATTCGCATCTCACTATTAAATTAGCAGCAAGTTTAATTAGCATGGTGACCAATTCTTATCTTTTCCCACTTATTAGAATTAGATAAAGCTATCTCTTTTCTTGTTGATCTTAAACACAAATTTAGTTACAGACACTTTTAATCGAGTCTTGTACGGCTCTTTAATTTTACGACCTCTTTTTTCTGAAGCTTCCGACAGCTGTGTTACCATTAACCGCGTGCTCTAGTTCTTCAAAGTTTGTTGTGATAGGTACGATGTCATCTGAACATCTAAGATGGTTTAACTTTTTCCATTTATATTTATCCAATAACTTTTTCCATCCTTTGTGTAAACAGTTTAGCTGTCTGAACACATCCTCCATTGCTAGCGTAAAAAGCTATTGGGAGATGACATCGCCTTGCCGAATGTCTCTGTTTATACAGGTTTAGTGGTGTATCTACCTAATTGCACAATCATAATCGCTTTTTCACAAGTTCTTTAGCGAGAATTAATTCGACAATTGTTCATTACTCTTACACTTCATGGCTCTTATAGTCCATAGTTCCACACTATCAAAAGCCTTTTAATCGATAAAAGTTCCGATTAAAGTTCTCATCGTTAGTAGGTGATCAGATGTACTATGACCCTTTTGAAATCTAGCTTGTTCTACAGCCTGGTAAGCATCCATTTTAGGTGTTAGTCGGTTGGTTATTACCCTCATGAAAGATATCGATAATTCTGTTAATTGCCTCTATTTTCTTTTATGAAAAGTAGTACGACCATACTCTCGTTCCAGTTGTTGGGAAGTTCGCCATTATAAAGGGAATGGGTAAATAGCACTTTTTCTAGGGTGGTCCGAGAAGTACCCGACCTGACCAAGAGGTGGCGGTAGTTGTTTGAAAATATCACTGTATTGGAAAGTACGCAGTCTATAAAGCATATGTTTCAAGTTTGAAAGCGCCACGTTGTTCAGTATTTGTTTGGCAGCCATCAATAGTGAACGTTGTCAGTGAATTTGTGAAAATGGAGAAAATTGGTCATCGTTATGTGATACAATACTTTTATTTGAAAGGCCTCAGCCCAACCAATATAAAAGCTGAACTGGATTCTACTCTAGGTGAGTCTGCTCCTTCGTTTACAACAGTTAAATTTTGGGTAGCTGAGTTTAAACGAGGCCGTACGAGCTGCCAAGACGAGCATCGCAGTGGTCGACCAAATGAGGCGACGGCTCCAGAAATGGGGAAGAAAATCCACAAAGCGGTACTTGATGAACGTCGACTGAAAGTGCGCGAGCTAGCAGACATTACGGGCATTTCAAAAAGTGCGGTACATCGCATATTATCTGAAAATTTGGACATGAGAAAGCTGTGTGCAAGATGGGTGCCGCGTTTGCTCACACTCGAGTAAAAACAGTGTCGTGAAAATGTTTCAATTGAGTGTTTAGCGAAGTTTCACAGCAACAAAGCAGAATTTTTGCGCCGTTTCGTAACAATGGATGAAAATGGGTCCATCATTTCACACCCGAGACAAAAGAACAATCGAAACAATGGACTCAAAAGGGAGAACCGGCTCCAAAGAAGGCGAAGACCGTTTCATCTGCAGGCAAGGTTATGGCGTCGGTTTTTTGGGATGCGCGTGGAATAATTTTTATTGACTATCTCGAAAAAGGAAAAACTATCAACGGCCAGTATTATGCAAACTTATTGCAACGTTTGAGCGAAGAAATCAAGCAAAAATGGCCGCATTTGGCTAAAAGGAAGTGTTGTTTCATCAAGACAACGCACCAGCTCACAAATCCGTTATTGCAATGGCTAAAATTAATCAATTAAAGTTTGAATTGCTACCTCATGCACCATATATAAGAAGTGATGTCAGCAGTTAATGGCTATTTTGAGGAGCAAGTTCTTGTTATAAAAAGGGTATCGAACTTTTTGAACACTGCTGGGAAACGTGTATAGAGCTGAAAGGAGATTACGTTGAAAAATAAATAAATCTTTTTCCAAAATTTTTGTGTTTTCTTTGTTGGGTCGGGTACTTCTGGGACCACCCTATTATTACGTTCTTTCCTTCCTTTAACATTTCAACCAATATTCTGTCCGGCTCGGGGGGATTTATTTTTTATTTTATTTATTGTTTTTATTACTTTTGTGTTAATTTTTATATAATGTGTCAGACAGAGAAGCTTATTTAGCTTGTGCTTGCTGGATAAACACAATTTTAAGAACTGAATTACAAAAATGGATAATACCAGGAAAATTGTTCAACACTGTCACAGTTCAATTTGACATGTCCCACTAATTGTCAAAATTCTTAGTTTTGAGGATTTACCAAAACGAACTATATATAACTTAGATGATCCAATCTATGCTTCATGTTAAATCTTGATGATTTTGCCAATATTTGTGTATTGCTTTTTTAAGCTTTTTTAATTGTTCTTTAATTGTTATAGGGCTGCTTCAATCTCATGCATTTCAGTGTCTGATGGTAATTCTTCTGAATTTACGTTCATTATTTCTTGTTTTAGGTTTTCCTTTTGCTGGCATCAGGTGTTATTTTTCTAGCATAGTTATACATATATACAAGGTTGCTATAGAATATTTACACTGCCGTTATTCCTCCAAATAACTTATATTCCATTTTGGTCTTATATGGAACTATGTATTCTTAGTCTACCTAAGAATGCCTTTAAGCATTCTAATCCGCGATTTTGTTCTATTATTTTCTCTATTTAGCTTTTTTTGTATTGTCTTTTAAGATTTAAAATTTTCGTTTTGTTCATTTCTATATATTCTATTGTGTTCTTTTTGTCCTGTAGCGCTGTTCGTCTTTTGTTAATCAGTTTCCTTTGTTTCTTGACTTATTCTATTTTATTTTGTTTTACTCCTCTTAGCTACTTTCATGGTTGTTGTTAGTAGTTGTTTGCTTGAGTTGCTATTGATTTTGTTAAGGTCTGTCTCTTCTTTGGTAATTGTGTTTTCTTTAGTATTTTTTTATTCTTTTCCTTTTTCTCGTATTTTATTATGTTCTACTTATTAATGCTAGGTTGTTGTACTACCGTTTCCTTTCTAATGTATTACTTAATTGTATTCTAGCTCTCAACAGTCAGTGGTCGCTACCGGTAATAAATTTATTCAGTGTTGTGCCATCTTCAAAATCTTTCTGTTTGTGCAGAGAAAGTAGTCAATTTCGATCGTTGTCTATCCATTTGGTATTATCCATGTCTATTTTCTATTATATTTTTTGTTGAAAAATGAATTTATTGCATATAGATCTTGCTGTTCTAGGTAGTTTATGAGTTTCTCACTACGTTCGGTTTTTATGCTGTATCCGTATTTGCCTAATTTGTTATCTATCTCATCGGCGTTCTGGTCCGAGTTTTGCATTAAAGTGACCATGATGACAGCTTTTAGATAGGTTTATTTATTGCTGTGGTAATGCCTTCATAAAATGTCTCAACCTCATTGTAATCGTGATCTGAAGTGTGGGCATAGACTTGAATAGGTCTTATTTTTAGCTTTTTATTTATTTCTATTATTATGTAGCCTACTATATTTGAAATGGGTTTAACTGTTGTTTTTATATATTGTTTTATGTTCTTTTTTTACTATGAATCATATACCTGCATATGTTGCTTTTTCAGTTGGTTTTATATTTCAGTGATATAGTTTGTCTCATTTTATCTTTGTTAATTCCTCTTTGAGTTCATATATATTTTCGTCTTTTGCCATGGATCTGATGTTGTAGGTTGCTATGTGTTATTTGTTTTGTTTTCGTGTTTACATGTCGCTCTTTGCCTCCCCCAGAATCCGTGAGGCTGACCAGCAGGTCGGTGTGGTATTGTGTACGTTAAATCCTACCCACCTGGGGTAGCTTTCCTTTATGTTTTATAATCGACATTCTGTTTGTTTAAATAGATTGGCTAATAAAACATCACGGTTGCTGGGAGTATTGGTGAGAGTTATGTTAGCCGCCCTTTCTGGGCCAGATGTTGTTTGCAGTCGCCCATTGTGAGTTATACGTTGTTTGATGGTTTTGGTGCGCCCCGAATGATTATTAGGTTAAAGCTTATTGAAATTAAAATAATTTAATAAAAAGTATTATACCGATGAAATATGCATTTAATTTTGGGACAAACTAAAAATTTGTCAATACAAATGTCCAATACTTCAACACAAGGTTCGTCTATTTTATGGACTTTGATGTATGGTTTCCAAACATATGGTTTTTAAATGTCTATTCGTCGATACCACGCCAAGTAATTACATGGTCTTAAGGCTGTTTGTGACTATTTATTATATTTTGTATACAATTTTATCCAGTGTTTAAATATCATGGATGGCCTGAATTTTACGTGTTCAGCTACGATTTACATTGAAAGAACTATGCATCATACAATACAGCGTGTCCGGAGATAGAACGCATTAATTCTAAGGGGTGATAGAAGACACCAAAAGGAACAAAAAAGTCTTATACACTTTGTTCTAGAACAAACTACTAGTTTTTCAGAAAAAAATAAGAAAGTTGGAAACTTTAACATCATTTTGCCGCGTTAATAATAGTACTTTAAGGATGGGGCTTTGTCCGCATATCCATCTCATCTATCACAACAACAAACCTTAATGACATTTTATCGTATCGTATATCGTTTCGGCGTAAAATTGAATTCTTTTTACAATTAAAAATTCATTTTACTCAATTTAGAAACGTGACAACCCTGTAAAGTTTGTAACAAATCTGCTAGACATCCGCACAAAATGCTGATCTGGACATCTTGACATTGAAAATAAAGCACGTCTTGCTTATAAAACTTTGCAATTTAAGAATATTTGGGTCAATGCCTGATCACAGCTATGTTAAAATCATAAAATTGTATATAATACCCTTGCGATAATACTGCGTTTGTAGTTCGTTGAACTTTGAAATCATAATTTGTCAATAACGCAATTCGCAACTTGCTGTTTATTTAATAACAATTTTTAATGATTTTATAAGAGAATATCTTTTAAAGAGAAAATTTATCTAATTTAAATTAGGTTAAGGGATTTAGTTGACACCTTGTTTTGGCTACATTAAAAAATCTTTAATTTTATGGTAATTAAGTGCCTTAATAAATTTTTTTACATAAGATAGTATTAATTCTTTCAAGAAAATATTTCGGAAATTAATAAATATAAAATGTAAGTCAGTTATTGTATTATTTTTACAGTTGGTTTGTTATGAATCAGCGTGTTTTTAAAACGTACAACGTACAAGTTTTGTTTACGAAAACAGTTCGGATTACAATTTTCATAAAACTAGTCCCCGACTAATCTGCTTTGGATGTTTTTATTTTTAAACGACGACTGTTATCATCAGTTTGTTTGTTTGATTTTCTAAAACAAGGTCAAGACCCAGCTGCGATTATACTTAAGCAAGGTTGCCAGATATGGCGATGATTTTTTCTAAACTACTCAAAAGCCTATTAACATAGAAAAAGAATTATTAAGATTTTTTTGTTCCTTTTGATGTCTTCTATCACCCTTTAAAATTAATGCGTTCTAACTCAGGACACCCTGTATATAAATAGCAGTAAAACAAAAGATAGTCAAAATTTTACTCTAATAGTATATAATGTATTAAGAACTTAATTGAGTGTCTTAGAGACCGTAGAGTCAGTTAGTGCATAGGCGAGAGCCGAAGGCGCTACGACGATCATGGGCTCTAAAACACTAATTAAATCCGAAATGCATACGTTGGTTTATGTCCGGTCTAAGTTTAACTTAATATTAAATTTAAAATAAAAATGATTTGAATAGTGCAAAACTTCAAGTAGGTAGGTGCAGAGGTCTATAATTACTGTTATTACCATGGAGACGGCGTAAACAAGGGTAGTACAAGGGGATGCTCTAATTTAGCAATTCACGCTCTAAAAACAGGCCGCTAAAAGGTCATAATCGCCCGACCGAACATAAATGAATTATAATGAATTAAAAAAAGTTAAACATCAGCAGTGATGGTAAATACAGTAGATGCTTACAAAAATTAAAACTCATTTAAAAACACACATATATATATATATATAAACCTTTTTGAGTACATAACAATTATTTAATCGCTTTTTTCTTCTTTGTTTTCTACTCTCTTTATAATTTGGTGAAGTAATCCCGATCATTAAAACTCGCTGTAGACAAAAGGTAATTAAATTAATGTTATTAATATTGAATAGATTAAGCAACCATATAATTATTAATCAATCAAAAAAATGAGGAAAAAACTATGACAATATGATATAGAAGTTATCTAACAATATGTAACGATGTCAATTAAGCATCTTAATCTTAACCAGATCTTAATTCTAATTAATCTAATAAGGGCTAAGTCATAGCAGTCTTAGCTGTTAATAACTTAATAATTAAAAAAATTCTTCAATTTAAAAAATATGGCAATAATGAAATTAAAACGCTTGTAAATAGAACAGAATAATTATTTTGCATTATCATACAACAATGTACAGCTTCAGCGGTGCTATGCCAACTTGTGGGGGAAAAATATCAAATAATTCTAATTATTAATTATATTAACCTATTATATGTACTTTATTTAAAAAATATGCAAATAAACTTTGTTATCGGTAGAGGTTGTTTCAAGGTTGAGCAATTTCGTTTATCATTATCTGTATGTAAATCGAACTGGAAAACTACAATTTCACCACATAATATACAAATACCAAGCCTAATCAAAAAGTATGACAAAATGGTTTAGATAATAGTTAATAACAGACACAAACTTTATTTCTTTGGGTGCAGGTTTTACTTTACCCGTTAAACAAAAGTTGACTAAATACATGTTACTATAGAATTTTTAGCGAGGGGAGTCGGATAATATGTTTCTTATAATTTCTTCTTGTATATATTTTTAAAATAATTATACGTATGCTTTATTATATATTTAAAAACCCGCATTTCAAGGCATCATTTATTAAATAAATATATAATTATATGTTTTTAAGTGTTTGTAAATGTAAATATATTTTACCGTTTGAATGCCACTGGGACAACTGCAGACGTTTTTGAACTGAATAACCCAACAGTTCAAAAACGTCTCCTAAAACAATAAACAAATTTTATTTCAAGAAGCAACAATTAAAATTAATATATGTAATACTACAAAAAATATTAAACAAAAATCTAACATAAGCTAAAATTTATAAAATTTAAAAATAGGTTACCTAACAAAAATAAGATCTCTACACTAACCCCAAACCTTTAAGTAAGCAATAACGTGCTATATAACAATACGATTTTTATTAAAAACAAAGAACAGCCTACAGTTCAAATATCACGACCCCATTCTCTTAAACAATCACCATATAGCAATGAATTAACCACTCAATTTATAATACTAAATTAATTATCGTAAAACAATCAATTGATTTTACATTACGTAAATAAACTCTTGAAGGCGAGCAATTTTAAAAAATATACCATAATAAAAGTAAATATATATAATTAGAATTCTACATATATTAATTAAATGTACATGTATTTATTATATTTATGTGCATATTCATACCACACTAAATCTAAACTAACCTAATTCTATTTTAGTTAGTTATTAAATATGAAAATAATAATCTAAAAGATTATAAAATAATAACTACAAGTATTGTGTTCAAAACCTTCCAAAGTTTGAGTATAAACTAAATTAATAGAAATTCGAATGAAAGGCAATGGCGTAGGGAGTAACACACAAAACAGATCACAGAATTCAAGGATAGAAGATATGTGGATAGAAGATCATGAAGAGATCACTCCAGCAATTAGCACAATAGTAAACGAAATTAACGTAACGTAATTTACTTAAAAATGTTTACTCTAAAATGAACTGTGAACTTAGCCGATTAGACACTACAAAGTGGTTCAATCTGAATGTTGCGCTTTCATGTTAGAAATCAACAAATAATGTTATAAATAGTTGTGTACGAAAGAAAGGCACGGGCTAAAATAAAATGTATTTATCTTAACTACTGATTTATCTTAATGTGATTTGTACTATAAACATTTGTTAAATGCGTGTTAAATGCTAAATATTTTTAATATAAAAAATTATTAAATCTTTATTTCGCATATTTGATGCATACATATATGGACAAATATATAAAAATCAAACAAATATTAAATGTTTCTATGATATTAGAAAATTTGTATTTAAAAGTATATATTAAATAAACATTTTGTATATGAAACAAACTTAACATAAAAATTTAGCATGATTAGAAATATTCACTAAATGTTTCGTTTTGAGCAAACAATTTACATTGAAATCTTTATATTTCATAAATATTTAACGCACATTTTCAAGTTAGGATGTATTATCGATTATATAAATATTACATAGCTCATCAACGTTTAATTTTAAACTATGTAAAACATGTGTTGAAGCGTGGAAACCTCTGGAAAATTTATTTTCATTTTATAAAACGTTTTTAAACCGTAAAAATATGTAAAATATGTAAAATGTAAAAATATAATTTCGATTGGTTACAGCAGTCGATGTTAGTCCGAGTGTATGATGGTGTTTGTTAGCTAATAAACGTTTGGGTGCTGCGAAATCAAATAAAATAGTGTATTTAATGGTGTTTTTCCTACATAGCGTTGTTTAATTCTTAATACTTCTTGGTGGTTCGTTCACCATGTTCGTCGCTGAATGGACCTAAACGTTCGACATATTGCAGCCCACTGCATAGCGCTCAGTAGTTCGTTTACAATGTTCATATAGTTATCCCTTCTTTTGTTACCGAGGAAATTTTCACATACTGCAACAAAACTTGTCCATGCTCGTTTCTTCACAGCAGTGATTTGATTCGCAAATCCTGCATTTTATCGAAATTTATCGTATAGATTTTGCAAATAGGCAGCTTATGGTGGCAAATCTTCTGAATCGATAAGAAAATAGTTAAAACCACCAAGATGTACCATTTTTTAGTAAGTGAATGGAAAATTATTTACTGTTTCGATTATAATAGTCTTCGAATTTTTTCATACGTTAGTATTTTTGTTGAGTTTTCTATTTTTGTCGTCGTGCCGTTTATTAGGAATTAGTATAATTTTATCACTAACTTTGCTGTTGAGATTGCGACCTGCAGCATTTTAGGCATCGAGGCGATTTTTACTAGTAAATTTCTTTACTTATTTACTAATATAGTATGTAATAATATTCCTTATCTTGAGATTTTTCTTAACGACCTAATACAAATATTTCTGAGTTTTATAAATTGAACTTTGCTGAGAAATCTGTTGTTTAATTGTATAAATATTTTCTCTATTGTTGTACATATTTATAATTTCTGCTGTTACGTTTATTTCCCTCTACGAGCATGTCTCGAAATCAAGTCTCTACAAATGCCGTTGAACTTTTCAGGGAACGTTTGGATCAAGATGGTACAAAGAGAAAGTTATTCATCTAAACGAGCGCATTCTGAAAATGTATAATATGTCATGCTTACCCTTAGGATTAAGCTATAGTTACCAGTCATTTATCAAAAAACATTTTCCACCACTAATTACCATATTATGGCAAAACCTAAAAACCATAATGCCTTTGTATTCCAGGGTGTAGCTCTCGTCGAGACGCTTCGAATGACATATAACAATGCTTAGTTTGGAGTAATATTTGTTGAGATAGACAAGAGAGAAGTTTTTGTTGTACTTTTGTACCGTACATTTTAAACTAGTTCTCCCAGGCGACCCGGACTCAGTGCATAGATGTAAGTGTATCTGGACCGAAATTTATCGTAGATTCTAAAGATATGCAGCTTATGGTGGCAAACCTTCTAAATGGTTAAAACCACCAAGATGTACCATTTTTCAGTAGCTTTCTTGGCATAACTTTGTGCACAGTAAGAATTTCCAAATGCACCAGAAGACAAAAGTTGTTCTACTCGCTGAGTACGTCAAAATGAGATATAGTATGTGAGTATACGATGCTTCTACGCAAAGTTAGCATTTTGACCTTTACCGCCCTGCTACGCCCAGCTTATCAATATAAGTAATAGCTTCTTCGGTCAGTACGGTCTTTATTTGTTAAAGAATCACACCTGAAAGTCTGAAGCAAATTGGAGAACATGAAATTTTTCTGTTTCCAATTTTGTGCAGTTTCTCGGAGACAGCCTCTTAAAAGTTATCCGTTTTTCAAGGTCTTTTACAAATTGCTTAATTAAACCGAGTTTGGTGTGATGCGACGGCGACAGAATTATGTCTGATGGATCAACTAATAGAATGTTTGCAACATTCTTTTGTCCTACCCTGGATGGTGTATGAGTTGGCCAATCTTTACGAACATAGGAAGTAATAAAGATAATGGAATTTTATTTGTTGTATAAATATTCATCTGAACCGCTGAACATGAGAAATTTCTAAAAATACCAAGGGACTATTAAAGTGCTTCTATTAATCCCGACTTAAATTTTCGAAAATACTGTTAAATGCCATTTTGACAACTGAAATTTTTAAACACCAAAATCACATATTTCTAGTATAATAGGTTAGATTTCCTTGGATATAACGCGATTGTTTTACTTTATTCCCTACAGAGTAAAACAGCCACTTTACTCTCTCAAAAGAGAGAGTAAAGTATAGCTTTATAGTCGTACCAACAACTTTTTTTGTGTCTGTTTTAGGTCATAACTCATTTATAGTTATTTTTTACAGATC
Organism: Agrypnus murinus; assembly: GCA_929113105.1. Lineage (NCBI taxonomy): Eukaryota > Metazoa > Arthropoda > Insecta > Coleoptera > Elateridae > Agrypnus > Agrypnus murinus. The sequence continues at coordinate 76,910,402 of OV816028.1, read as the reverse complement.
TTTATTATTTTTGAACTTTTGTAAAGTAATACTTCTTCTCTTTCCAAGAGAAAAGAGATTTCCAAAATGTAACAAGAGAAATGGCAAAAAGGTTTAGTCGTTAAAGCAGTGCAAGGTACGAAAACTGAAGAAGCACATTTAAGTGGAAGGAAAAAAAACTCGAAGTGATTTTGAAAAATTTTGAAAGTATGAAAAGTCTTTATTCTTCAATATCAAAACAGTTATGTAGGTGGGAGGTATTGTATATTTATTTTTTGTATCGTTATTTATACCACAGTGATTTTTATTAAATGTTTTATGCAAATCTTATGGATATCTAAGATTTTAATAGTACTTCATAATATTATATCATATTTATTATGTTGAACGGTTTTATCTATTTTTTTGTGTTTTCTCCTGGCAATAAACCAAAGAAAAATGATTTTTTTTTGTTTTATTTCTTTCATGCAGATTTCAGTCAGACAAATATTCACTTAATATTTATGGGATATACTCATATTATATCAAATACATTATAATATTAGAAGTCAGGGGCGTAAATAGCCGATATGGTCCTGGCCAAAGGCGCCGAGTTGTAGAAAGGTGGGAAAATTATTGATAAATAAATAAAACAGAAAAATACTTATATTTTAGCTTGTACTGCTTCTAGTTAAATTAGAATAGAATTAGCGATGTTAAAGTTTTGAATGCAGGGTATATTATGAGAATAAAAAAAAACAAAAATCATAAACCTAGTTATTTTAGTCTTATTTTCTAAATATTTTATTTTAGATATTTAGAATTAATAAAAATGAGAGAAGAAACATTATATTAGCATCTATTTTAAAATGTTAAATATCTTTTAACCCTCCGACGACTCAAATAAAAAATATATTTTTAAAAACATTTTATTAATTTAGTATAGTACCAACAATAAATCATTACTAGATCACAAAAATTCGCTAGCGATTAGACAAATACGAATTATGTTATTTTATGAATATTTGTAAAATTGACTAAATTGTAGGTATTTGTATATATATAAATTAGACTGGGCAAAAAACATGTTTTTAATAAAAAAACAAAACAGTCGTTTTTGAAAAAAAATTGAACATGTTTTCTGAAAATGAGTTTAAAACACCCCCATATAAAAACATGGGTAAAACATGATTTAAACTAATATTTTAAATTAACATACTGATTTTGAAATATTTTATTTTAATAAAAGCTTTCACCATCAGGAATCATGATTCTGCACGCTTGAAACAATAACAAAAGTTCTTATCATTACTTTTTTAATTTTACGACATCCTAGTAAAGAGTAACACAAGGAGACAATAATATAAGAAACCTACTTAAATATCACCAAAACAAAAGTATTAAATATTGTTAAGTCAATACCTTGTAAATTGTAATTTATAAATAAAAGGATAATTATTGTTTCTAAATGGGTCTTCAGACCTCTAAAAAGAATGCAGAATTAGTAAATAAAAAATCAGCCAATTATTATACATACGGTCCACGAAAGTGTCTTATAAGGCAGCATTTTTTAACAATTTTATTAAAGATACTGTTGAACTTGATAAATCCATCGGAAAAAAGAAATGTGTGCGTTAAATTAGTTTGATTTATGAAGTACCAAAGACTACTGCCAAAGTTCATATTGAAGGGAATTATTCAGGTATTTTTTTATTTAGATTTAGCATTTACGTATCCAGATCATCTGTAATTATTCTTTTCATTATTTATAGTCAGTCTTTATTAAATGCTCTACATCTGAATAGAAATATTTAACATTAATTTAATGTTGTTGCAGCAAAATTAGTTGATTTTATATATAATGCAATCTAATCCTATGTCCACTTTATAATTTAATTTACTATTAAATTAAAATTGTTTTTATCATTCAAGTTTCAATCTTAGTAGTTTCCAAAATATATTTAAATAATAACCAATCAATAAATTGTTTATACTTTCATTTTATAATTTATAGTTGTAATACCTTTCAGATGGAAACTGGCCATGTAAATTCGAAAATGCTGTATAAGAATCTAAAATTATTTTATTTTCTCTTTCAAGTTAAAAAAAAGATGATTTAAACATACGTTTAAAAATAAATAGATTAAAACTTAGTTTGATGTTTTAAACCTAGCTTTGAACAAGTGATTTAAAAATAATGTTTTGAACTTGCCAACCCTCATATAGATATATTAATTTTCAAAAAATGCAGAAACAATAAAAAAATATATTTTTTTCTCTTTAGAATCAAATAAAAATATGAGGAGTTGTCTTTTTGTTTTTTTTTCTGATGCCGAAAAAGGAATTTCCCGACTACCCTTCAATCTTTGTTTGAAATCGTCCGCTTATTGTTTTCTTCTACTGTCAACCCATTCGAGATTCAAAATATTTTCCATTATTATCGTTTCCTGGAATTATTTGAGGTCCTCATCACAGCATAAACATACACAGCAGATCGACTCGAATGTCGGCACTTGTGAAGTTGTTATTCTAGTTTCGAATATCATATAAAAGGCGCATTTTTGTTGACTGGCTACAGGCGCTTTAATTGCTAAATTACGCCTCTGTTAGAAGTATTATACAGTAAAATATATTTAAACCACATTCTAAGTTCAATATTTAGGTATATATGTAAGTTATATTAAAAATAAAATATTTTTAAATAAAAAAATCGTCGTTTTTGATCTTTATTAGGTATATGTAATTTATTGAAAGAGCAATTCCTTAACGTTGGATTTCATCAATTAAGAATTAAAAATAATTTAGTAATTTAAACCAAAAATGTTATTTAAAACAATGCACATCGTGAAGATCAGATGATCATCCTATATACACGGAGAAAATCTTATTGGAAAAATTACCCTAAAAATATAGTAACTGGATCGACAACTCTAAATTACAAAATATTCTATTTTAATATTTCACTACTTACTTTTATACTAATCTGGATAAAAGTAATTGTTAAAAATAACTATAACTGTTATAAAATATATAAGTTTTAAAAGTAAACTGTAATTTTGTATTGAACTTATGAAATTTATGCAAAATTGTCGAAACTGTAAAATTTAATATTTTTTTAAGAAATAACTAATAATAGTAATAAAAAAACTATAAATTGTTAATACATTACGTAAATTGTCGATATTGTAATTGTTGTCGGTGGTGGTTTCACTAACATATAGTAGCATGGTCATCTTGAGTTTTTGGCACCGGAAAATTAAAAAATCATCTATACGTTACTTTCATAATTATGCTCGTTTAATGCATGTTTATTTTGCATTAAACAATTGCATATCACTTAGTAATGGACAATTTTATCAGCCATATTAGGTTACTTCCTTCGCTTTGAAAGTCATTCAACAGGGTGCACGTCAAAACATTCACGGCACATCACACACGTGGTTTGAATAACAATCGCGGTACTTTCTTTACATTTACATGTTAAAGTAACAACCAAAACCAAACAAAGCATTCTGCCAGCGATTTATCTATAAGAAAACCTTTTATGTATTCCACACGATGTTTCAAGTTCAGTATGAATTCTTTATTCGCTCCCCTATAGAAAGTATATGGATTTAATTTGTCTGCTGATTACAGGAATACTATTATTAGCGCAATCGTAGTGAACTACAAAGGCTGCTATCAACATAAAATGATCAGTCTATCGAAACATCGATATTATTCATAATTTGTAATGTATTGATTAGACGGAGATACATAAATATATAATAGAATTACCAATACTTTGTGGGCTGCTTTGTGAATTACGCGAACTTAATTTATTGTTTATGGGTTGGATTAGTTTCTTTTCCGGAATCAAACTTATGATTATTATTGACACAAAAAAGCGAGTATACTTATTAAAAACAAAACCGTTTGATAAAAGAGATTAGTTTTGCTTTGTTGAAGCTTTTAAAATGTCACTTCCGTTTGGTTAATAGAAATGAGAATATAAAATAATCAGGCGCGTAGTTAGGATGTTTTGTTTACTTTGATACGAGATATTTGCTAATAAATATACGTGAAAAGAGATTCTTCGATCATTATAGCTAACCCCTTCTAACCCTTACAATATTTCAATTTTGAAGTGAAGATTTTGCTGTGGTTTAGTTAAGTATAGTCGTCACCAGTGGTTTTGGTCCAGCGAAGACCAAATTAAAAAATTAGAAGAATTTGAGTAAATATTAACCAATTTATTAGGTAGTAGTTTATTTCAGTTTATCCTGAAAAAAAAATTAAATTCTCTATTCTCTAAGATTTATTCTTGATTTATCCATATTAAATCAAAATGACCATTAAAATTAAAAATGGTTTTTCGAATGATGATCGACAATGATATCCTTAATAACACTTTCTTCCTATCTACGCTACATCTTTACAGTTTTTTAATTATATCTTTGTAATGGTGGTCACCAGTGGTTTTGGTTCAGTGAAGCGAAGCCCCAATTTACATATTAGATGAATTTGAGTAAATATTAACAAATACTAAAATTCAAATTATTAAGACTTTATTTAAATCTTTAAGAAGATTCATTCTTCAATCAAAATGTCTATGAGTAAAACTCGGATACTTTATAAACAATAAAGGCTTGGGATCTCTGCATATATTCGAAGGGCCTAGTTACGCCACTGACTAAACAATGGTGTTTGAAAAAAAATGCGCATTTCCAATTAATTTTATGGGAGTGTTAATCATTTATAATAGTTAACAGTACTTAAGTACTTATCATTGTAGGCTGATTAATCTTTCAGTTGATTACTAATTAGAAAAACAAAAAAGCTGAATTGAATTACCTTATTTAAATAACGTCCACCTGATTAATTAAAACCAAAAACATTACACAAATTAGAATTAATGTCACTTTTAGAACACGGCCGGCATTAAATTACTGCACAATAATTCAAAAACCGATGTGTTCGCTAAACTCATTCGACACGGCGGCGGGCGCTCTCCTATTTGGTTAATGTAAAATTAGTGAGCGCATTAATCAAATAGTATGGGAATAATTTGCGATTATTACTGCAGTCACCGTATAGAAAAGTTAATTGAGTATTTTTATTGTTAAAAACCGGACAAGCGTTATATCATCTTTTTATCATAGTTGTTGCTTAACTACTGAACTTGGTTATGTAGAACCACCTTATATATGTAATAACAACACTTAACACCTTTGTATACATACATACACTTCACCAATACTGTTTGATAGATTTTACAGTGCGCCACTTCAATTGCTAATTGAAAATAAAATGAATGAAAAACCTGACGCACTTAGACAATTATCTCCTACTTTTTTTTGTAAATTTAGAAAGTAGTCCATCTTGACGTTTATTACATTTTCAAACACTTCAGCTATGTTTGGCGTAATAATACTGAAATCGAATTGACGATAATTTGCTAAATTTTAAATATATTTAGTAATTTCTCAGAATTCTGACTCACACTCAATTATAATAAGTTCAATGATTCTACAATTAATTAACATTCTTCCCTTGTAATTAGGATTGCCAAAGCTTTGAAACTTTTATGATTCTGCTTTGAAGTAGAATATTCCAGTTTATTTTTAGTGCATACTTTACAGTGTGATTATGAATTTTAATTTAATATTGCAAATTCTTCTGAAAATTCTACATTTCTAATCATTTACGCAATTATACGATTTAAAATAGATACGCTTTAAACTACTAACTAAATTTTGAAATTCTATCTTTAAGTAATAATTAGTTTAAACGACTAATAACTAATATAACTCCAGGGCTCCAGGGATTTTATTAGTTGTTTTAGATTAATAACTTTAGGGTCTTGATTAGGAATCTGTTGGCAGGTGTATCCTTAGCACGTAATAATTTCCATTAATCGTTTGAATAACAAATTCTTCCCATATAAACATTGACATCATCACAAAAACGATACTTGGTCGTAAAATAGCAATATAAATTGTCAATAAGTTCTTGCAATTAAAAAACTTAAAAATCTTTTGTATGGTATAATGGAGGATCTATGGTGATGTTAATAATGATGCTTAAACTTCAGAGCTGCAGGAGGCCTCCAATACACGACAAGTAAAACATACGTGACTAATCAACAGAAAGGACATTTTTAATGTCTTAATTTAAAAAAATAATAATTGTCATCATACTAACCTTATCCAAACCAATACCCTACATACAGAAAATATTGCCTTCGCTATCGACTGGAGGGAGTATTTCGGAAACACCACTGTGTCAAAGGGCATCCCATAATAACACCTCCTTTTCTTCTGCAACTTATAAGGTATCGGATAAGTTATTTTCTACGCAATCTGCAAATAAGTGAGCATTTGCATTGCAGTTTTTACAGGTTTTGCAGATTACATTTTGATATATGCCTTCGTTGTTTGAATTATTCAAATTACTAATATTCGTTATTTAGCAATAGGTGATGCCATTTTCGCTCTTTCGTTATCGTATTTCATACTGTATCATATTATCCATGTTTACGGTAGCGATTACAGTCAGGAAAATGCGATTTTACGGTCTAGTATGAATGTAAAACTTTTTACCGGACTTAAAATAAATCAACTGAACAATGCTTTAGTATTCAATTACCATGCTGACACTCTATGCTTTTAATTCGACTAATAGTTGCCATAGATGCACGTTGTTCATAGATGTCCATATTTTAAATGCGGAAAATTATATTATATATATTTTTTTAAATTAAATCAATAATTGCAGTATGAAAAAAAACGCATTACATCATACGTCCTGGAAATGTTCTTACAGTCTTGTTTCAATGTTCCGGACTCGGCTCCTTCGTCGGCTTGTCCGTAACATCTTATTCGACTGTAAAATTCCATTTCCAAGATTTATAACGTAAATAACTGTTATTTCATATTGTATCGTATTATCCATGTTTACGGTAGCGATTACAGTCCAGAAAATACGGTTTTACGGTCTAGTATGACTGTAATTTTTTTTTCCTAATTTGCTGTGTTAACAAAGCTATTTCCGCATCCATTTTGGGTGTGGAAATGAACCATTCCCAAACCCGAAATCTAGGGACTTTTTTTGGGTTGGTAACATACTGACATAAATTGTACAGGATGTCAGATGTCAGTATGAGTTTGTGGTTACAGGTTATGGCTGCAAGCCAGACAACAGAGAAATCGTTGGAATCATTGAATTTAAGTTTTAATTACTATTTGCAAAAGTACAATTATTATAAACATTTATGTTGACAGTAGAACTATCAGTGGAGTTGATAATTATACCGTGAGTTGAGGAAACATTCTCTTCATGGGTATTATTCCCCCCAACAGTGACTTGGCCGTTTTGTGCTGGAGTGCTCTCTGTTCTCTGTAATACTGTTTCAGAGTCATTTGAATTAGTGATCGTGGAACAGCCAGGGAGTTCAACGTTTGTTTCCTGGACAAACATTTTTGAAACTTCAATTTTGTTACTTAAAGATGAATCAACATAACCCTCAGCAACTGCTGAGCTTTTCCATCCTCCAAAGCGTTTAATCGTCAAAAGATCACCGCCACTGTTTGCTACATGCGTAGCACTCGATCTCCGAAAGCAATGGCCTGTGAATAGGTGAGGATCTGGGAGCTGAAGAAAGGTAGCAATTTCTTTCGGAATCTTTCCCATGGTATTAATACCAATGGGACTATTAATACATAAACCGTTGCGGTAGGTTAAAAAGAAGCGGTCATGTTTAACAGTCTTAGGACGGAGACTGTTATACTTTTTAATCAATTTGATCCAGTTTTTGTCTGTTATGGCAAACATCCTAGGAACATAGTTTTTTGTTTTAGGTATATTTACGAGAATGGAATCTGATTTAAAATCTAGATCATTCAGGGACATATTTGTAAGTTCATCTCGCCTACAGGCGCCGTTGTACCCCATTATAAGGATAACCTACAATGTAAACCTATAGTGACACTTGAAAAGCAAAATTTGAAACCTACCTTCATAGCCAGGTATTTTCTATTATCGGCTTCCTCTATGAATCTTTTTATATCATTCTCCTCAAGAATTTTTGATTTTTTAGGGACATATCCCTGTGAAGAGCGTTTTAATAGGGCTTGAAGTTTTTTATAAGTGGAAATATCCACATTTTTATGGACATTCAGGCATGTTCGCAGCATTGAATACCTGCTCCATAACGTAGATGGTTTATATTTGTCTCGTTGCATATTGAAGTATGCTAACAGAACATTTTCTGATATCCCATTTATCCCATTCTCGGCACACCATTTTTGAAAATGTTGAAATTGTTTTTTATATTTGCCATGAGATTTCACGGGCAATAAATTTAGCATACTATTTTCTGCAATTTGCCGTATTTCTGGTGGGGTGCAAGAAATTTCTGAATTCATCTTCTAACTAATTTTGCACTTCAACGAATTTAACTTGCAAAAAATGACATTTATAGTGAGTCTACTTGATTCAAATTTAAAATTTTGTTTTAAATGGAGGCTTTGAAATAAAAGTGTCACCAACCGTTGCAAAATTCCCTAAATTAGCAAAATTGATTTTATTTGTATTAAAAAGCTATTTTATTTGCAAATTAGGAAAAATAACATGAAAAATTCGTTTTGTAAAACTTCCGAGCACTCGTCCTTTACAGGCACTCCTGCCTACGGCAGTCGTGCTGCAAACTGGACTCGTGTCGAAATAAGAGTTTTACAAAACTCGTGTTTCAATATACTATTACCGAACTCAAATAAAATAAATCGACTGAACAATGCTTTAGTATTCAGTTACCATGGACACTCGTTCTATGTTTTGAATTCGATTAATAGTTGCCCTTGCCATATATGCTCGTTTTTTTAATTAAACCAATAATCCAATAATTGCAGTATGAAATAAAACGCATTACGTCATACGTCCTGTAAATGTTCTTACAATTTCGTTCGATGTTCCGGACTCGGCTCCTTCGTCGCCTTGTCCGTAACATCTTGCTGTACTGTAAAATTGCATTTCCAGGACTTATAACGTAAATAACTATTCTGTTAATATTCACCCAAAACAGATATTGGTGCAAAGCCTACTACTCTACTGGCATCGTAATCCCAATATGGCGAATTAAATGACAATTAATTTGTCTTTTGTGATCGCCTCCAGGGACAGAAACTCACATTTTGACTTGTATTCAGGGTTGGCAAAAAACATGTTTTTTTAAAAACAACTTCCTCGCCAAAACAAAAGTATTAAATATTATTAAGTCAACACTTTGCACTTTATAATTTATAAATTTGTAATTTAAATTTTAATTTAAGTTTTGTAATTTATAAAAATAAAAGAATGGCTCCGTTGCCTCGTGTCACAAACACACATCCACTCTGCGGGTCGGTGTGTCCGGTACCTCGGCACCGAAATGTATAAGAGGTTAAATATTATATATATAAATAGAAGAATCATTTTTTTCTGAAATAGTACATAATGTAAACACTTTACGGACTCATTCAAGTCTGTTACAATAACATAAGAGTCTGTAAAGTTACACTTTACGGACTCTTATGTCAAAACTAACGTTTACGTACTCATCTGTCACTTTTATTTGCATTGTTTCACATGTATTTGACATATGGCGCACACAGCCACGTTGACTTAGTTGCCTACTCTACTGTTATTAAAAACAGATTTTGTATTTTAAATTCTTAATTTCACGATTTCAGCAAAAACGTAATGTATTCAGCATTAAAATTGTTTTCTTATGACTCATTATGGTTGTGTGAGATAACAATCTTCATATATCCAAGCCAAGTATATCCATTAAAAAAAGACATGTGGGCTATTCCATGCCAAATAACCACAAAAAAATGAACGGCTATCTCAGATTTTCTTGAAATTGGTAGGATGGTAGAGAACATAAAGTGACTTACGTATGTAAAGTTATAGCTTTCAGTGATACACGGTATCCATACAGCAGGGTTGCGAACATGATAAAAATTGTAAAATTTACGCTTACAAGTTGAAGAAGAATAATTCATAGCTCTGCTTCTAATTGTTGTACAACTTTCATCTTGGGCTTGTTTTATAGCTATAGAAGCACCGTTTTCATAAAAAATATTGATTTGACATTTTATAATAAAATATTGAGTTTTTCATTTAAAAGTCTCTTGATGTGATCTTTGATCTTGAATATCTAAGAAAGTGTACCTTTATATTTTTTAGGAACACAATATGTTATATAATTAGGTGCAGTCTCTCTTTGGTGGAAGTTTCATTTTGGAAAGGCTTTGGGAACGGAGTAAAAAAATTGTTGAAGATGGAAGTTAAACACTTCTCGCATGAAACAAGCATCTGCCAGTTCAGACCAGAATATTGTATCAGATATTTTGTACATCTGGGCAGATACCTGCAAATCTTATCTATTAAGACAAGTATCTTTATGATGTTGTACCTGTACGTGCATATACAGGTAGCTGTACATGGTGTACCGGTGTACCAGCCAAAAGTGACTCATTTTAACACCGACTACTGACTAATCAAAATAAGATGGAATTATGCGATTTTCACTATTAAGTTTTACTTTTTCAGTTTATGTACTTGTACATTTTTTCTTATGCAGTTAGATATTACAGTAATTAATAATGGATTGTAAAGACTCTGGTTTATCACAACACTATATTTAATGGTGTTTCCTAACCATACATTGTATTTGACTAATTCCCAATACGTATTTCGGTAACGATGTTACCTTTTTCTCGGCATAAAACCGTCCGGTTTTATAAACCAGAAGGTTTATCTATTTTTTGTTAGTTAAAGAACGTTTCGCATTTTTTCTTTGATATACGCATGAGCTGTTTCTTGTTGTTAGAGTGAAGGAGTCTTTGCACTTACACCATGTTAAGTTTCATGAAATTCTATCGAATGGTTTCCACACGCCGCCCCTTCAAATCTGATCAATCTGCGGAAACAAAGAGGCGGTAATAGGGATCACCACTTCAGTAAGATTTTATAAAACGTGTCATGAAGTAGGTGCAGAAGCAATACCTGATGTAACAATAAGGAACTGTCATTTTGAAGACCAAAGGAAATTCTGGGAAAAAGATTGTGTAATGTATCTATCTTGTTTTAAAATATAAAAGATGAATACACGTGATTTACGACTTCGAAAAACCAAAAAAACCCCGAGTGAAATTTGCGGGGCGCCGTTTAATTGAAATAGAAGTGTGCGAACTTCAATGTATACTTCATTTTCATTTCAACAGTTTCTCGACAATCAACCTACGTTCAATTAAATATACTGTTTTAAATTGTAGTAACTCTTAAAAATGTAAATTATTGTTGTTTTTTTAAATTTTATACAAATCTTGTTATTCCTGTGATTGCGATTTTAATATGTTGATTTTAAAATGGCTGTTTGCCTAACCATGTAGTAACTCATCTATATTAGGGTGACCTTAAAAAAAAATTTCTACAAACAGGTGGAAACGATCCCAAATGATCAAAAAAGAAGGGGCAAATTAATTTTAGCTTTATTTCTAAACAAAAAACCGTGCCGCAATAGACTTTTTTAAAAAATGCGTTTTTAGCGTGTAATTTTTTGTTTAAGTCAGACGTTAACTTTCTCCTATTCAAAATAATGTTTCAATTCTTTTTTAGATGATTCTAAAGTAAAAAGTTCCAAAATAGTTAAAACTAAATTGAATTAAGCTATGTTTTTCTATGAAAATACTTTAAATTGAAACAATACTTCTCAGTAAATTTCACAACTTCGAGTCCGTTGTGGCACAGTTTTTAGTTTAAAAAAACCACTAAAATGAATTTGCACCTTCTTTTTTCATCATTTGGGATCGTTTCCACCTGTTTGTAAAAAAAGAAACCTTTTTAAGGCCACCCTAATATATATATATATATATATATATATATATATATATATATATATATATATATTTTTAATTAAATGTGGAATGACTATATATTTCTTTTACTTTAATATACAGGGTGGCAGGGGTTAGAACGCGTTAATCTTAAGGGGTGATAGAAGACATCAAAAGGAACAAAAAAGTCTTGTACAACTTTGTTCTAGAACGTACTACTTTTTCAAAAAAAAATAATAAAGTGGATACTTTAACATCATTTTGCCGCGTTAATGATAGTACTTTAATTATGGGACTTTGTTGGCAGATGCATCTCATCTATCACAACAACAAACCTTAATAACATTTTATCGTATCGTATGTCGTTTCCGCGTAAAATTGAATTCTTTTTACAATTAAAAAAAATCATTTTACTCAATTAAGAAACGTGACAACCCTGTAAAGTTTGTAATAAAATCTGCTCCACACTCGCACAAAATGCTGATGTAGGAAGTTTGTTAAACTTGGAATAATGCACATTTGTTTACAACCTTACAATTTAATGAAAAATATTTGAGTCAATGCCTGATCACAGCTGTGTAAATAATACCCTTTTAGAGTGAGACAATGCTAAGTTTGTAGTTTGTGGAACTGAAAATAATTTGTTAATAAAGCACGACTTTGTTTATTTAATAACAGTTTTTAATGATTTTTTAAGAGAATATCTTTTAAAGAGAAGATTTATCTAATTCAAATTAAGTAATTAAGTTAAGGGATTTTATGACGCCTTGTTTTGGCTACATTAATAAAATCTTTAATTTTATGGTAATTAGGTCCCTTATTCAATTTTTTTATAAAAGTTAGAATTGATCACCCGACTAATCTGCTTCAGATGTTTATTATTGTTAAACAACCGCTATCACCATCAGTTTGTTTGTTTGATTTTATAAGACAAGGTCAAGATCCAGCTGTAGACTGCAAGTATACTTAAGCGAGGTTGCCAGATATGCCAATGGTTTTTATCTAAATTACTCAAAAGCTAATTAACATAGAAAAAAATTGCTCGGACTTTTTTGTCCCTTTTGATGTTTTCTATCACCCCTTAGAATGAACGCCTTCTAACCCCTGTCACCCTGTATACCGCTTTTTATAAATTTGAATGACTTCTCTAAGCAGAAATAGAAAATTAAGAAATTATACATATTTGAAAAGTAGAGGAATATAGCATATTGTATTGCTAAAAAATATTGAAGGTATACTTTCTTAGGTAATCAAGGTCAAAAGTCATATTATGTGACCTTTAAGTGAAAAACTCAATATATTATTATAAAACATGTTTTTATGAAAACTATGCTCCTTTAGCTTTAAAGCAAGCCCAAGATGAAAGTTCTACAACAATTACAAGGAAAGCTATGAATTGTTTCTGTTCACCTTGTAGGCGTAAACTTTACATTTTTTTATCATGTTTCCAACCGTGCTGTATGAATCACTGAGTATTATAACTTTATATAGGCAAGTTACTTTTGTGTTCTCTACCATCCTACCAAATTTCACGAAAATCTGAGATGGTCGGGTTGCGAGCTGTGATGATTTGGCATGGAATGACCCATCTGCGGTTAAATTAGTTTTATTTATGAAATATCATAAACTAGTGCTAAAGTCATAGGGAAGCATTTTTCAGGTAGTTTTGTTTATTAAGATTTACCATTTACGTAATTAGGTCATCTCTGTAATTATTCTTTATAGCAACTCTTTATTAAATGCTCTACGTCCAAAAAGAAATATTTAAGCATTAATTTAACATCGTTGCAGTAAAATTTGTTGATTTTATACAATGTATGTAATCTAATCCTCTATCCACTTTATAATTTAATTTAATATTAAATTAAAATTGTTTTTATGGTTGAAGTTTCAATCTTACTGTTAGTCATATTCCAAAATAGATTCAAATAATAAACAATCAATAAATTGTCTATACTTTTTATTTTATAATTCTAGTTGTAATACTTATAATAATACACCTTTCAGATAGAAACTGGTCATTTAAATTAGAAAATGCTGTATAAGAGCCTAAGATTTTTTTCTCTTTCAAGTTTTCAACAAGCCGTTTTAAATCAATTACAAAAAAAACATGTTTTAAACATACGTTAAAATATTTTAAAACTTAGTTTGATGTTTTAAAATGCTTTTAAACAAAATTATTTTAACATGGCAACCCTGCTTACACTTATATTATTTGTATGTATATCTGTAAACCGAGTAACAAGGGGAGAGGACCAAGCTTATATCTCCTTTATTTATGAATCGATATATGGATACCAAAAATGTCGGAATGTTTTTTCGTACCTCGTACTCTTTTAATATACATATATTTGTAACATTCACACAGATAACCTCAAAACATGAATCCAATTTCTTGTCAAGGTCATTGCCTGCATTTGTTTTCATTAGAACAACCACGAAATATATTCCATGCGCTCAAGGGGAGAGTAACCGTTAGGGTATTTTGATTTGTAATGCTTTAATGGCCGACTCCACAAAGGTTGATTAAGTTCTAATTAACTTAATCATGATTAAATTTGAAATCCAGAAATATAATTGGATAAAATTCAAGGTCTGTTAAATCTCAGCCAATGAAATTTCTGGATTTCAAATTTAATTACGATTAAGCTAATCAGAACTTAATCAAGCTTTGTGAAACCGGCCATATGGCATTTAAAACTAATCTCTTAAAACTTTTAGTAATTTATTTGATGTTGACATTATAGACCGGTTACATTTCTAGGAAGAATGGGGTTCGTACATATTTTATGTTGATTTTGATTTCTTTACAGTAAAATGTAGCCAATGGTGAGTAGAAAAATGCGGCACTTGTCGGACTTCTGGCAAATGAGTTTCAACCCCCAAATGTGCATTTATTCATATTTCGCCATTTTTTCGAAAACGGATGCATCAAAAAATGGAAAAAAAAGTTATTTTGTAAATTATCTTTAATTCGATATATAGGTTGACTATATATGAAATGATATATACAGGGTGCCCATTATGTATGGACCTAAAATCTTAGTACCCTTCAGAATTTCTATCAGAAAATTTTTGAAAAAACGTAAATAATGTTTATTAAGTTAATTTCACCAAAAACATGAATTTAGATATCCGAGATCTCTTTCATTTGTCTTAACAATTGATTGTAAGCTTTTATTGCGACAGAAGTTTGTTTATTTAATTAAGTTGTTGGTACATGGAAAAATAAAAATGGTTCATTTAACAGAAACTGAACGTATAGAAATTTTAATTATGGTCGGTTATGGGGATCGCAAACGAACACAATTAGAAGTATGTGAAATTTTTAATGAGCGTTATCCACATCGAGAACCAATCAGCCAATCAGTAGTTAGCAAAACCTTGAAACGGTTTAGGGAAACTGGCAATGTTACAGATCTTGTGAAGACTGGTCCGCAGAGGTCTGCGACAAATGAAGATAAAAAGCTCGATGTTTTAATAGAAATCGAAGAAAATCCAAACATTTCAACTCGTCAGTTAAGTTTAAACCATCCCGTAAGTAAAGAAAGGTTCAATACAGAAAATATTACATTCAGAAAAATTACATCCGTACAAACAGACTTTATTGCAAGAATTATCCGAAGATGACTACGATCGACGTGTTGAATTTTGTGAATTTATGATGGTGCGAATCAACAACAATCCCAATTTTCTTAATAATATTGTTTTTTCTGACGAGGCTACGTTTTGTTTAAATGGAAATGTAAATAGGCATAATTGTCAATATTGGGCCGCTGAAAATCCCCATTGGATGATCCAAAATCATACCCAAACACCACAACAATTAAACGTATGGGTGGGAATTTGTGCAGATCACATAATTGGACCTTTCTTTATTCGTGGTACTCTAACTGGTGACCGTTATTTGCAATTGTTGCAACAGCAAATTATTCTAGCTTACCAAGCAAATCTTGATGATCTTCGGTTTCAACAAGATGGAACACCGCCTCACTTTCATTTAGAAGTACGCCGATATTTAAATGTGGTATTTCCGGCCCGTTGGATAGGCAGAAGAGGGGCTGTGGAGTGGCCTCCCGATCTCCGGATCTTACACCTTGCGGTTTCTTCTTCTGGGGATATTTAAAATCAAAAGTGTATACAAACCGACCCCAGAATCTGGCCGAATTAGAGCAACGAATACAAAATGAAGCTGCAGCAATTTCTCCCAGATCGCTCAGAAATTCTTTTCTAGCTTTTCGTGATAGATTGGGCCACTGCCTTGCAGTTAATGGTGAATATTTTGAACACTTATTGCCATGAAAACTATATTATTGCTAATTTCGTTTTGTCTTCAAGCTTTATAAGAGACGTACATAATTTTCTGTTCATTTGTTTTGTTTTGTACATTATGTAGATGCACATCTGTTTATTTTAGGGTAATAATTCGAGATACTTTACGATCTCTTATATAGATTCATGTTATTGGTGAAATTAACTTAATAAACATTTTCTACATTTTTTCAAAAATTTTCTGACATAAGGCTACTAAGATTTTAGGTCATCGAAAAGAGAAAAAAAATCTCTATCAAATGAGCCTAATGAAAGGGTACATTGCTATTTAAAAAAAATTAAAGTGTTATTCATTACTCATTTGTTTTCTGAAGTAAAAACAATTGAATGCTATCTTATTATGGAAAATAAAATGTTAAACAACTTTTATATAACAAAATTTTAACAAGTCGATATTTACCGAGATATATACTATATTCCATACATAATGGGCACTCTGTATATTGTACTGTTATTGCTGTTATATTATAAAATATTATTTATATTTAAAAGAAAATTATTATTCTCAGGGTCAGTTTGAATAAATATAATAACAAATATACTTGGATACTTATCTATAGTTTTCCTTGTATTTTATGCGACTCGTCTTTAATTATTCAAACCTGGGTTAAAAAAAACAAATACTTACAAAAATAATCGGAGACACTACTTCACAATTATGCTTCATGAATCTCATCAATCAATCCAAGCCTGTGTAATAAAAATTATTACTGACATTTCTGACAATTGACATTTAATATAAATGTCAATTCTCAACTGTCATGTTTAAAATTTGTGACATATCTGCAATCCAAGGATTGCAGGTTCGATCCCCGGCCCGAGCTAGTAATTTTTCATAGCGGAGAAAAATAAAAAACATGCCTTCTTCTCGGATAGGAAGTAAAACTGTAGGTCCTGTGTCAATGCGAAGTTTGGCACGTTAAAAATCCCTACTGAGGGTGGAATTCCCCCAGATTCGGCTAAATTCTAGTAGGGTTGGCCAAATGATCATAGCAATCGGTGCCATGAGGTACGAAGGATGCTCCGCCATCCTGATTCCTCGCCCAAAAACAAACAAACAAACATACTCCATCAAGTAAGTATGGCACATAATTAGATCTGAATGATACCTACTTTATTTTTATTTTTAGGGTTTTCTATGAAAAAGATTCTTACCCAGTCAATTTACGCCTATGGTTTTACTCAAATAATTTTACTTCTAGGTGTGTTTTCTTTTGTAACAATCATTCACATGTTCTTCTTATTTTATACGATTGGATCTTGGTCTCTTTTTTTATAGCACTTACACTGTCACTACAACCTCACTTATATTCCTTTCTTGAATCCTGTCTCCATTCTCTTTTAATACACGATAATTTTATCCGCATCTCTTCCATATTGTCATACAAACCCAATATTGCCCAAAATTCCCCACCCTTCAATCCTTAATACTCTTCCACCAATGGAACACGATGACCCCTCTGTCTTTGCTTGGATCCGCATACCTATATCGTCAATCTGCTCCAGTGATACTTAAACTGCATACATTTCTCTTCCGGATCACTGCTTCTCTTGAGTGGATTAGTATATAATATTTTCTGTTTCAGGACTTTATTAAAAAAATCTCTCAGCAGTTCGACTTGATTGCAATTCCAACATTAAGTAAGTAACCTCACTGGTTCTCTTGAGTGAATTAATATCTATTAATTATTTTCTTGTACAGGATACTTTTATTTTAACAATTATTTTCTATGCTTCTTTTATTATCGCCAACTTATTTTACTTCTTTTACCTTCTACTTTCTACACTTCTCACCTCTTTAATAAAAATACTCAATTCCTTTTTATTGATTCTTTACTTTGCAATATTTTATTTCAAGACAATATTATTTTACAACAAACTTTTTAATATTTTCTTATACCTTTTGCTTCAAGAATTTTTTATTTATTTTTTTTATCCCCCTAGAAACCCTCTATTCATTTATTTTATTTGTTTTTCCCTTTCCAAAAGCAATATCCACTTCTCTGTGGTGATTCTTTACTTTTTATTCCCAATAATAATACAAAACCATGGAACTCAAATTTATTTTCTTTATTACCAAGTTTATTTTGTATTATTATTGCAGAACAGTATGATTTTTAAATATTTTGACCAGATCAATAGACCTTAATATTTTATGACTAATGCCTTTTCTTTTTTAATTTTTTTAGATGTATTGATCTTTCAATATTTTTTAACTACTTATAAGTAAGCTATCCTTTTCTAATCCCTTATTGTATTTAATTTTTGTGTACTGTATAAACCAAATCTAATAAATGCCATTCCAACCTGATTTATTGTGTTTTGAATTAAATTTCCTGTTTTTTACCTAAAATTGTTATTCTTTTTATTTTATCTAAATTTTATATGTGAAAGCATCTCTGAACTTTTATAATATTTATGATAAGATACCATAGCAATATTTATGATAAGAATAAGTCGGGAGAGGAGCCTGAGTGGGGAAGATGGGATGGGGTAAGCCGGGAGAGGGGGGTAAGTCTGAGGAAGAGATAAATCGGAGGAGTAAGACGGAAAAAGCAGTAAGACGGAGGTAAGTAAAGGAGGAAGATAAGTTGTGATTGATGGTGAGTGGTATGGGGGTGTTTGTTAAATAACGCGTTCAAAAGTTCGTCTAATAAGAATGGTAAGCTTAGTATTTGCAACTTTTTTTGTTCGATTGCGTTTATTTAATATATGTTACTACTAAATAATCACTCTTGGAAATCCGAATGATTGTAATCACACAACGTACGTTGTATATAAGGAGATTCTTCAATAGATTAGCTTTTTGACCGTCATGTTTTGACGAGGTTTTGCTAGTAAATATAAAATACTAAAACCTTTATAGGTTAGAAATTGATGTTCATATCGGGAAATGCGATGAAATTTGAAAACCTTGAAAACTACTATTAATTTATTTTTATTCCTTTTGGTTTAAATATGGCAGCCATATTTGTTTCGTTTCTTGCAGTTTTTATGTAAACCAAAATCTCGATATCTCAAGAACGGTTGAAGGTAGAGACCTATGGTAAAAACCGTTGATGCTTCCTTATGGGTGCAATCTAAGTCCAAAGTTTAACACTTTTTTGAAAAGGTGAAGTCTTAGGGCTCATTTTTCTAAGAAGGTACACAACTGGGAATAATGATGTTTAAAATATCTGAAATTCGAAACTCTACTGGTTTGGTATTTATAGGCTTTTCTCTTTTTCTTCATTCTTGGGCAACTATGGACCTCAATATCTCTAATGGGCGCGGATGGATTTTTTGTATGTTAAGTGCCACTGAAGCAATGTATGATGGCAAACTGTGTAAAAATTGTAACTTTGATATTAGCGTGAGGACAGAGTTATGCTGAGTTGAAAGCGGTAAATAAATCTTGTAAATAACCACACTACGTTTCAGTGTTAAACCATGTATTTTTAATATATGACTATCTCCATTAGTGGTCAAATAATTTTTTGAAGAGGGAAAAATTGCAGAGTGTTCTTTCATTAAAAATGCAACAAATGAATAAAATGAAAAAATGAAGTTCACTTCACTTCTCCAAAAGTTCATTATTCATGAAAGAGTGTCCTAGGTGTAAGGCAATGCGGACCATCTCATTTTCAAGTAAACTTTTGATATAAACAGTTTCGATGGGGTAAAGATTCAATTCAGGATGACTCCAGCTAAGAAAAACCGGTTGAGGCAAGAACAGTGGAAACTATCAGGCTTATTGAAGATTTTCTGCTGTCAGATAGACGAATGAATATCGTAGTGAAGCATGAAAGAAGATGGAATATTTGAAACTACAGTTTCCAAGATTGTGTACACTGATCTAGGGATGAAAAGGTTTCTTACAATGGATTCCCAAACTTCTTACATCAGAGCAGAAACTGAAGAGAAAAGAAATTTCAGAAGAACATTTGGCCGCCTTAATAAACGATAAGAGTTATTCTTCGCAGATTGTCACAGGTGATGAGACGAGACGAGACTGAGATGGGTATTCTATTGGGATCTTCCCACGAAGCAATATGCAATGGGTTAACAAAGGCTCTACACTTTTAAAGAAGGCGAAAACTCAATCATCTTCTGTAAAGTTACGAAATGACCCACAATTAATGGGGAAGTGTACGTAGGGACGATTCAAAACCTGAAGTAAAACCTGAAAGAGATAAATGTTCTAATTAATGGAGAATCAAAACTTTGCTGTTGTACGACAATTGAAGGGTCCACAAGGCTCGCACAGTTCAAACCATTATCCGAAACTGTGGATTCATCAGGTTACAACATCCACCCTATAATCCTGACTTAGCACACCGCTAATTTTTTCAAACATCTGAAGAAACTCTTCAGGCCCGAAAATATATATAGTAATATATTAAAATTTCCAAGAACTTTCTTTTAATAAAAAGTAAGTTAGCGTCTAGTAACATTATGCGCGACACATGTCCAGTTTGCTAGGGTTCTTGTGGCTGCTGGAAGAATTCGAATTTTTATATTTCTAAATATTTCTTTCTTGAAGTGTGGGTGGGTTTCGAACAAATTTTCTGTGGTAACTTTTTGCATGAATTAAAATGTTATGCTAATAAGCACTATTTTGTTGTTGATTAGGTTGCAAAGAACACAAAAAAAAGAAATTTTCTTGTCCCAAAATATAGAATCCATAATCTTTCCAAAACACAAGGCTATACATCTGTGCAACATTGAATCCCCCTTTTCTTAAATTGTTCTGAGGAATTTAATGATTAAAATATTCCGATGGCTTTCGTTACTTAATAAAGTATTGTTTTATAACTTAACTGATATTGTTTTCCGTCATATTACTTAACAATTGAACAATTTATTGATATTACTTGTATATAATAATTCCAGGCATAACTTCATTTATATTGCTAATGTAAAAAAATTTGATATTAATGTGTAGTGTCCTTATACATAATCTCACTTTCAACAGACCATACGATTATTATTATAGATTATTATTATTAGGAATATGTTTATTAGAACTAAAAGATATTTAGGAATTCGTAATTATTTAAGTTAGCATAACTCATGATTGATTGTCTGATACTATTATTCGATGATATTAGAGATTTAAATATTGATGCGTTATGTACTACATATTTAAGTTTCACTTTGATTATTCATGGGGGACTAAGTTTTCTGCGTGACCTTGATATCTAATGACCGTAAGTATTTGCATTAAAGCATAAGTAAAGTAAAAATGTAAAGTCGATCTTATAGCGCTCAAAAATTGTGCTACAAAATGAGCTAACAATTGGAGGCGTTTACTATTTACTGTTTATTAGTGTTATAGATTATATTGTGAACTTCTATTCTGTTTATTACATAAAATTAAGCAACCCACTTTTGTGTGGAGATTGATAAAGATATTGATTTCTGATATTTTGCAGGCGATAATCGAAATACAGTCTATGTAAATTATGGACACTATAGTCTCGCCAACAAATGAAGGATTTAAGATTACCGATATCACGAAGGCAGAATTGTAAAAAGCATCACAAATCACGCAGTGTTCACCCCACGATTACGTGGTCGACTCGAGAAATTTATCTGATAACAGAAACAACTGATGAACTGGAATGATTCAGTAGCGTCACAAAATGTCCTTTAAGAAGGCTAACGTTGATGCTTAATGTGTATTCGATTATAATCGAATACACGTACAAAATAGGGAAAATGAAATTAATTTATACTATAAGAACAATTATTATTAAGTTGAATTATCCAAGTTGAATTATTTCATTCCACCTATAAAATACTATTTGACTCACAGTTAGGCATATTTTTGTTTTCCATGTAACATGGATGCAAGTAAACGGCAAAAAATATAAATTAAATTAAACATATAAAAGCAGAAATATTGTTATAAACAAAAATCCTTAAGAACTACTATAACAGTTAAGTAATTCCTTTACAACAGTAACAAATTGTTTATACATTAATTGTTTTATTGAAATTGGTAAATTATTATACAGTACGATTCCTAATATAAAAAAAGGATTGCCATCATTTAGTATCAGTTTTAAGCACTTAAAAATGTAAATTAACACCAGTTATGATTATTGATTTGAAACGAGAAACATTCTTTTTCACAAATTGTAAATCTTCAAAATTGGTTATTATTTGAAAATGTTGAAAAGAAGTAAATGTTTCATAAATTGATCTGATCTTCCCTATTTTTTACTTTTAACGGTTTATAGTTAAAATTTTTGCAATTACTTTTCTTTAAATGTATTCATTACCCTATGCCATTTAAAACGTAATGAGATTTTTAATTATAACTCATTATTAGGGTTGAATAGATACTTTCAACGATGATAAATTTACATAATGTTAAAAAGTACTATCCGAACGTATGCTACTGACTTTTTTAAAGCGTCCCTGGTAATACGATATTCTGCTTACATTCTTAGCTTATCGTAATGTTCTCACAGCTGATGTGCACGCGTTCATTTATATCCTTCATTTATATGTTAGGGTATAGACGTTACTATTGCAAATGTAGATTAACTTCTAATAAGTGTTATTGTTTTTAAATATTGAGTTATGGCCTTTATAGTAAGTAAAAAGCACTTACTGGTAATGTATTCGAAGTAAGTGAATACATAGGAGTTGGAGTTTATTATTGTTAGGTTAGATATTATTCTGACAACTATTTGGAACTGTTTTAGATTTCATTCTAAGGTAGAACTAAAAACCTTTTAATTTAGTTTAATTCTATAAAATAAAATAACGAATACCCAATTTTCCCTCTCAAATTCTTGAACTTTCCAGCTTAGACTGTTTTGTTAGGGCACATGTTATATACATGTAAGTACACAATGGGCAACGAACTTTATTCCATAGAGCAGTGGTGGCAAACCTATGACCCGCGGGTCAGACACTGACCCACGAAGGCTTTTTAAATGACCCACGCGATGATTTTTATAAACTTATTTTTTATATCATAAAAAAGGGAACACACAATCGAAAATATTAAAAAATTAAAAAATATAAAGATCTAATGTCGAATTTATAAAAAAAATATTTTTAAGACTGATTTTCTATCATTTCTAATATTAAAAAACTATTTGAAAATAAGTAACAACAGATTTCACTTAGAAAGACTTAGAAAGACCAGCTGGGGCTCATTTTAAAGCTTGAAACCTATATTTTCGAATATCACATGTCTCCTATATGAAAAAAATTATATTTGACCCCTAAAATAGGGTAAACACTTACCCAGTTCCAAAAAAAATTAAAAATTGAAAAAATTAGAAAAAGAAAAACTTTTTAATTTATTTAACGGCATTGCATCCTTCGTCAAAGAATACATAAATTTTGTCCACTGCGTTTTTTTTCTCTAGAGTGCTTCAATTTCGAGTAAAATTGATAACAATTTGTCATTTTTGAAAGTTTATCATTTCTTTCATCGAAAATGGTGTCAGATAGAAAAAAAATAATACAGTAAAAAATGCTTATTTTTACTCAATGAATACGAATTTTTTTAATTTTTTTTAACGGCATCGTATTCTTCGTCAAAGAATACATAAATTTTGTCCACTGCGTTTTTTTTTCTATAGTGTTTCAATTTCGAGTAAAATTGAGAACAATTTGTCATTTTTGAAAGTTTATCATTTTTTTCATCAAAAATGGCGTCAGATAAATGCTCATTTTTACTTAATGAATAGGAATTAAAAAAAATTTTTTAACGATCGATTAAAAATAAGCATTTTTTACTCTTTATCAATCTTTTTCTATCTAACGCCATTTTGATGAAAAAATGATAAACTTTCAAAAATGGCAAATTGTTGTTCTCAATTTTGCTCGAAATTGAAGCACTCCAGAAGAAAAACGCAGTGGACAAAATTTATGTATTCTTTGACGAAGAATGCGATTTCGTTAAGAAAATTTTAAAAAATATTTCTTTTTCTAATTTTTTCAACTTTTAAAATTCTTTTTGGAACTGGATACGTGTTTACCCTCTTTTAGGGGTCAAATATAATTTTTTTCGTATAGGAGACATGTGACATTCGAAAGTAGAGGTTTCAAGCTTTAAAATGAGCCCCCTCTGGTCTTTCTAACTTGCGCTAATTTTTGGACCTAGCCGGTGGTTGAGTTCGGAAAGAATGACCCATAAATGTGTTTTTCTTTATTTCTTGTTCAGTCAAATACTCCGTGCAGAGGCGCCACTGGCCATGGTGTCACCTGGTGCGGTAATTCATGGTATCACCCCATTGATATCAATTTTTTGACGTCGACCTTTATTTTTTGCTCTTCACTTGCAAAAGTAAAAGTTGTAAAACAAAAAGGAAACGTAAACCTTTTTAGAGTATTTTAAAAGTGAGAACCAAAAAAAAAGGTCAACTGTCAAGTTTTTCTGTTAACAAATTGTCGCTGTTTCAAAATTATTGGTATCCTTTTTACACCCCACCCCCTCAAGTGACGCCGCTGATTTAAAGCGATTTTGAAAATTTTCATCATTTTAGAAGGTTCGAATTCTATTATTCAAGCCTAGAGATAGGCAACACCTATAACCGTAATTTTCAAAATCGCTTTAACTCGGTCTGTAATTCATTCATGTAATGTTTTCGTATACATTGAGTAAAAATATGCGTTTTTTACTTTATCATTTAACAAATGATAAACTTTCATAAAATGGTAAATTGTTGTTCTCAATTGTACTCGAAATTGAAGCACTTTATTAATGCAGTGGACAAAATTTATATATTCTTCGTCAAAGAATATATAAATTTTGTATTATTATTAATATTAGAAGATATTTTAATATATATAGAAACTCATAGACATGATGGTAACAAGTGTTTTTCGATACGTTCAATTTTACCGACAAAGATTGAGTATTGCAGACATTTTTTGAGATTTGGATGTTTTAGATGAAAATATCCACATGTACAATTAAGGGCGTGGGTGCAATAGCGGACTAACAACAATAGTAAAATTGATATAAATATAGTATTCCTTTATTATAATATACAGGGTGTTTTTAATATTGCGAAAAATGCGACAGTTTTCTTTGACAGAAATAAGAAATACAAATTCATATGAACATGTCTTCGGGAACGCTTCGTTTCTGAGATGCAGGGCGTTAAGGGCGTTATGTTTTTTAATTGGCTTTTAATTATTTCAAAAGTCTATTATCCGTTTACGTTACTGTTATGAGAGTGGAAGTGAGTAAAAGTGACTACCGTTTTCGTGCTTCCAAATTCATACTTAGCTTCAAAATGAATTACACAAACATTGAAATGTGCGATATGCATTTTGCTTATGGTCTTGCCAATAGCAATTCACTGAAGTACCCTAAGAAAGAGGAGAAAAGAGTAAAAATATTCTAATCGTGTAATCCCTCATGTCCTAGTTAAACTGGAAGTTTTAAAAACTTATCACTGAAAACGGGCGACCCCGTACAGTTTCAACTCCACAAATGTAAGACGTGTTCCACGAAATTGAAGATTGTCCTACAAGTACGATAAAGATTGATGCAAATTTAAATATTAGTCAAACAGTTTTTAGGATACCGAAAAATCAGATTTTGTATCTATATCACATTCAACGGGTACGGGCACTTTTACCAGACGATTTTCCTTAAAATGTGGCATTTTGCCGATAGATGAAAGAAAGAATTAGACAAAAGCCCCAGTTTTTGGAACAAATACTTTTTACTGATTTTTCCAGAGACTACATAATGAACTTTCATAATAACCTGATATGGCCACTGGTCAGTGAATACACATGCAATAATTGAATGATGATAATTTTCCCATTCTTATTACCGGGGAAGCTAACCGGACAAGCTTATCGTAATTTTCTCGAAGAGGAGTTGCCGACACTATTGAAAGACGTTCGGTATCAATTAAGACTTCATATGTATTTTATACACAATGGTGCTGCAGCACATCTTACTTTAATTGCGCGTTAATATTTGAATGCAGTGTACTCAAATCGTCGAATAGATCGAAAAGCCATACAGTCCTGGCCTCTGTGGTCTTCTGACCTAAACTTTCTTCTCTGCGACCACCTCAAACAGCTAGTTTATACCACCCCAATAGAAAATATCGAGGAATTAAAGAATCACATTACCACATCGTGTGGAACAATTCGGCACACTACAGGCATTTTGGAACGTGTTCGCGATTCAATGCGTCGAAGGATCGAAACATGTATTGCAGTTAGAGGTGGTCAGTTTAAACAAGTTTTATAATTTTACTTATTGGCGGGTTTTTAAGAAGTTCGCCAATTTTATTAATTTATTCTAACAATTTATTTTATTGGCTCACTGTGAATCAATACTTGGATCAAATAAGCTCAGAGCAAGGTTTTTATTTTTTTCTCGAAAATGAAGTGGCATACGACAAAATAGTTGTTTGTGTATCTAGTGCGCGAAATGGTGGTCAAGAATGAGTCTTTTGACAAGACGTAACCGAGCCACAAACTCATTCGAAACCACCAAAGTCATTTCAAGCACGAATTGCACACAATGTTTTTTCTACAGCGTTATTGAAATAATAAAAAAGTAGAAAGAAATTATAAAATATTACACAAGGAAAGTTTAATTTTAGCGCAAAGTGGACAGTTTCGTTGTTGCTACGGAAACGAAATTGCTCAATATGCATAAATCGCATGATTTTTCGCTTTATAGCGAAAAATATTTCATGCTCGTTGTCAAGTAAACAAAACCAATGTGGCGTTTTGCACATGGATATTAATTAAAAGTATTATTATTCTTTGACAGCTGTAAAATAGTATATTTTATACCAAGGGATTAAAGTTCCTCTTTCAATTCCGAGGGTGCAGTTTGTGCAACAACCACCTAAATTAACAACCACCGTTGTTAAATAAATGTAACTAGAATTACAAAACCGGTTGGAAATACTAGGTCTAGCATTGCCAGACGATTCAATAATAAAATAAAATTTGATATCGTACAAATTCTAAGCAGAAAAGGACGACACGCTAGCATTTTATTATAGTATAGAAGATTGATTTATTTTTCACTACGTAAAATGTACTGTGTAAATTATTTTTTGGCAAAGTTTATAGAATTCTGTGTAAATATAAACTGACAGAATTGCTTCAAACTAAAAAACCGGTCTGCTGTTATGATTCTCATTAGCGCGCCGCCGGCAACTGCATAGTTAAATGCCTTTAAATTAGGGAGTTCGCGAAACAAGAAATTGCGGAAATAAGTAATACTAGGTGCCAACTGCTTACCCTAATGGGTAAGCTTTAGTAACTAACGAAATGAAAAATTCAAATGAAAAAAGAATTCAAGCTCGAATCCTCACCTCTCTCTCTTACATCACGTAGTTCAATAGGGTTTGGGTCATCCAGCGCTAGGTAGCGCTGGCTGTCTCCACAGAAAAAATGTACCAAGACACATGAATGAATGAATGAAAACACAATGCATGTACTTCAAGAGTAAAAAATGATGATAACTTTAGGTAATAATTAGTTAAAATTAATATTCAATGCAGCTTGTAACTGAACATATTGTATATACGGTAGTAATTATGAAAATGTGCGAATTGCATTTCGAAAACAGAACTCGAATTGCAAAATAGTTATTTATGTATTAAGGGCATAAAGAAGCTTTTATGGCCAGAAGCGTTATTTCTAGCCCGAGGCGTCAGCCGAGGGCTAGGAAAAGGCTGTAGGGCCATAAAAGCAAGTTATGCCCGAAATGCATACACTATTTTATGCACAGATTGTTTTTATCTCAAATCTATTATTGTGTAAAAAACATAATTAAATGAGTACGTAGGTTACATCAAGCCGCTGTACGTATACTTATGTGCTTATATACGAAGTACGTTACTATAGTTACTATCTAAAATACTTAATTTCAGCTTATTTTCATTGGTGATAAGTTTACAAATTATATTAAGAACCAATCAAGTTCTACAAATACAGCTCTGACATTTAATTGACGTTTCATTATTGCCCGTCGGATCATAAAGAGGCCCTTGGGGCATAAAGAGACAGTTATGTTCCGATAAATCTAGCAATAATAGTCTAATTATAATGCATCTGTGCATAAATACTAAAACGTCATTATGCACTCCTCTTTCAGTACGCCTATGAACAACCTAACATCCCGATTGTACTGGAAGAAGTGACGGTTGGTAACTGACAGCTTCCACATTATTTCATAGACCTGAAGATTGCAATCACCGATTTAAATTTTGTTAATTGTGCTCATGTCTATGTCACTGTACATATTAATCACAATTATTAACTCATTTTGTATTTTGAATTTGGTTAAACTAGTATGTTGAATACTAGTTGGCATAGTAACATTTGTTTATTTACGTTTAATCCCTCCAGAAACGTTAATCGTGAACATGCCAACAACACACCTAACCTTACTTTTGTAATTTTGTAGCAAATGTGTGACAGCTGGTTACGCTTTGACACTAAGCTTTGACATTGTAAAAGTAAGGTTAGCATGTTTTGCGGTATGTTCACAATGACTGTTACACCGTCAACTTCGTCGTTACATTAACATTTGTTTATTTTGCTTTTAATCCCGGAGGGATTAATAGTATATTATTTTATGCGGAGGAGAAGTATGACTTTTCATGGCGCGCCTGAGTTTACCCGCCGAACGTATTGAGGCGGGTAATAGAAGGCAAGCCATGAAAAGTCACTTCTCCTCCAAATTAAATATGCTATTTTTTCTTCAAACACTTTAAAATATGTATTATAAAGCTGCCATGTTTTTGTGTTTTTGATACTCAGCTCTGGGATTGATTTATGCATACAATACTAGAAATGTAGTAGGCGATTAATAAATGCGAGTAGTTTCGATTGTTATACAAAAAACGTTTTGACAGATATAAATTCAATACTTTTCCCTCCATGGAGGGAAAAGGAAAAGTAAAACTGTCGCCGGCGGAGAAGTTGCATTTTTCCGCAGCCACCTCAGTCAAAATATGACCTAATTATTTTACGTTTGAAGAAAATAGTATATTATATACCAAGGGACTAAAGTGCCTCTTTTAATCCCGAAGGTGCAGTTTAGTCGAGGGCAACAATCACCTGACGGATTAAAAGGCACTTTAGTTCCGTGGTATATACGCTATTTTTTGCACTCCGTTTTGCCTAATACATTGAGTTAAAGTTATATTATATAAAAAAAGAGTTAAAAATGTACAATCTAATTGTATAGATGTTAAATAAATGCAATTACAATCACAAAACCGATTGGAAATGCTAAGTATAGTATTGCCAGACGATTCAATATTAAAATAAAATTTGATCTAGTACAAATTCCTCTATCCGTACATCTACGAACAACCTGACATCCCGATTGTACTCGAAGAAGTGAAGGTTGATAATCTAACAGCTTCCACATTATTTCATAAACCTGAAGATTGACTATTTAGTTTTGTTAATTGTGCTTATGTCTATGTCATTGTACATATAAATCACAATAATTAACTCATATTGTATTTTGAATTTGGTTAAACTAGTATTTTGAATAAACTAGTTGGCATAGTAACATTAATTTGTTTGTTTACTTTTAATCCCTCCAGAAACGTTAATTGTGAACATGCCGCAAACACACCTAACCTTACTATTGTAATTTTGTGTAAATGTGTGACATATGAAAACGCTTTGACATTACAAAAGTAAGGTTAGCATGTTTTGTGGTATGTTCATAATGACTGTTTCGCGGCCAACTTCGACGTTAAATGAACATTTGTTTTACTTTTAATCCCGGAGGGATTAAAAGTGACACTTTAGTCTTTCAAACGGAAGATTAAAATGGCACTTTTAGTCTACGGAGTGCAAAAAAGTATTTTTAACCCTCCGGGACTAAATGTGACACTTTAGTCTTCCAAACGGAAGATTAAAATGACACTTTTAGTCTACAGAGTGCAAAATAGTATATACCAAACTAAACTGCATCTACCGGGACTAAAGTGCATCTTTTAATCCCGAATGTGAGTTTATTTTACAAGCGTTAGTGAGGAAAATAAACACATGAGGGATTAAAAGGCACTTTAGTTCAGTGGTATATACGTTATTTTCTGCACGTCCTAAAGTACTTAATCGCAAAAATTCAAAATTTCGAAAATTTTTTCCGAAAATTTCGTTATATGTCATTTGGACATATAATTGACAATTGAACTCTGCAAACGCCAAAATCACATAGTTTCAGGATAATATATCCTAACATGTACCGAGACTACTTTTTTTTGTTGTTTACTTGTTCTCATGGAAACACTTTATTTCCTTAGGGAGTAAAAGTGCTCCTTTACACCCTCTTTTGGGGGACTAAAGTAAAGCCTTATATATAGGACGTGCAAAAAAATAATTATGCACTTCAAAAAACTACAATTTCTTTTTATTGGTGCATTTTTATAAAAATTTTCTTAATTCATTAAAAAAGTAATGTATGTGGTTTCACTAGGGCACTAAAGATCGTGCGTGATCGTACTAACAGGCAGATCAGTATTTGATTTCCGAATTATTTATAATGATTTTGTGTGTAGTCAGCAATAAATACACTTTCTCTCTTGTTTTAACAGGAATATCATTAAAAACTAATAATAAATAACAAATAATTAAATTGCGGAATTACTTAAAAAGCTAAAAGTGAACACATCAATTAACATAATATTATGTAGCACATCATTTTAATACATTATTATTTGAACAAAATAAACAATTTTATTATGATCACAATTTTGGCAATTATAAAGTTGGATGCACATATCCTTACATTTTTAGTTAAATTTAAAGAAATTTGATTTGGTTATAACAATACCTAATCTTAAACATTACGTTAGTACTTAATAATGATAAATGCTCCTACATTAAATTATGATTAATGTCTAAGCAGCAACGATATAAGAAATTATATAATAATATTAAGGGGACCATTTAATTTAAATGATTTTAATGACAGTATACTAAAATTTTTTAATTAACTTTTTATATAATGTTTTATTACGCGTTATGCATCTTCGTAGGAGTTGAAGTGGTATTTACAAGTACATATAGTTCATTTCAAAATTATAGAATTCAGGGTAGGTTATATATATTGCGGTGAATTCGCATAAACAGAAAAACGTTGATTTCTTTTGCCTCACGTTGGGACAAACCATATTTATATGCGGTGAATTCGCATAAAAGGAAAAATTTGATCTTTTCCCACATTGGCTAGCAAGATAAAAATATATGCGATGAATTTGGCTAATTAAAAATAAAATATTGTTTTTATATTCAATTTCATCAAATACTTTCAAATAACGAATAATTGCTGTTAGATTGTAGATAATAGATTTATAAATTGATTTTTAAAAAGACTGTGTACTTTGGAAATGCTTTTCAACTTCCCTCTTTTATAAATTCTTATATGATTCAAAAATACTTTTTAATAGTTTTAAATAATGCAGTAGTTACATAACAATGTTACGTGAGTTCTTGACTAAATCAAGTTTACGTAATAATAAGTTGGGCGCCAATTAAATAACTTAAAATAAGTGAATTAAAATTAATAAGAAAAACTCATCTCAGGGCGAATGTGGATTCCTGTGGTTTTAAAAATATACAAATTGAAATTGAAATCACTTTTAAAATTGAAATCTTAATTAAGTTTAACTATTATTAAATTGTTCAATTCACTTAATTGCACTTCACAAATTGTCTTTTCTTTCACAAGATACCAATACAGAAGGAAATAACTTCCTACCTTTATTATACAGTTGGTCTTCTCCAATACCATTGGCAGCGTATGTCACCTTATGTTCATCCAATCCTGGATTCCAATTTCGGTTGACTTTTCTTTGCATGGACTTCCAATATAAAACCATCCACACACTTGACTTGATAGCTCACTTTTGGTAAAACACTTTGTTTTAATTAATTGCGGGTACTATTTCCCTTGTTCGAAGAATCTTTGTTTATGTGTTTAAATAAATAAAACACCGATTTATGGTTTTGACGTAGATTTATTGACTAGCAATAACTTTAGTTAGAACTTTTAAATTGAAAATTGCAGGTGGCTCCTTTAAACCTTATAAACACTCTTACACTTTATAACAACCATACACTTTCGCCGTATTCAATTCACCAATCAACTTAACTATCTATTTACATTTGTACTATATTATCATTTACGACTTTACACTGTCGTCTTATTTAGTGAACTCAACTTTACATACGTTCTCGTTCGTCGTATATCAGGAAGTGTTCCTTTACATTAGTATTATTGTCTTTAACACGACTTTACTGCGTCGCTTTATGTCAGGAAGTGTTTTTACATATTTACTATTGTATTAAACACGACTTTACTACGTCGCTTTATTTTACTGACTGCCCTAAATTTATGATTTTCTAAGCTTATATACTATTTACATAATCACATTACACAATCTGACGTCACCTTATCATCTAATAGAATGACTACACTATTTACAAACATAATAGCAGATTAAAAACATAATTTGTCACAGTGACACATCTATTACACAACATTTGCAATAATAATGATCTATTTACATGAACAAAAACCTTTAAAGAATCACATAACCCGTCGATATACACATTTGAAAATTAATCATAACTGAATTATATAATAACAATAACTTGCGCACAACTGGATGTTACGTATACTTAAGTATTTGGTGAGTAAACTGTTTGATAATAAATAAATAAATAAATATGGATTATTTAACCTTATTAAAAAGTATACACATTGATTGTATAATCAATGACACACAAGTAAATAACTTAAATTTATTTTTAATTGGAAAAGTTGATAAAATATTCTTAGTGTTAGTTTTCAACGAAGATTTTAAAATTTTACAAAAATTTCCAAAATTTTGACACTAAAATCCACAGCAATATATATATACATCAGCGCTACAGGCCATGATGGCCCTTGGCTTCTATCATTTTAATGACTTCTTTCCATTTCATTCGATCTTTTGCTTTAGTTCTCCAATTGTTACTCCTGCTTCTTCTAAATCGTTTTTCGCTTCTTGTAACCAGTTTTTCTTTGGACGTCCTTTTCTCCTTTTGCCAATTTCACCACCATACAGTAGTTTTTGTACAATTCTTTGCTGTGGCATTCGGATGATGTGGCCCAACCACCTAGCCCTCTGTGCTCGAACCTTTTGCACAATTCCTGGTTTCCCGTACATCTCCATTATCTCCTTATTCGTACGCCTACGCCATATTCCTGCGGCTATTTTAACACCACCAAACATCTTTCTTAAAACTCCATTTTTTAAAACTCCTTTTCCCATATCGCTAGTTTATTTTCATTTTGTTTGGTCATTATCCATGCTTCGATAGTGATCCGACTGCTCTGTTTCCTTTTAAGATCCTTTTGTCCATTTCATTATCTAGGGTAGGTTATAACTTTACATTTTTATAACAGTTATTATATCATCCTCATTCTACTAATGTTAAATGCTACGGTTAGATATGCTTAAAGGTTAAGTATCTGTCATGGTGATCGCCACATAATTTAAAAAACTATATCAAGAGGAAACATTTTTCCAAGAAACGTTTTCTGATTTTAATTATTAATCTCATTGATAAAAAAATATATTATCAAAGCATTTAGGTATTTAGTGATTTATGTTAGCAAGTTTGTCAACCTGAATACACTATAACAATGAAATTCAATCATCCAATCATAGCCTACTCCGAATTCTGTAATTTTGAAATAGACTATAATAATCAACGACCTGGGATTTTATAACTTAAATTGTATTATAAAGCGACCAAGCTTTTGCCAGTACTTTTTCTTTAAGTACATTTAACTTTTAGTCCAGCTAACACTTTAAGTTCATCACAAAATGCAATTCAATCATCAAAAGTCTAAAGTCCCGCTAGTCTATCGAAAAAGGTCTGCAATAATTAAAAAGTTTGAGATCTTCTTAAATAATGAAGTTTTAGAACAACTAACCACATTGAAATATCTTGGCGTTCTTCTAGATACAAACTTTTCGTTTGATGAATACGTAAACTACGTTACAGAAAGATGTTCATGTTCAGTACTCATTAACCAACTGTCAAGGGTAGCAAAAATTAGTTGGGGCCTAGGGCATACAGCATATTATCTTATGCACTGAAACTTTCGTTTATCTGCACGAGAACAGAACTATAAAAATGGCCCCGCGATTGGGCGCCGGTGAAACTTTAGTTTTTTTTAACCATAAAAAACAATAAAAAATGCTATAAAAAGCTATAAAAATACACTCATACTTACTGTAACTAAAAACTCATATGTCTGCCTCAGCTTGAGATTTAAACTCTTTCTTACAAATTAATTATTCAAGTCGTAGGTATTGGTTCCACAGCTGTATAAATTGTGAAAAGGAATAGATAAGGGTTTTAAACACAATTAAAACTCAAAAAGGGCGCCATCTGGTTCTGATGCTTTAAGTTAATTATAAATTAACCAATCAAAGATATTATTTTGAATAAGCATTAAAATTTACTAAATCCATTAACCAGAAAATGAATAAAATATTTAGTTGAAACAAAAAAATGTTTGTTTATTTACAAGTGTTGAAGAAATGAAACTAAGCTTTCATAACCAATATGGTTCCGTTTTGTAGATCCATCAGTTTTGCAATAATAACATTTATTAACCAAAGAATGGGTAAAATACACATACAAAGATAAACAAATAAAACACACCTTGTATATTTATTACTAATCCAATCTAAATTTATTGGATTATAATTATGTCCAAAAGTTAATCAATACAAAAATTCACCAAGAACGTTTCATTTAATAAAGGAAACAAACAGGAAAACTTATCGGATTGACCACAAAATTGTTCAAAACACATACTATCAATATTAGAAATTTGCATTGACTGATCATGATCGCAAAGTATTTCAAAAGAATCGATTAGATCAACCATAAAAATTGTTCAAAACACTTTAATTTAAATATTAACCTTTGTATTAACTGAGCTTTTCCTGGACAAAATTTATAAACAAATCTCTGAAGGAGATTAGGCAAATTATATCAGTTCAACAGTATCAAAATAAATGAATTGCAATTAAGTTAAAGCTTAAAGATTTTTAACTATCAAGGAGAACTGTCCCTAAAGAAAATTCATAACCATGACATTCTTAATACTTGAATTACAACAAATA
This sequence comes from Agrypnus murinus, assembly GCA_929113105.1. NCBI lineage: Eukaryota > Metazoa > Arthropoda > Insecta > Coleoptera > Elateridae > Agrypnus > Agrypnus murinus. The sequence continues at coordinate 76,875,100 of OV816028.1, read as the reverse complement.
CCACTTAATATTACAGTACCTTGCATATTTTCCATCAAACTTATGGAACACCATACATAAAGTCCAGTAGAAATTGGAAATTCGGCCTTTCATTTGAGGAAATTGTGATAAATCTCGGCGTTGCATCGAAGTAGAGATTCTGCATACCAAAACGTGATCCAATCTTAATTGATAATAACAGCTCATATGTTTTCATAAACCAATAAAGTCAAGCACGAAAAATAACCAAGATTTTAATTGGTGCTTATTTAATAACGTCTTTAATTTTCACCCAAAAAAACTAATGGAACTGTTCTGAAGCTTCCAGTTATTTTAATTCACTGATTGCATTAACTGCACTCAAATTCTTTAAGAGGAATTTTAATTTTACCAAAAGCACAGGAATCGGTCACTACATTTAGGATTGCTTTAAGTAATTCTTCCTATAACGTGAAACGTATTTAACTTTAAAACTTTCACAATTCACAAAAAAGCATTAAAACTATACGGAACGGTAAATAGAATATCTTGCAATTCTATAGGATTAAAGAACTGTAATCCATTGACACTACATAAGAAAATTAATCAGGCCTATTGACCACAATGTCGACTGCATGCTCACAGCCTGCAGTCACCAGTCTTCAAGTCAAGTCTCCTTGTCAAAACTAGCGAAGGCCTTTTTATAAACTCCGTTTCACGTTATTCCGCGCGGCAACATCTGTTTTTAGGCGGCAAGGGCGCTTGTTACTTGCCCTACTATAGGATTCACGACCTTACGTATAAAAAGCAACACCAATCTTTCCCGCTCAAAGCACACGTGTCGGATGCTACTGCTATCGAGACGAAAAATTTCTACGCCGCATTGACTTAAAATTTAAAACGCAAATAACAGACAAAGGAAAGTGTATTTAGAATCGTATACACTCAAAATGTTTACCAAAATATTCCAATAAATGAGTTGACGAAGCGCTTCTTATGATTTCTTTTCAAGGTTTCTTTTTGAAGAAATTGATATTATTTTTAAAATGCCAGGTCGCAAGATACGAAAAACGACATCAATATGACGTTACATTATTTCATTATAGCAAATATTAAACATTCCCTTCCTATAAATGCTTTCTGTAGGAAATGTTTGCCTGATGAACTGCATATTTAAATAAAGCGATATCTACAGGACCGAACTTAAGATTTTTATCAAGAATTAATACAAAATTCTATATACTAAATGCCGGTGGAAAATGTACCCGTTACAGCACTACTCATATGGGAAATGCAATAAACAAAAACGATAACTAAGTAAAATAGAGAGTACCCAAAGAATGATTAATATTAAATTAATATTTGATTAATATTTAAAGAGTTTTCTACCCAGCATCATTTATTATGGCTGATAACACACCAATAACAATCAAATTGCTAGAAAATTCAAATGTTTACAAAACTGTAAAGAGATATTAGAATGTAATTGGCCAATGTATGACGCACCAGTTCCCGTAAAAGATTAGTATCATCCAACTGAAGTTCGATGGTAGAAAAAAAGAAAAGAGAAAAGTATAGAAAACATGAAATACAAGATTGTAGTAAAAACAGATGGTAGCAAGATGCAAAACAAGGTCGGTGCAGGTGTACTGTATAACTATATTGTATAGAAATGAACAACTGATTGATTCAATTCAATGTAAATTAGGAAATCAGTGATCAAATAGCCAAGCCAAAGCCTTAGCAGTATTAAAACGGTATGGAATCTTTCGTTTCGACCGTTTCGGCGACGGCGGACAGTTTCGGCGCTGGTTTGTTTCTGCGAACGTACGTTTCGGCGACAGTTCTGTTATTCGCGTTATTTCTATGTATGTATTTATAATTTTGTGTGTTGCATTCCTTAAAAAATAGAAGTAATTTGATGTTGTAACATTATTGTTGGACACCTACTACAGTCATGAAGATGTGATTTTTATGTAGTTCTTAAAATAAATCTCCATTGTCTAATTTTCAAGATTTTTATGTTGCGGATAAAATATTTTTGCCATAATCAGGAATATGTGCTTTTTTAGGATAGAAAGTGAGTTCTTGAAGGCAAGAACAAATTGATTTTTTTGTAATTAAAGTAACTTTAGTGTCACTATAGACTGATAAAGGTTGGTTTAGGACATTTAGGCGTGGCCGTTCAGGCGCGGCCATTTAGGCGCGGACGTTCAGGCGCGGCCGGTTAGGCGCGAGGACACTTCGGCGCCGGGACACTTAGGCGCAAGCACACTTCGACTAAAAACAGTTCGGCGCATGTACGTTTTTCCGCTGCAAATTAGGGTGAAACTTTCGGAGAGCTTTAAATAAAACGTTTTTTTGGACCATTAGTCTAATTTTTTGGGACAAGATATCCTATTATCATTGTAACCTTTTTTATTTTTATGTACGCACTTACACCTTCTTAATTCCAGAATTTCTCTTGAATTGCTTAAATTGCGTTATTCCAGTGCTTTGTCTGTAAACATTGGACTATAAGCACTAAGCAGTATTCATTTCTAAGTGTTACCTACTGAGACAAAATTCGTGAAGTGGGACACGTATTTATCGGTGGTACGATATTCAATGTTAATGTTTTTAATTTTCCTATTTCATTTATCATTTATTTGATTTTATAAAATTTTTGATTTTTTAAAATTCTTATAAAAAATAAAGAATTTATAATAAACAAATTAAGTTCTTATTACAAATGATTCCCTTATGCAGAGATTTGCAGAAGAATCTAAATTCTAATGCTTTAGAAGCTTAGAATTCTTTTCTTAAATCTGGCAGTACATACGAGCTTTTGTGATTGGCAAATATTGAGTTTTTTTCTCATCATACCGTATTTATCGAATACTGTATTTCATCTTTTATCATCATTTATTGTCTGTAAGTACCTATAGATTTTGTTCATTACAATAATACTAGACAATTTTCCGCGCCTAAGTGTTCCGCGCCGAAGTGTCCCTACGCCGAAGTGTCCTCGCGCCGAAGTGACCCGCGCCGAAACGGCCGCGCTCAAATTGCCGCGTCTAAACGGCCGCATCCAAATGTCCGGCTCCAGATAAAGGTATACGTTATGCTTCAATAACATATCATCTGCATACAACTTCTTAATTACACGCCTTTACATTGTTTGTAATTGATCCCCACTCCCATCGGCTGCTCTATATAATTTACCAAATTCTGATACAAAATGTAAAGATTTTCTGTTAAAAAACTTAACCTAACCTGGCTAACAACTCCCCTCCCTCATTTTCAAAATTTTGGATATTACTACTGTTCGGAAATGTTTACGGTACCTACTTATTTATATTTTAAATCAAATATATGCAACAAACATATTTTTTCACTTTAATACAAGAAAACTGCAGTTTAAGAAAAATATATAAAGAAAAATATTTACAACATGCTCGCATAATAACTATTTTTATTATTATTTCTTTGATAGGTGATGTAGATTTTGATAGGTTAGATCTTGAGAGTTATAAAACTCCCAAAATATGAGTTTTTCGTAAATGTTTAATAAAAATATGAAAAAATGAAAACAGTATTGATTATTATCTGATACATTTAATAATATGTCACTATTAACACTGATGTTATGAGTGTTGGCACCGAAATGACCCTACACCGAAACGTTCTGGTGCCGAAACGCCGTCGCCGAAACGTCCTAAACCGATATTAAAATCACTAGAAAAAATTTAACTTATTGATGGGTAAGTAAAAAGTTAGCTTTTAGATTCAAACTGATTGATAATAATCAAATATGCATTTGTGGTAGTTCCTGTTCGAGACTAGTGTGTTGTGAAACCAAAGACTGCTTAAGAACAATATTGTGATAAATGGGAGTAATTGGTCAGTAAAAGAAGTCTAATTAATTAAACATCATCTATCAAATCATTCTTTAAATTTGTAAAAAGTATTGTATTGTTAATTTAAATTTATTATTGTATTTAAAATAAATTGGCATAATCTGTAATTTAATAGCATCATTGTTCAGGCCCAGCTTGCACAGTTCTCAATTTTACCATTATCTCGCACTGATATAAATCAAGTTTGCTATTACCCTGTAGCTTAGTGACATAGTTTTGTAATAAATAAATAGAATGTCAACACAAATATAAAATCATATAAAATGTCAGATATTTACTCCACGTATAAAAGTTAAATAAACTACCCAAATATTAAGCTTATATTGGTGATCTCTAGTCCCTTATTAATTGTATGTACAATAAGTACAGCTCCCTAAAACATACGGTCCATTTTTAGTAGAATCCCACATCGAAGGAAAAGCCCAGTCACACCCCCAGTCAAGAAGAATTCCCTCCCCTCCACTACAATAATCATAATTGCAATTGCTGAACTTATCATAATTGAATTGTTAACTTACATTGTATATGCTATGTAAATCTATTATTGTATTGTAAAAGAAATGTATTATTGAATTGTACAATTGACTGTAATCAGTAATAAATAGCATGCAGTATTACTAATTCGAAGTGTAATGGAGCATGCTGTAATAAATGTATTAAAAAAACACCCTCCATAAACACAATCACATACACCTACAGTTAATGTGTTCAAGCGACCGAACTTTCTAATTATTACTAATCTGGAAAAACTAAATGTTAAATTATAAGTAAAAATCTTACATTTTTCAGTTTATCTTTCCAAAACTTAAGAAGTTTTAATTTGATTGATTAGGATGTGCATCGGCAAACCCTCCAGCCTTATGACACGCCTATGTCCTGAACACAAAATAGTACATCTTCTAAATACTTTCTTTCTTTCTGTATGTTAAATATATAAGTAAAGGAACAAAATCCTTCGAAGTGCATTAAGTCATTCTTGAATAGCTTTGGGAAACGATTAGTCTTCGAAATCGTTAAAAGAATATATTCTAAAGTTTCTATCATTTTAATTATCTAAAGACTAAAAGACTATACTTCAAAGCTTATGTCTTGGCAGAGACATCTTATTGAGTCAAACTATCATCAGTGGTCGTTGGTACTGATTTGCAAAGGCTTGCTAATTCGAGAGACAACACAAGAATAATTAAATAATAAAAAGGGCGCCACCCAAATTGTGAATGTTATGAGTTAAAAATTACATCAAAGTTTCCAATCTGGGAAAAACTCCAGTTTTAATGCAGTTAAATAGTTTAGTATTAAGTATTGTTTTTCATTAATTCCCAAAATTTGGTTTATTGAATGGAATATCACAATTTGTCGTGCCGACTGTATGGGAATAGTAAGTTTTAATTTTATTTATTAAGTTTAAATTTAAAAAAAACCATAGAACATTTCTAACTTTACTTCTTGCTATAAAACATAAATGACAGTAATTAATAATCTGAAACCTACTTGGTATTACTTTCTACAGTTTAACATACTTTTGAGATCCCCTTCTAAATACAGTGTTATTAAATTTCTTATCTATAAACCAGCATAAACTTTAGGCAGCAATAAACCAGCATAAACATACAAAACACAGTTTAATATGTCCACAGATTCAACAAATATTTAATTACTTGTGATTAAAGTTTCTGGATAGCTGACTTAAATCATGAATATTTTTATTACACATTAAACAACTCCGAATTTTGTAAAATTACTATCTATTTTCTCGTTGATTAACGTTTTCATTAACATTCTCTTCAGAAGAAAGATGTAATGATTATTTCATTACATCTTTCTTCTGAAGAGAATGTTTTTAAACGCCTTTTGCAGATGAGAACCTAAAAAGTAATTTAATTGCGTCTGTTGGTTTTCAAGACATCTGAATTTCTTTATTTTCCTTGATTTTCGAATTTCCAACTTCAAAAACTTACTTACCAAAGTCAGCCTAAGTACAAACAGAATGTGCCTTTGTATGTTACACACGGTAAAATACAGTTCTATTTGCAAACACACCCGAACACTATATTCTGCATGAATAATAATCTTTAGGAATAATTTATATAATGTAAAAATACACTAAATTATTGAATTTTGACATATTTAGGGGTATAGCTGATAAGTAGGCACACAAATATATGTAAACAATCGACCGTTTCAAAATGGAAGAAATTTACTAGAAACTCCAAACCTTTATATTAATAGCAAGTAGGTATGTATCCACACAAAATACCAATCAGTACTTTTAGAGACCGCTCAACAGTGCGCTTTAAAAATTAAATAACGATAGACTATACAACACAGTTATAAACTGACACTTGCTAGAATGGCTAATAACGTTAATAAAGTAACGATCGGCATGCACGCAACTTTCAATAGCAGCTTTGATGTGTTTAACCAAAACAATTAGATTTTACTTACTGCAGTAGGTTAATTAAGGTTCTGAAATAATGTATCATTATTTAACAATAGTATTGAATAAGCAAATGGACGATAAATGTAAAAAAATGGAAAGAATGACTTTTTCGGACTCACGCATCCGTTCGGCCGGCGACTCACGCATTCGTCCGAAAAATTGTAGTTATCGTCCTTGTATCCTAATAATCATTTTTAATTCACTCTCTGAAATGCGTATTTTTCAGCCTAGGTCGGTTAAGTTGTTTTTCTGTTTCGGCATCTTAATGAGATGATTAACAAGCTAAGAAATAAGTTCTTAACGTACTGATTTAAGATATTTTTATTATGCGACCTGTCGTGTTCACATTCAGCACGGAATAATAAATGTCAAATGTCCGGAAGCGGAGTCTGGCAATCCTATGTGTCTTAAGGATTTATTTTTCGATGAATTAAACATATTATTTTTTCTCCAGCCACTTTTATCTAGCAACTTACCTCCGTGAGAGGACTGTTTAGAACAAAACAGCATGATGTTAAACTACTTTTTATTTACTGCAATTTGCTATTGAATTCTTGTTTCAGGCTAAAAAGGAATAATTTTAGTATTAATATAATTAAAAAATACTTATAAACGTGTAATTTTCATCTCCATTTTATTGAAAATCCGAAAAACTTTTTCGAATTTCGACAAGCTACGAGAAATAGTTATTTACGTTATAAGTCCTGGAAATGGAATTTTACAGTGGAGTAATATGTTTCGGACAAGGCGACGAAGGAGTCGAGTCATAAAAGTCAACTTTTTCTGATAGTTGCGGGCAAAAAATAGCTATATACCTCACGGCCGAAAAATGGCTTTCTCAGTCTCGGAATGTATTAAATATTTTTCGTCCGAGAATGTATAATTTTGCGGCCTTGATATGTATGTAAATAACTATTATAAGAAACTTGGCGAATAACTAGCAATAGTATTTTTCTAAATATTTAAATATTTCAGCACCATCAATGCCACACAAAGATTTATGTGAACAAACTCGAAAATCTAGGGTGTATACTATTTATATAGACACTACCCAATACGAAGTAGATGAAAACTTTGTAGTTTAGTAGTAGTAGAGGGCTACTATTCATTAAAAGGGTGTAATAGTTGGTTATAAATTAGTTAATAGAGTTAAAACGACACGATAACCATATACCAATACCATATACCACTACATCATTTTTCTTAAATGAATAAAACGTACTTTCTTACATATACCCATAGGCGCCTACTTTTGCAAATTTTAATGAGGGCTGGCCAATTTACAGTTTTACAAACTTTACTAAATACGGTCTGCATATATAAATATTTCCAAGGGATTTATTTATTAAACTTCTACATACAGTAACAATACAAGGTAAAAATAAAAATACTGAAAATTATTAAATTTAGAGATTAAACTGTACTTTTAAACAATCGTCTGTAAGATCTCCTAAAGTAAATAAAATCTTGTTTATTAGTTCAAACGGTACTCATACCCGGAAAACGAAACCTTTAGTACCTTTTTTAAAGAAAATTATTTAAATTAGTACAACTTAAAATAAGTGTGGTCCGCTCAAGAGCCGTCAATGTTCCATAGTTCAGTTAGCCGGAGCGGGGTGATAATAACCGTGGTGATAAGCAGTTGTCGTCCCAGGTACGATTCTAGCTATATATTATTTTGCATATAATTTTAATAATTGCATTTCAAAGTTGTAATTCTGAACCTACACTAAACACGTCTAAAAAACAGGTTAAGTAAAAATGGTGATTTTCTTTGCATTAACAATAGGTACTGATAGGAAATAGGTAATTATTAAATTCGTATTATCTTGTTTCTAGGAAAATGGCCTGATTCAATTACTAGATAACCTGAGCATTTATCTTATCAAATTAAGTAAGTCGGTAAAATGCATCAGAAAATGCAAAAAATTGTAATAACGAAACATTTAGCAAAACTGCCAGTCACATGAGAAATAAACAAACAACAAAACTATATGCAACTTATTAACATTATACAGAAAAACATTTTCGAAGAGAAAACTTGTATTTTGTAAAAAATAAATTTTGAGAAATCTGCCAGCTGGAATGGAATCTGGGGTGGCAGTGACTAATTTTTCTTTAAAAAAGAGTCTAATTGTAATTTTTTACATATTATAAAATCCTCAAAATTGACTATTCTTGAGACCCTTTAGGCTTAGGACTGCAGGTATGGCTACCAAAAATTTAATGAACTCTAAATATTTCTCGTTATGCAAAAAAATACCAAAAATAATTCTAGTTGGATAAGTAGAATCCTCTCTTTAAATTTTCAATTTAGAATTCTTATTGCCTAAACCATATTAATGAGGGCTCAGCCCTCCACATAGTCGGCGCCTATACATATCCCATCACATCTTTTCAGATACATTAACATCATACTTCTCAATGAGAAAATTAACAGTTTTGTAGTTCTAGACCGTTGTCCTTTCAAGCTTCAATACGTAAAAATGTTTGATCTTGTTCTCTGTAGCCGTAATTAAGTAAAAATAAATAAAAATAAAAGTTAATATTCGTGTATATTCTGTTAATCTCATGCCTTATACGGTACGATCACTACCAAGGCAAGCAGGAATTGCTGTAGGTTAGTTGGTAGTACTACAATATTTCTTGATAATCCGAGTATAGCAGAAAACGAACTGTTGAGCTGCAGAGCAATAACTCCAGTGTTTCTTCTAATTCACTTGATAAACAATTCGTGTTTCTGTTACTCGCAATCGCCTAAATTGCACATGCCCGAAATATTTAACCACAACGACATGTGGGTAAGATTAAAGGTTGCGAGTATTCCGGGTTTACCCACAACACGAATTATTCTCTCGATGCATGAATTATGGACGATATTCTTGTGCCAAAAATAATTTGAAATGTAATTCTAAATGCCACAAAAGTAGAGCCTGTAAGAATAATAAATAAATACCAAGCCAACTTATGTTTTTAAGTTACAATTTCTTTCTTTATATTTAGTTTATTTGTGTAATTCTTAAGCTATGATTTTGTAATTGTATCAAACCAATGTATTTTATAATTATGGATTTGCTTTAACACCAACTTTAACAAAAGTTGGAAATATATATAAAACATTTTCTCGTCGTAAAATAGTGTAGTCTATAATAAAAAATAAAACAAAAATTAATATTTATTTATGGTACTAGTGAGTTAAGTAAGATATTATCCACGAATGAAAAATTAACCCACGAGGGCCGTAGGCCCGAGTTGGTTAATTTTTCTGAGTGGATAATATCATTAACTCACGTGTGCCATACAACATTTTATCCAATACCTAATTATATTTCATAAAAACATAATTTATTGAAGATTTTATACATTACAAAAATATTATTTCATGATGGTACATGCAATAGTAGGTGGCTGTGAAAGTAAAAAAGTAGTAGCTAGTTTGCAGGTCTTGGTTTTACGAATTAGAAATAATGTTTGACGTTTCTTCTTTTAGGTTATAATAGCGCATAAACAACTGTTATGTGTAATAAAGTAGTGGCAATCACTCTTCTTTTACATTGTTGTTGATTCTACTTTATCGTAAATAAAATATAATATTTAACATTTTCTATATTATAAGAAGAGATGCTTATTAAAATCTGAATTTTATATCTGATAAGATTATATCTATGAAATTATAATAAGCATTTTACCCTATAATTTAGTTAATATAGAATTTCTTTTATAAACTATGAATTAATATTTTATTTAGGATAAAGAAAGTAGAACCGACAACAGTGTAGTAATCAATTCCAGCGACTTCATTAAACATAGTTGTTATGATCAATTCGCATTGGGAGCCCAAAACTAGAAGATTACCAAATATCTATATGTTTTAAATAACTATTTCTTATTATAAACAACCGATTGATGTGTCTGTTCCTATCAGCTTGTGGTGATAACAATAAATATATTTGTGGAATGAAACGGAAGGTTTGTTTCCAGGGAGTGAGTTTTTCAAAAATAACCCACGTTGCCCCTAGCAACGTGAGTTATAGTGTAACAAAAGAGTAAACAATCACTTTCCATATTTATAATGAACACAGTAAACATGGTATTTATAAAGAGGTGTTGGATAAAATAAATAAACAAATCATAAACATTTAAAAACACCATGCGTATAGTGTATAAATGCAAAATATCCCGGACGCGGAGTGAGTAAAACCGGAATACATACAACGCGTTGTGAAAAATAGTAATTTGGATCACTAGTCCAGAAACTATATGTTTGCGTACGAGTGCTTTGCAGGGAGAGGCGGTTACCCGAGGCCTGCTACTAATGAGTATTTGCAACGTAATTCTTGGGTGCGTAATTCTCGTTTTGTCGACTTTTGCAGGAATTTCTTAGATAAAATTAACTTATTAGTTGTATTATTTTTACCATTTTTAAGAAAGATTCTTACTTATCCACCATTCTTGTGAACAATACTAACGATTACAAATTCGTGGTTCTGTCGTGTGTTTCTGCTTGTTTACATAAACATGCTTCTATGTTCTCTGTACTTTTCAATGGTCTTAGTTAATCTCACTTTGTGTTAGCTTAGTACATCTTAGTACTAAGACGATTTGTGGTAACAAGAATACACCTAAGTATGACATGTTGTATTAGATGTATTTTTATTTAGATGTTGGTAACAACAAAGATATTTGAATGTAAAATGTCATATCTCTCTTTGATTTACAGCAAATTTAGTAAAAGTTGATAGCATCCGACAAACGTAAAAATTATATTTTTCGGGTATTAAGCAAAGCGAAATACCCACAACAAGTTGTGGTCGTTTTACGACGCTCAGCGGCCGAAAAAAAACCCAGAACGCATTGTGGTCATTTCGCATTTTTTCATCACATCGCGTTGTGGTTAAAAAAACTCGGGCAATGAGCAAATTTGGCGATTGTGAATAACATTTCGATTCTACTAAGTAAATAATGTAATTTTAATCAATGGTAAAATTCATTAAATACTTTTATTTCATACTGTCCGGTAAAAGGGTATTTACCGGACTCATTTGAGTCCGGTAAATGAATTATTACGTTACAAGGCCGGTAAAAAATTTTACCGGACTGAAAATCCAATTTGAGTCCGGTAAAAAATTTTACCGGACTGAAAATCTAATTTGAGTCCGGTAAAAAATTTTACCGGACTGAAAATTTTAAATGCATTTTTTTAAAAAATGAACAATGTGAGGCAGTATGAAATAAAACGCCTTACGTCATACTTCCGGTAAACCATTACAGTAGCTCGTTTCAACATTCGAGACTCGGCTCCTTCGTCGCCTCGTCCCGAAACGTTTTCAACTCGCTACTGTAAACTTGGGTTTACCGGACTTATAACGTAATATACTATTAAAGTCAAAACTGCGAGCTTCATAGGCGCCCGCAATGGGGGGCAAGGAGGGGCACTAGCCCCGCTGGAAGTTGAACAATTTGAATGTTATTGAAATTAAATTGCTCCTCAAATGAAAAAAATAATATTTGTATGAGATGCCGGAAGAATATCGTGTGTAACTTATGGTCTTGGGGATTCTAGTCTTTTCCCCCCTTCCCTAGACAATTTTCTTCCCTAGACATATTTTAAACGTGGATTAGAATAATGTTCTCTGACAGTATACCAAGTTAAATCTGGGTTATCTAATTTTGCAAATAACCTTCTACTGCTTAGTACTGTATGATCTCTTGCTATTTACATATCAAATACATATCATTACATACATATTCAGCAGGATGGCATTGAATGATGGAGATATTGCCATGACAACCAGAATACACAATAAGTAATAAATATATATCGCATACAAGGTACACGTCTTTTATTACCTTCTAAAGGATATAACTTCTAAGATTGTGTACTAAGACCCATATAAACAGTCTTATCACAATACTGGTGACCCACAACGTGAATAATTATTACAATACTGGTGACCCACGACGATAAGAAAAAAGAACCTAGATAATCAACGTAAAATTTTCAACAATTCCATTGCTCTGGTTTTTCTGTCTGTGCAGACATACACAACCTGGAATTCCTTGAAACGGTTATTTGATTGTCTCCCTCAAGCAGTCGATTTTCAGAAGTTTATTTATATCAACTTATATTTTATTGGTTACGTTTCAATATGGTGACGAAGTTAACAGCAAATTTAGTAAAATTTCTTATTTTTGACAGTTAACATTTTGAAACTTCATTCGAATATTATTATGTTTATTGATAACAATAAACTTTCATTCGAACCATTCACCACGTTCATAAACGAATTATTAAGCTACTACTTGGGTCCTTCTTTGAATAAACCTACTCCATACAACCCAAAACCAAATACTATCACTTCTCCCAAAGAGATTACAGATTTCTGGTTACAGCAAGATGATTCCGCTGAATCTCTTGGACTAGTTAACCTATTCAAAGACGAAATCATTTCTCCTCATAATTTCATAACCACAAACTGTAATCAAATATAGCAAGATCCGTCACAAATTCAGGATCCTAACCCCCAATTAAGTGACGATGCTCAAAACGTCATTTATCAATGCAATGCCCTTTCAAATGCACCTGCATCTACTGATACTTTCTGTTTTAATAAACCTGATCATTCAATTTATGATCAGCACGTTTCACAGGTTAATACTTCCATTACAGAGACTATTACAAATGATTTAATTCCAAAAGTGCATTTATTCCACAACCAAACAGAATCACAATCTCCTACAACCATGCCAAAAACATTACAGTCAGTTAGGATACCGCTGAAATTGAATCCTAACTAATGTTTTTTAAATCAGAAATTGCAAGAGCTTACGAAGGCCGACAGTTTGGAGAAATTAACCACCGTATCTTCGACGAAGACTCCCTTGAATCTAGTAGGAAATTCCGGGAAACTACAAGCTGCAATAACTCCCGTCCCAGAGGAAAAACATATCAATAACTTTCCTCAAGAACCAGACGCTACGACTCCCGTAGTAACAGTTCCTGAAAAGTGTCTTCAGCATTTCTCTCGTTCCGCCATCGAAACAATGCCATAGGAAGGGATTATTCTTGGATATAACAGGATTAACATATTTTTTCTTTATTTAATTTTGACGGTTAGTTTGTTTTCTCGGATAAGCATCAACGAACTTCGCATCAACATTAAGCAACCAGTTTTTGTTACGTCAAAACGCGAAATTTTATGCAAAAGTGAGGCGATTAAACAGCCTCATTACCTCGTAATTAGAACAATGCGAACATTCAATTTCTTGCTAACCGAGAAAATTACAACCGTGCAACTGCTATTGACCAAACTTAAATTATCTTATCACGCGGATGTTAGCAAATTCCATTTCGCTTACAAACCTTAGCATTATGTGCAGTGTACCAACTTTCTAATTATACACCATAAACACAAGTACAAAGAAATAGTAGTGACATATTTTTCCACCTGAGCGTTGTCAACTCGACATTACAAGTAATGCATTGATAACATTCAACTAATCAATCCTGAATAACATTTGGATCCTCCAAGTATATGTGCTACCGGATCATGCTTCAAGTGTTCATTATCCTCAAATATCATGGGATTCAAGAAGATTCAATCATACTCTCCAACGAGCAATTTCACCAAGTACTTGCTACAACCTTAGGAAACTACTATGAATGCTGCCTCCGTTTATGAGATACAACCCAACTTCTTCCATTTCTACGGACAAAATGAATACAACTACGTTTATCAATGTCAACCACAGATTTACTACTTAGGTTAACGCTTTTAGATTACATTAGCATAGTTATTTTTAATTTTGAAAGTTACAACAAATAAATCGTAACGCAAGTATCGCTTGTTCACGAAGCACTTATTATGTTGTTCCTTGGTTTTGTTCACGTTCCTAATTTTTATTCCTTTCGTTCTAGTAAGAATTACTGAACGTCTTTCAAACGATTCCTATACCACCAATTGTTTTAATTAGGTTAAGTTTGCGACGTCACTTTGCAATCAGCAACACATGTCTTGCCATCAGCAATTGATGCTTCCTAGCTATCAGCGCCAATGGCCCTTCAATTCTTTGATTATTAGCACTTAATTCTTAGTATATGTTTTATTGTCTTAGCATGTAAGGAACCATTGAAAAGATGCAAATCACCTAAATTTTTTGTAGTTAGTATACGTTAAACATGCCAGTACATATAAGTACGACATTGATGTATACTATTTGTTTTGTTGTGGAATGCATTTAATGCCCTTCTGCATTATTTCTTTTAATGCATCTTCAGCCTTTTTTTATGGGGAGTGTTATGTAATGACACATAATATGTATTGATACTACAATCCATGCAAGAGGATAAATGCATGTGCGAATTTGACAATTAAAAAAGGTCTCCTATAAGGTTTGAAAAAACAGAGAAAATAAAAAACTTCAAATGCATTTATATAAACTGTACCTACAGAATTTAAAAAATAGCGTATGTACATATTTTAAACTAAATTATAATGTATTTGATGTTAATTATTTTTAAATTACAGTTAACTGTTTAGTAAGAACACGGTAACGTTTCTATGGTTAGGATGTAATGGTGTTAAAAATATCAAAATTTTGAATTGTATCTCTTCTGCATATCAAGTAACGTTCATACAACATTAATGACATTACTCGACACAATCCACATGTTGATTTGAATTAAATTGTCGGAAGCCTATGTAATAACAAAATTAATGGCCATTCTCATTAACTAATTTTAGGATACCTATTATTAAATTAATATCATCCTCAATTAATGAAAATTAAAAATGGACATTTCAATCTTGGTCAAGGTAGGTGATAAAAATAATGAGCTTCCACAGAGCTTTTTTACTGATTAAAATATACTAATTCTGCAAATAAAGAAAGTAGTTTAAAGTCTTTCAGGATCCAAAATACAAATAAATTAAATTTAAATTATATTTAGTTGTAATATGCTTTTAGCTGTAATTGCTCTTTTTAATCAAATAAATGTTCAATAAAACGCATATATACATACTTGAAAATACAATTGTTGATTTGTATAAAATGTTTATTTAAATTAAACTTTTGTGGTTGTAGTTATTGTTTATAGAATAAACAGTTGATTATAATTCTGCTTAACATTACAATGTTAATTAAAAACATCTATGAAACGATCCATTGAAATTTATTCATGAACATTGATACAGTTAATAAATATGTAAATGAATTTATGAAAAGTTTGTAAAAGAAAGCCACTTTGAACAGTTTTTAATCTCAAACATGTAATACAAAGATCGTGGCAAAATCAATAATTAAATAAAATTTCTATTATGGTAATTACATCAAAAATTACAATCAACGAAGTATTTCTAAAAGTAAACCACAAACTTTATCAACGAGCTCTTTCAGTTCACTAGCTCAAAAGACAAAACGTTTAAAAATCTTCTAGTTCAAAGCGTCAAAAACTATTAATAAATTGTCTTAAAATATTCCCAATGATTAAAGTACAAACAATTATGACATTAACAACCGCAAATAAAGGTCGATTCGCACCCACAAGGTCAAATATTTTTCTTTACAGCAGGTAAAGGAAATTCATATATTCGTATCATGTAAAGTTAGTATTGTTTTATTTAGAATCGTAAAAGATTAAGCGCTTTAATATACGATCATCGTCGTCTGTAATTGAAGTTAAGGACATTGCACATTGCACCACGGTTTAACATCTTAAGCTATAAACGAGAGCTTAACGTAGGCGAATATCTTCATTCGAATCTAAGTATGTAATCTTTTTCATATTTTGCAACTTATTTTATTTATCTACATTGTGTCATTTCCCCAATATTACGTTTAGATAGATTAGTTTTTTTAAAGCTGGATAGAAATAAAATTATAAGTTTAATATTAAATGTTCAATAAAAGATGTTTAATGTAAACCAATTATACACACTATATACATGTACATAAATACATGTGCATCGTATGTAACAACTTTTAGTGTATATTTAGTCGGTGAGCGTAATTTTATAAACCTTGGTGGATTAACATTACGCAAACCAACAGCCGGCTTACAAACCTTTTATTACAACATAAATAAGTAGAAGAAGGATGCATGCACCAACAAAACTGTAGAGCATACGCTTGGTTGTAAAATATAAGATTCATGGTTTAGACTTAGAGGGAAATAGAAGATTTGAAGTTCTAGGAAATGTGTACATTCAGAATAATCTCTTACGGTTCTAAACTAAATGAAAAAATAGATCGTATAAAGAGTGTCTGATTTAAAATTCTAAAGTTGTAATCAGTTTTAAAAATAATATTGTTATTACAGTTTCTCTTTTGATATTGGATAAATAATATCTAAACTTTTAAAATTGACACTCTGTATACTTCCATACGTAGAAAGTTAGTGGTTAGAGAAATATAAAGGCAGTCAATGCAGATGTAATGTAAAGATTAAGAGATAATGTCTTAAGTGGCAAACACACCACAGCGATTGCGGTGACGATCTCGTGGGTGCACACACCATCGCGATAGCGATCCAGTTTCTAACAGGAGGAACGGAGTAGTTAGCAGTGTTTTACAGAAAGGTTAGAAAAGGTTTGGCGAGGAGCAGTTTGAAGAGGAAGTACTTCTAGTACTTTACTTTAAGTACCAGTTGTTTTTGTTGGCATAATTTTCGCAAAGGAATCCCATACTTTATATTTTTACGAACGTCTTTGCACCCTAGTTCCGATAGGTCGTAGAGTATTTTGTTTCTTTATTTTTTCAATAAAGAATTCCATAAAATTATCGTTTTCCATTTTGTCTTTATATGTTATCGCGTGGTCAAACGCAGTCTGCATCGTTCCACCGCTATCGCAACATTGACCGCACAACGAACGCGAGCAAAAATTCAGCTGATCGCAGTGGTTATGCAAAGGTGCATACATTTGTATCGGTTAGAGTCACTACATCTAGTCACCTAGGCCGCGCTGGTCGATCAGAGTACCGCAAAACGACGCCATATTGGGGCAGAGAAGAGTGATTTTTAATAAAGGAAAACTTAAAACCATACTTTACGTATTTGACATATTAAGGTTTGAACTTTCAGAATAAGAAAAACCTTTTAAACTAAACGTGGATTTGATTAAATTAAATACTGATAAAAATAATGAACAATTTCGTGCTTCTTTTACCCCAAATATGGTGGCGGTTTGCAGTACTCTGATCAACCAGCGCGGCCTAGATGAGTAGATGTAGTGTCTCTAGTATTGGTTTCGTTTGATCGCCACCTCGCCTCGCTTCGGTGTGTTCGTCACTTTATAGATAGAGATGGCAAAACTTTGTTCATTTGTCGATATATCTAGTCGAATACTATCAAAATACTCTATATAAACTTTTCTATCGGTATATATTGTAATGATATGTTTCAAGTTAAATAAATAAAAGATAATTCTTTAATTGAAATAAAGGATACATTAGTTTTAACAATAACAAAATACTTATTTGTTTAATTAGTATAAAAAAATGCATGTTTTTGGGACGAATAAGAAAGTTGCCGTACGACGCGTTATCGGAGTCTGGCAACCTTATGAGTCCCAAAAACGCATTTTTTGTACGAGTTAAACATACTATTTTTTCTCCAACTGCTTATTTTTAACTAGCAAACTCCGTGAGAGGACTGTTTAGAATAAACCACATGACTTTAAACTACTTTTAATTTAATGCAATTCTAATATGTGTAAAATGTGGCAATTTGAATATTAAGAATTAATATCATTAAGAAATACTCACAAATGTATAATCTCACTCCCATTTCGTCGAAGATTCGAAGAAATTTTGACAGGCGTTGTCTAAGATATGTGTTTACTGTTAAATAATTAGAGGTTAAGATTGGTTTTTGTTTTTGGGGCGTCGTTCCGAGCAGCAACTAAAATTTTAATACAAACGTGGAATTTGTTTTTGTTTTTTAAGTATTTAATTAATTTAATATTTTAATATTGTCATAGAAAAGATAAAGGATTATTATTTAAATGACTATTTCACTCAATGTTATACGAACCAATAAAAATTTATCCTGTGAACGAAATTCTCTCTATTCCGGCGACTATTTTTTGTTTATAAAATTTTCCGAACTTGTTCTACCAATGAAAACGTTCAAATAAGCAACCTACCCTTTATTTCACCGACAATTTTTTTGCTATAGTAACGACCCTACAAAAATAGTATACACAAACTGTACGTTTCATTGAAATAAATGTTAAATATTTTTATTCTTTGTGTTGTTTATTCGCGAAATAGTCATAACGAATAACATACGTGGTAAAATTTTGTCTTGGCAAAATTTTCTTTTTGATTTACTCGTGTTTGTGGCCAATTCATCTCGTGACATTGATCAAAAACCACTCGACTGACGTCTCGTGATTTTTAGTGACAATGTCACTCGAGAAATTGCTATGCAACAAACGCTCGTAACAATAACAAAATTTTGGCGACAAAATTTTACCACTTATGGTATTATACATATATGAAAATTTCTTCTTATTAGTTCGCATTGTTGCTATAAAAGAATATCTTTTAGAGCACCGCGGAAAATAGTTTATACATAACCTCAGACTACAAGACCACAAAAAATGATTACTTTTTGTACAATTGCTATGGTAACGTGTAACAGTTCCTAAATGATCTACTTTTTATACAAAATAATTTGATATTATACTGTCATATTCGTGCGGTTGGAGAAAAAAGGTCTTTTGATGGGTCGGCTCTTTTTGAATGTTCAGTTATTATTTTATTATTATTATTATTATTATGGAGCATTGCTGTTCTTGAAAAGGTTTCTTTATGAATATTCTTCCATATAAGATTGAACCAAGCTAGCAAAAGAAATAAAACAATGTATTAGAGTAGTGTTTACGTTTTATAAACATGAAATGATAGAAATGTCAGTACAAGTTAAGGTTATGAACAGTGTTAGTAGGCATAGAAATGAAAATTCGCATATACAATAATGATACCGTAGAGCAGGGGTTAGCAAAGTGTGGCCCGCGGCCCAAATGCGGCCCTCAAACCCTAGAAATGCGGCCCCCGACTTCAGATATCGACGATTTAGAATTCATAAAGATGATTTAAAAAATAAATAAATTTTATATTATAATTAAAAATTGCTCAGTTAACAAATACTAAATTTTATATGTAATATATTTTGTTATATATATAGATTGTATATATTTTATTGTCTTAATGGTCGTCCTCAGCTGATTAAATCTTGATGTTGTTCCATATGTCTCTTAGTGGAGTTAAATTAAAAATTAAATGAAAAACTCATAGTCTTCTCCACATTTATTAGTAATAAAGAGACTAATAAAAACTAATAATAAAGACTATAAATTTTTCATTTAATTCTCAGCTGATGAGGCCGATTAGCTGATGACTATTAATAAGTCCAAATTAAGATCAAAATTAACTGATGAACATTTACAAGCGGTGTTACGAATACATTCAACCGACTTAGAACCAAGACTCAATGATATTATAAAAGAAAACAACTGCAAAAGTCACACACTAAATTATTTAGTTATTTTTGTTTAATTATTTTTGAAATGTGTTAATAAACATTTTGTAATAAAAGGTAATTATTGTCATAAAAAATTAGTATAAATCTTTCTATTGTGTCTAACTTTTTATCGATTTGAACATATGTTTTCATAAAACTTTTTTTGGCCCGCCAAATATTTTGGAATTTACAATTTGGCCCACCTAGGCAAAACTTTGGGAACCGCTGCCGTAGAGGATAAGATGTATTAACTATCTTTCAACAGTCGTGAAAATTTTGGTACTAAATCTTATACACCTGCTGAACAATAAAAGTCGATTCTGGCAGCCCCCTGGGGCTGGG
This sequence comes from Agrypnus murinus, assembly GCA_929113105.1. Taxonomy (NCBI): domain Eukaryota; kingdom Metazoa; phylum Arthropoda; class Insecta; order Coleoptera; family Elateridae; genus Agrypnus; species Agrypnus murinus. Next base: position 76,854,936 of record OV816028.1, on the reverse strand, counting down.
GTATACTACCCCAAAATTACTAAGAGGGTGAGAAATAAAATTCAATTTATTTAAAGTAATAGTCATGAGATTTCAGGAGGTTACTTTGGATGGTATTCTTTATTTATAAAAATTATTGCCAGAACATTCCCCCCCCTCCTAAATGTTGACAGAACGGTGTAAATGTTTATTTAAAAAATACCATTTCTCCAACTGCACGAATATGACGCTAGGTTATCAAATTATTTTTTATAAAATGTAGACTATTTAGGAACTGTTACTCGTTACCATAGCAACTGTACAAAAAGTAATCTGATGTTAGGCGTTCATATTTTTCGCGGTGCTCTAAAACACTTTATGTTATATCAATAATGCGAAATAAATAGAAATTTTCAATTAAATAATAATTAATCTGTTTTTTGATAATATTAATATGATTATTAAATGAATCTCTTAAGACAAAAACAAAAAGAATTTTGATGTTTCTATTAAAATCTTGTCTGCTGCTCGCAACGTGACAAAAACAAAAACCAATCCTAACCTCTTTTCATTTAACTCATATCTTTGTCTGTCGCCTGTCGAAAGTACTTCGAATCTTCAGTAACATGAGAGTGACGATTACACATTTCTGAGTATTTCTTAATTATGTTATATTAAAATTGCCCCTTTTACCCGGAAACAAGAATTGCTTTAAAAGTTGCAGTAAATAAATAGTTATTTGTGTATTTAGTGCGCAAAATGCTACTTTGGTGGTCAAGAATGAAAGTCTTTCGACGAGGCGTAAACGAGCCAAAAACTCATTCGAGACCACCAAAGTCATTTTGAACACGAATTGCACACAACGTTTCTTCAGCGTTATTGAAATAACCGAAAAAGTAGAAAAAAAAATCATAAAAAATAACACAAAGAAATTCTTATTTTAGCGCAAAGTGGGCAGTTTCGTTGATACTAGGGAAACGACATTGCTCAAATATGCATAAATAGCATAAATGCACGACATATTTTTCGCTTTAAAACGAGAGGGGGTTAATTTGCAATACTTACCTTATTTATGCTTTTAAAACGTAAATTAAAAATATGTTCAAACAGTCCTTCTTTTCTGAACATTTCGTACATTTTGCAAATAGGCTTTTACAGTTTTACATTAATTATATGACAAGCTACCGCATTCAAAAGAACTTTAATGTTTATCGAATTACCAGTTTTCAGAAATTATTGTCATCTGGAGTTTTCTAAAAAACCTTAAATGTGTTCTTACATTTCTAATCTACGTTCAAGTCGTTGGAAATATGACACCACCTGTGTAAGAATTAATTACACCCAATTATTGTGAGTTGATGGATTGACCTAAATAAAATACTTTGTGTAGATAAATGCGGTAAAAGGGAAATTGATTATGTGAGTATGTATATTCAAAATAACCCATATGCTATAAGATGACAATAAAACCAACATAACATTATGTAATTATTAATTACTAATTACCGTTAGGTGTAAAAAATAAATGCCATGTTTCTCTACAACATTTGTTTTAATCTTAACGCAAATGCATATTTAAGGTTTCTGCATGGGATCATATTTCTAAAAAGTATTACTCAGTAATAACTTCTTTACGTTAATTATTATTTACGTTAAAGCATCCAGGCAGCCATAAATTAGCTTTTTTATGTGACACAACAACAATCTTTAAAAGTTAGGTACATCTTATAAAAGGGTAAATTAAATTTGTACAAATTAAGGTAGGTTAGTGTTACAGGGTCGGACTCGAAGTTTTATAAAACTTTAAAATTTATTTTCTCGAAAACTATTCCTTTGAAGAACAAACTTTATAAGGAAAATTTACTCTATTATATTCCACCTATCTACCATTCAGCCAAAACCCCTCAATTACTATACACTCTGTATTTGATACATCCTTATTTTTCCAATTTATTAGCAAACTCAAACAAATTTACTTTTCAACTCAATAAATAATTTCTTTTTTTTTCTAGTTATTAATTATTTTTTAAGTACGTATGACTTTTTTTCTATAGAAATTAATTGTTTTTCATATATGTATGTAGCTGCATTGTAATTGAGCTTATCCGTTTTGTGAGAGTAAATAAATAAATACCCCAAATAGTTTTTGTAATCAATGAAATCATATTTTAGGTGCTTGTCATTACATCAGAAGGATTGATATAGTCATCAATAGATACTTTAGTAACACCTATATCATTGATCCAATTGTTTGCTTCGAAGAAGATGCAACCGTCGAAAATGAAAAGTTCAAAATTTACAGTCCTACAAAATGCAATCGGGAAGAATTGGTGTTGGCTGATACTCTTCCGCTACGTGTACAGTCAGTCATGTTATATAAAATATCGGAAAGGTACCATAGCGTCTTGGATTTCTGATTGCGAAGCTTTCTGTTACAGACATTTCGATTCAATTATTAACTACAACCATAAATAAAAACATATTTGCAATCTTTACAAATGTAAAATTTTGCTCATGCATTTTAAAAAGATGTATTCAATTTGTTTTAAATTTCATTTATTTAAAGTGCAATTTGCAAACATAAAAGTTTACAGGTACTAACAATAAATTATAGCTATAAAAGCAGACATAAATAGCTCATGATCAAAAACGCCTAAGGACTTTAAATAAGTCACATTACATTGAGCTCAATTTGGCATCATCGCCTTAAAAAATGAAAAAAAAATACATTATTATATCATACCTTAATCATTATGCGCGTGAAAACAGAAATGCGCTTTTTCTTTTGTGGTGGACATATTAATTTATATTTTACTATTCTATAATAAATTATTAAATATAAATTATTTCGATTATTTAAAACAAATTTATTCAACTTTTTGAATGATTTTGTTGAATTATTATTATATGTACAGTGTGGAAATAAAGTAGCGGATAAATTCGATAACTTCGTTAAAATTAATTTTTTGGAAAAAAAATCTCGAAGGGGTATAGCGATTTTAATTACTTGACGCTATACTGTACCATTTTCAACTTGTTAGGTCATTCGTTTTTAAAGTTATGACGTCATCGACATTTTTTTTAAATGACAACCTATATTTTTTATTGTCGATTTCGGTAGTACTTTTTGTTCTCTTTTCAACTGTATACAATTTTCAATATGTTACATTTAAAAAAATTGAGAAAAACTGCCCTAAAGTTCGAATATTAAAAATTCTTTAAATTTGCGAAATGAATCTAGTCAACGTATAAAAAATGTTACGTTTAAAAAAAGTCACAATACACCCACAACGGTATGACAACGCGCAGCTCGATAGTCTATCCTTCTCTGGTTTGTGACGTCAGTGCGAAGCAAACCAGGCTTGTTTCGCATTACGTTCTTATGTATAATGATGTTTTTATCATTTATAATGACAATGGTTAGTAAAGTATGGCGTTTGATAATCGTTCTAATATTAGCCACTTAATATTAAAGGCATAATTAATAAATTATAGTATGAGGGAATGTTATTATTTATAATTATGCCCGTATTGCCCGTGGTGCATATAACGATTTATTTTATTTTGATTCAGAAATATTCCAAATTTTAACAATTTACTAATCATGTACCGCCGATATGGATTGTTATGCTTTCTATAAAATATATATAATAGTAAAATTTGTTAGGGAGGTACTTAGAAAAATAATATATAGGTAGATACTAAATAATCGAAAGTTACCATATCACTAAATTTAAAATTGTTTATTTTTATTAATTACAAAGCCAATGTTACTTAATGAGAAATTAAAACAGTTTAAACAGTTCTCAAAGTATTCACTTTTCACAAAACAAATATATTGCCTTCTATCTTGACTTGTTTTTAGAATTTGTGCATTTAAATATTTTCTTTTCCATTTTTTTCTTTAAATTTTGCAAACTTACTTGTTTGTTGAGATCTCTCAACCTAATGTAAGTACGTGTGCGGCTTAAACAGTAAATTACCTCATATGGTATCGTGGTGTTCGTTTTAGCGATTCTTTGGGAATCGAAAGTATTTTATACCAGTTCCTTTTGTATTCCTGTTATAATTGCAACAGTCAGTAACAGCACAACCAGGCATACTATTCGATATATACCGGTGTAAGAATTTCACCTTCTTATCTTCGATATTTCACAAGTTTACACTCACCAAAACCAAAGGAGTTTCAAAATTAATTATTTAAAGCCGCTTTTCCTAACATACACCCACCGTACTGTGTAGCTGGAAGAGATAAAATGGGAGGAAAGTTAGAGTCCTAGGAAAGTTGCTTCGCAGCGACGTCACATGCGCGCGGAGAACGAGTTTTGGTCGTGAAGCTGGCATACCGTTGTGGGTGTATCGTGAAAAAAGTCGAGAAAAATAGTCTAAAGTTTTAATTAGACTAAAAAGAAACTAAATTGATTAACAAGAAAAAACTCTAATACCAATATCAATTACAAAAATAAGCACAGAAATAACAGTTTTTATTACACTACATGTTCAAAGTGACGACCCTGTACCATCTGACAATACCCAAGGCGATTATGAAATTCTTTCGCACATTCTGAAGAGTTTCAGGTAATATTAATCTAATTTCATGTAGAATTCTTTGTTTGAGATCTTCTAAATTATTAGGTCGATCTTTTACTTTTTAAGTACCGCCATAGAAGGAAGTCTAATGCCGTTAAGTCAGGGGATCTAGCTGGCCATTCCATCGGACCTCTTCTTCCTATTCACCTTTCTGGGAGAACTTGGTGCAAATAGCGTTGTACATTAATTGCGTAATAAGGCGGAGCGCCATCATATTGTAACCAAACGCTATCGTTTGGTGGCTCGGGATTGTTTGCATTGGGAAATAATGCAGCTAATGTAGGCATCAGTTCCAACTGTAAGAATTGCAGGTATCTTTCTCCAGTTAAATTATTTGCGAAAAAAATGGCCCTATGATTTGGTCACCAATAATCCCTGCCCATACATTAAGCTTCTGAGAATGTTGTGTATGAGCTTCCTGCATCTTATAAGGATTTTCTCTAGCCCAATATCTACAATTTCGTTTATTAACCGTACCGTTTAAACAAAATCTTGCTTCATCCAAAAATAAAATACGCTGGGAAAACATTGGCTCGCGAAGACAAATTTCCATCATCTGGTCACATAATTCTTGTCTACGATCAAAGTCATCTTCTGCCAACTCATAAACCAATTGCAGCTTATATGGGTGAAATTTCTGAATTTTCAAAAATTTTAAAACTGAAGTGTGGCTTACGTCGTGGTCCAAACCAATACTTCTACTAGTTCCATGTGGATTGTTTTCAATTTCTAGTAGCACATCAAGTTGTACATCTTCATTTAATATCACCGGACGTCCACGTTTAGGAAGATTCTTTACAACGCCATGTTCTCGAAATTTCTTTTCAATCCTAGTAACCGTTGATCGACTTATGGGTTGATCCGGGTACGTTTCTCTAAAAAGTTGACACACTTCTTGATGTGTTCGAATTCCGTCGCCATAACCAATCATCATTAACACTTCAATTCGCTGTTTCTCGCTCAGTTGCGCCATTTTTATTAATAAAATAGTTTACTAAAGGCAAATTCTACTTTAGAACGAGAAAATAACATTTATTTTATTGTTTACTTCTCCAGCCGTAACTAAGGTTTTTGTTATATACGGAGACTAGATTCATTTTGCAAATTTAAAGAATTTTATTCGAACTTTAGGGAAGTTTTTTGAAATTTTTTTCAAATGTAATATATTGAAAATTATATGCAGTTGAAAAGAGAATAAAAAATATAGGTTGTCATAAAAAAAATATCGATGACGTTATAACTTGAAAAACAAATGACGTAACAAGTTGAACATGGTACAGTATAGCATCAAGTAATTAAAATCGCTATACCCCTTCAAGGTTTTTTCCAAAAAATTAATTTTAACGAAGTTATCGAATTTATCTGCTACTTTATTTCCACACTGTATATAACATGTACAGGAAACTGAAACTGGTACAGGAACTGGCTGTAATAATTTTAGTTGTAACAACGAGTACTCGAGTCTAAAGTTTAAATGCTTTTGCGTATATTTTTTATGATATTTATTAAAATATGTGATGTACTGTATAGTTTATATTGTCTTTGATGATGGTCTTTACGTACTATTAAGAATTGTCTCATCATTAATTTTTTCGATCAATAATGTCAGAATAAAATCCGTAACAATTAATTAAATTCAAAACTTTTAGCAGAGAACATTCAGAAATAAGCAAACATTTAACTGTTTAATTTATTACTAACTATTTTAGTACTACTTATGTTTTAATGCCAACAATTCAATATTTCTGTTGTGGTAGCAAGTAGCAAAGGAATATTTGTGTTGTGTTATATGTTAATTGTTAATTAAGTAATTTCAAGAAAGGCAAAAAGAGCTATTCATAAAATATGTATGTAATGGAGTATGTAGTATTAAACTGGTCGTGGTTGCAATAGCATCTGGCAAGACGTCTGAACAACGCATAAATGTATTTGAATACCAAAGTAAATAATGAAGTTATTACTATGAAGTGCATGATTTCTAATGACTTCTCAAGCGGTTGGGAAGTTATTCACTGCCCACTTACTGAAAATGTTTTATCGAAATTACAACTAAATGATTTATGTACTTGCTCATTGTTGTTGATAATTAAATGATTTTGAATATAACTGCGGAAGGCTTCATTAAAGCCTTCCCGCTATAGCTGACCTTGGTTATAACGATAAGCATTTCCACCTCGGTAAAAATATACCTAACTCCTTTTTTTTACTTCTTATTAGTCTCAATTACCATTGAATTCCCATGTCGTCCTCTTCTTAACAATGAAGTAAGAAGTTGATACTTGGAAAATAAAGATTTGAAGACAAAATTCGATGTGGTAGTCAATAGCTCTTAGATACGATTTGTTTGCCGTAATTGTGAACGATAGGTATATGTAATTCATTATATTCTAACCACCCCATTATCTTTGTTACTATTGGAGAAAAAGTTTCCTATAAAAGTTGTATTGTTGTACCTTTTTTCAAATGTCTTGTTAAAATCTTCAATAATAACAAAGATTATATGAGGTGGTCTAAATAAGGTCCTGTTAAGGATAAAGGTCTATCTTCATACATATGCAACATAGAAAAAAATCTTTTGTAGTTCTATTGTGAACGTGCAGTTGAAAATCAATAATAAATAAATTTTATTATAGAGATATAATAGCAACCAGGCAATTATGATCATGATTTCATTATCCCACTCAGTTTTATAATAAACTTCATTATCTAACTCAAATGAATGACATAATGAGTTCTTATACAAACAGACGTAGATAATAGCTATTTATATACCAACTCAGTAAAGTGATTTTTTATCTAATTCTGAAGATAACGAAAGTCTGAGATTATGAGACGAGCAAGCGAAGCGAGGGAGGCGAATAACAGGCGAGTTCGATAAAGACACTTTACTGACGTGGTGCATACAAAATTTTATCGCCAACCGTATTTGCGGCAGGTAAAATGCTTGATTTGTACAGTAAAATAAAGTGTTTGTTTACTTCCACAAATCGCTATGGTAATGCATGGCTTTATTGATGGTTGGCGATAATAGTTATTTATGTTACTAGTAGGATAAAGCCATCTTTACAGGATAATTATAATTATAATTAAACATTTGTGGCTATTCTGTAAAAAAGTTGTTATCTTGGTAGTTATTATAACTATTCGACGTAACAACAATTTATAACGACTCCCAAAACCACTTTTTAAAAATTAATATTCTGCAAAGTAACTTTAACAACTAGTAGTTATTAGAAAAATTTAACAATGATAGTTATTTATTAGCCACGTACTAGTTGTGAATGCACCAAGTTTTTTGTACTTTAAAATCGGGTAGGTTATGGCAATAAAAAATTAAAAATTTAAAATGAATGCACACATATGATTAATAACCATTCAACCCGTTCAGAACTGTTCATAACGAAGACGTTTGTTTAATTAATTTTTCTATAGCAATGCATTTGATAATAAAAAGATTCGAGGTAAGAAAACATCCGATGTTCAATATGAATATTTGTTAATTATTTAATGGAAAATAAAATTATGACTAAACTAAAAACTTCTAAAACTGAATCAGAAGAAGTGGAGAAATTGTTGAAAACTTTGAGTCATAATCTAAACTTGCTAGGCCCAGAAAAAATCGTATTAAGTGGAAATATATATAGAAGCCCTAATCTTCTATATTGGAGCATAGAGCCTCTGTAAATGTTTTCCATCTGGTTCGGTTTTGTGCAATGTGCTTTATTTCCAGCCACGTTCTTCCCGTCTTCGGTACTTCTTGTTGGATTGTTCGCCTCCAGGTTGTTTTGGGCCTACCTCTTCTACGGCTGCCTTGAGGGTTCCATTCCAGTGCCGCTTTGGCTATGTTGTTGGCATTTCTTCTTAATGCGTGGCCAACCCACGACAATTTCTTTTTCTTGATTTTGGTTTGCAGATTAGTTTGCTTGGTTCTTTTCCATAATTCGGTGTTGGCCATAAAATCCATCCAACAAACTTTTGTTATATTACACAGGCATCTGTTGGCACATATTTCTAGTTTGGTAGTTATAGTGCCATAAAGAAACGTCTTTGACATTGGTATTAAATACCCGTAATTTACAGAGGCGGTCGCTGCATACGTAAACCCGGGGCACTCGCAGTGCAACACATGATGATATACTACTTTAATGTGTGCGTACGAACATGATAGCGATATACCAGTTTGTCGTGTGCCCCGAGTTTGACGTATGCAGCAACCGCCACTGGTAATTTATTATTTAATGGTAATTGTGTGCTGTTCCATGTATGTTTTAGAGCCCTAAATGCTATTCTTGCTTTTCGTATTCATTGTTCTATATCCTCCTCTGCTCCACCATTTATAGTTATTATGCTACCTCAGTAACAGTATTCTTCTACATTATCTAATGGTTCGTTGTTAATGTGGAACCTCTGTTGATTTTTGCTTCCAATTCTCATCGATTTTGTTTTGTTAACGTTTTTACTTCCAGCCCTATTAAATTAGCCTGTTGTATGAGAAAATTTACTTTAGCTTGCATATCATTGTATGTGTGTGTTAGCAGGCATGTGTCATCTGCATGATCTAGATCATGTAGACGATTGTTAAGATCCCATGCTATGTCCATCTGTTGGAAATTTGTGGTTTCCAACACCTAATAAGTTGTTACTATAATAGCAACGTTCCATAACAACTGTTGTTATTATTTTAACCACTTGTAGTTATTAAAAAAGATAGAGAATACGAATTTTAAAAATAACAACTAATCTACACTACAACCACTAATATTAGTTGTTATCCATAACAACTTTAGTTACAGAATCGGTATAATTAGTACACTATAGTCAGATAAAGGATATCTGGAAAACTGATTTTTTCATAGAATTTAGTTAATTTTCCTTCATTAACAATGGGAGATGATTATCTAATTTTGCATTTAAATTAAATTTAAGCCAAAGTTAATATAAGATTAAACCTAAAATCGACAAGGTGTATTGTAATGGGGAAGTATGCAAGTATTTACCTAGGAGCATTTAATAGTAAAAAAATGTGTTTTCATGTTAACGAGATCCTGAAGTTGCATAAGTTTCTTATATTTCTAAATCTTACAGCTCTTGGTTAAATAATTTTGGTGAATGATTGCAAAGCTGCTTCATTACCACAGAATTGTAACTATCTTAAATGTAGAGGTTGCTTTTTTTATTGATGATGTCAGTTAAACAACATATAATTATGTTGCGTTTTGGATCGTATATTGAAGTACTGTAATTGGCTTAAATCTTCATATTGCTGATGCCTAAAACATGCAAATAATGTTTGTTAGGCTAGAATGTTTCTGACGATTGGAAGGCGTCAAAAGGTATTTTTAAGTAATTAAGTTAATAAAAGTTTTAAGGAGATAGACATATCATCGACATTTAAAAAAGGGTTGAAAACATAAGTGTAATATACCATTAGATTGGGAATTTCTTATTTATAAAATTATATAATTGATTTTTGTGCTAATTAAAATTTATAAACAATAATTTGATTATGTTAAATTGACTTGTCAAAGTTTTTTTGTTTTATGAAAAATTGTATCAAATTCTTTTGTTTCGCCAAAATCGTCTATAAATACGGCCATTTTTGTAACCAATTCTTTCAAGAAGTGCACAACCTTTTGGAGAGGATAATGTAATTTAAGATGACGCTTTCAGTTAAAAATGTAAACAAAGCGATGTCAAAATTTTGAGATTAATGCTTTTTTTTGTGAAACGTCAAAGTATAAAGTTTTAAAAAAGTTTGGTAAATCTAAGTGATTATTTAACAAGTATTTCAAGTATTAATATATTCTGCAATGATAATCTTATTATTTGCTAATAAAAAAACTTATAAAGAAATTTATGACTGAATTATAAATGGATGTGGATTCCAATTATAAAATGGAATTCCAATTTGGAATTACAATTAACAAAGCCCTTTATGTGGAAATATTTAGGTCAATGACATATTTTCCTGATTTCATTGTCGAGAGGAATGGAAGCAGAGAGCGTATATTTGGGAATTTATAAAAATACAGTTGGCAAGCTTGTGGCGGCAAATATTTAATATGAGTTTTTAACAGTAGTTTATTTTAATTTTAATAATTAAGAAATATAATGATACCAAACGTATTAATTTCCAAATAAAGAATATTGAATTAGGTGCTTTGGGATTAATTCTCGAAGCGAGTGCGTGCGAGTGCAGACGTAGACGCAATTTACTGCAACTAAATTAAAATTAAGTATTTTGATGGTAATAAAATGATTTCATTTTGTAAGTACTGCAGATCTAAGTGTGGCAGCTACGATGATTCTGTATCTTTGTATTTTCTGTATCTATTGTAATAAATGCTGTGAGATATATCATTTAAAGTGCATAAACATGGATATTAATTTGTATGAAAACCTTAAAATTTCCGATCGCCTTGAGGAATGGGAGTTTCAAGGTTGTGAGAAATCAATAGCACTTGATAACTCATCTGCTGTCAATATAAATCAAAACCCAAAATGGAGAACAATTTTTGGGTAGCAGATACGTGGCGGCGTAGTAATTGCTACTTTCGTGGAACTTCTTCGTCTCTTCTCTTTTCTCTTTCACACATGAAAGTGGTTTAATCTCTCTTACTCTTGCACTTAACAAACAAATATTGTATCATTTTCTATACTAATGCTGCGATCTTGTCACAAAATGGATTACTATTTTATTTGTAATACGTACTTGACAATACAAAGAGCGATGAATTGTTTGATTATTTTGTCATTTCAGTAAACCAAAATTATAAACCATTCCAACTTTTCTGTTGAATGTGATGATGATAGGTCAAAAAATAACAACAATTCTTTAAATATATTTTTTAATAAAAAATGTCTTAACAAAATATGACAACAATACTTATAAGTAGATACACATGATAGAAATCATTTTTATATTATTCCTGTTGTGTTCTTTTACTTTTTTTTTTAAATAAAACGTAATCAATTATTGTCATTAATTAACTTTATTAATATTGAGTGAGCAGGGAGCATTACATACACAATGCATACACTGTACCAGATGTGTATCCTCCAAGACGACTCAAGTGGTACTGACGGACGGGCCAGGATTGGCTAGTTACATCACTACAAATAAATGTTGCTAACTTCCAGTTACATAAATAACAATTCCTAAGGCACAATTTGTTATTTTTATTGCAGGTTATATAGTAAAACATCTAATATCAATCATAACAAATTGCAAATTGATCAATGGCCTCCAACATTGTACAAGTAAATATGGAGATGGAGCAGTTTACGAAAAATTACTTTAAAGTGATTCTCCTGGGTAGCAAAAACGTAAGTTTTATTTTCAATACTACTGTAAGGTTCCGTTACTTTAAAGGGTTAAACAATGGTTCCAGGCAGGTGGCAGGAACTTTCAGTACTACTTCGAAGTTTTTAAAACTTTAAAATAGCTTCGGTTAAGTTGCTCAAGATAAGATAATCACAATATCACTTTGAAGTTGTAACGACTTTAAAGTAATTATACTAAGTTGCAATACTGTTCCACATACTTTAAAAGTTACTTAGAAGTAATGGAACTACATAGTCCCAATAAATAGCATAAACAACTACACAATTACAAAAATATTCCGAATTGAAATAGTTAACCTATAAAGTTAGAAATGTAGTTGTAGTTACGTAACAACTACTCAAAGTTCCAAGCACAGTTACTGCTTCTTAGATGTTGCTTGGGTATGTATTATCTACTTGATTTATTATTTTGTTTAGTGTTCGAGAAGTGGTCATTATGTTAATAGTAACATAATGATTAAGTAAATTGAACTCCGCTTAATAACATAGGTAACCAATAGCAACAGCACTTTGCGTCATTCTAACTTATTCATTAACTTTCATACAACTAAAAAAGTATCTACCAAGCAGTCAAGCATTAAATTTTATATACATGTAACTTAAAAGACTATCAACTCGGCCTATTTATCAACTTCACTCCCAAGCTTCATCGGCCATTAACTAGGCTTATCCAATAAAGTTCTACATTGTATACTAGTTACAGAAATAAAAATTATTAACTGCCCGAATTTTTGTAAATTAAATAAATGCTGCTATAATTGGAAGATTATTAAATGAAAACACAGTAGTGCATCAAACTTTGAGTTAATACATATCGTGTACACGAAGTTATTTTGAAAGTTAATTTTTTGACGTAAAAAGAACGTTGATTTATTCCGAGTTCCGTTTAGATTATAATTTATCGACGTTTCATTAATTTTTACTGCATTTTTGTGATTATTTCTATTAATCTACGTTTTATGACTTTTACTCGTAATAAGAGTTATAAATTGATAAACGGAGTTCCTATGTGTGGAATAATTATCTGCAATGCGGTGTAAACACCAACTACATATAATCAACTGTAATCAATCGAATTTCATTATTAATTGTTATGATAATAATGTTTACCTACTATTACAAAACTATCAGTAAATATTCTCAATTACTCGTATTAGCTTATTTTAACTGGTCTAATATATTTTGTGTAAATTAAGTACCTACTATACACAGATTTGTCTCAATTAAAGGTCTAATAAATAACAATTGTTACTCCTATTTAAACAAATCCTAATAGTACCTGATTATCTTAATTAATACATTATTATAGAATACGAAATATGTAGTTAAAACCAAATTAAGCAGTATGTTACTTGCTAATCAAAGTCACGGGAGTTGAAGCCGTGACAGAGTAATTTAAATAATTAGCAGAATACTAAAATTGGATCTGTTTGTTTTCACGTGCGTCATCGTCAATTTGTAATATTGGATAGTATAACACCGATTTTTCTGGTTTTATTTGTTTGACTTACTTTTAAGGGAGAGATTAACGTTTGTTTGACTTGTTTTATTTTATTTAAAAAGCGGTCTTAATTAATTAAAAAAACATTATCGCTCTTGTAAATTAGAGATCTGGTAACGTAAGCTGCAATGTGCTTAATTATTTGATTTAGGTGGACGAAGACAGCATGTTAAAAAATCTGTATGGTGTCTATTCAGTTTGGCTTTATGTTTGTGGTGTACATTTAAGGCTGATTCTCGCTATACGACAGGCTACCAACAGTCACCGGACCGACAAAAAATTGTACTGTACATTTTATATGGTCGCGACGGTCTGTGATGGTTGATGTGAATACCTTCATATAAAATGTACAGTACAATGTTTTGTCGGTCTGGTAGCCTGCCGTATAGTGAGAATCAGCCTTTATGAGATATAGTTTAAACTAGATTTTACAAACAAATGTAAACAATAAGCAAAAATATACAGAACATATTTATATTAGTGATGGGGTCTCGATACTACCCGAGTGTCGCGACAATTGAGAGTCGAAACAATTATCCGTGTGAAGTGTCGACTATTCATGATACTTTAACGACACTTCACATTTACATCATGCATGCGCTAGTGTAAATGTAATCCAATTGAAACGAGAAGCAGTCAAGATTCATAGCTATATAAATCATAAGCAAACTATGGATTAAAAAAAATTATATGAGTAAATTCTGCTATGGTTATATATTATTATGCATTAAGTACATTAAAAGATATTAAATTATTTAGGAAAGCAAATACATATTATGAAATAGAAATTTAAAAGAAAAGAAACAAATTCTATAAATAACTTGTAATTCTATTCATTGGATTTACTATAAAAACTATTTAAAAATGAAATTTCGCTGACAACGTTGGTCTTTAGTCGAGAACGTGTTTTTGTTAAGATTGAAGATGATACTTTTATTTTGGGGTTTCAGCAAAATAAATTGAATTAATTAAAATCAATGATCATTGTATTTATTTACACGTGTAGTCGACAGTAGTCTTTTTTCAAAATACATTATAAGGTACAAATAAAAAAAGCTGAAATAGTAATTAGGTACATGAGGAACTTATTCAACTATAATTATTGATTTTAATTATTTTGCTGAAAACCCAAGATACAATTATCACCGTCAATATTATACTACTATACAAAAGAAAAAATCCGCAACATAATATTTTTATATGTACGTCTCATTCAATGATTCTTGGCTAGTTCAACAAATCCGCGTTTAATTTCTTTGTAAGAATGATCAAGCAACTTAGAATTACACTCTAATAAGAGCGATACTGTTCGACACTAAGTGTCGTGACACTTCAAGTGTCACGACCACGAATAATATCACGACACTCGACACCCCATCAAGTTCCTATCAGTAAATTTTATATCCTTGATTGGTGACTGCTAACGACTCAGGAAAGCAGGTTTACCAGATTAACTTCATAATAATGTTCATGATTTTTTGCTTGAATGCAATCCATAATACTTGAATCAATAGGCGTTTTCGAAAATTGTATCGGATACATACATACCAATGCATTGAAAACTTTCGGAAATTGCATGACTGCTGCTGTACAGGCGTTTGGAAATTAGCCAGTGTATACCCGTTTCGTCTACCGGATCCACGATTCGTGGATCGAGATCTATAGTCGGTAAACAGAAATGATAAAAAGATTTTTAATTTTTTAAGATTTTTTAATTTATTTATTTCGAATTTGTATAGCTCCTTTACTTTCAAATAGTAGCGACAACGATTGATCTCGCCGCTGGAGCAAAACCATCTGAACGATGTTGGTGACTTTGAATGTTACCAGATTTGACATTTTGTATTGCAATAAATCTTAGGTTTAATAATAATCATGCATAAAAATATTCACAGTTTAACCTTAATTTGATAATGGACATTCATGTTCTGTAAAAACGACCATATTAATATGAGATACACCTCCGTAATTCTAATCTTTGAACAACTTCTTATTAAATTTCCGCAACGTCATGCATGTAGTAATTTCTTGTTTATTAAAGTTTGTATCAGGTTTGCTCCACGATGTCGCTACTATTTGAAATAGAGGGGCTATATGAATTTGAAATATACAGAGACTAGGGTTCCTAAATATGAACTGAGCTGTGTGTTATTTAGAGTTAAGTCACGCTTGTCAAATTTTCCTAGTGACATTTCATATTTTGAATATATTTATCAGAAGGTTGGCAATCATAAAAATTGGCTTTAAAAAAATAAATTAAACTGTCAGTATGACATTTATATAAATCTGAAATTTGGTACAATTAATACTTTATTAAAAACTGCCGTAAAATTGATATATATATACTATAGTAGTTTTAAAAATTCTCTACAAACAATAAATAAATGATAATGTGCACATAAAAAAAATCTTACATGCATAACAATAAACGTGACAGCATAACCTAAAATTTATACCTGACAGCTGCTGAATGTTGTCACTAAAGTAAAAAGGGAGAAAAAAGTATCTCTGTTTCAGACAGCTTAGTTTTAGCCTAGAAAGAGATAGATTTTGACATCCGTCTCCTAACTCTAAAATAACACAGTTGAAGGTTTCATGTAGGAACTCTAACAGAGACATCTATCTCTTATTTACACATTTCAACTAAATTTATACTAAAAATTATTAAAAAAAAATATATTACAATTTTTATCAAGAATGTATTGTATATATTTGTAAACTGTGTGTGTGGGTGTATATGTGTATGTGGTATGTGTTATGTGTGTGTATAATGATGAATTTACATTTTGTACAGGTCATATTGTACAATAATATATTAAAGTATTAGTTTCATAAGACACGATTTTAGCGCACGCGTCCGAGTTTAGAAAACGACCCGCGTAGCGGGGAGTTTTCTAATGAGGACAATTGCGCTAAAACGTGTTATGAAACGAATACTTTATACTATTTTTTCTATTTGCGTTAGTTCGTTATTAAATAATTAAAAAAATTA
Source organism: Agrypnus murinus (assembly GCA_929113105.1). Taxonomy (NCBI): domain Eukaryota; kingdom Metazoa; phylum Arthropoda; class Insecta; order Coleoptera; family Elateridae; genus Agrypnus; species Agrypnus murinus. The sequence goes on along the minus strand of OV816028.1, from coordinate 76,838,551 downwards.
CTTAGTTTTAAATAAAATTTGTTAGGGATATTTTGGTAAGTAGCTTAGCAGTTGGCAACACTAGAAATTATGCAATTTTGTTTTTTACATAACCTTGCTTAACTTTAGGTAATCCGCGAGACGTAGAGATTCTCATTCTTATCTCATACACACAACGCCCGCTAAGCAGCAGGACCTCGTTCAAATTTGCCAGGTGTATTATACGTACTGTTGAAAATTATTATAAATTCAAAGTAGAATGTATGCCAATATATTTGTGACATAAATAATTGCTACTTAATGAATTAAAAACTTGGATGAAATAAGAATAATTATATTTGATTTCATAGAATAAATACCTTGTTTGTTAAAGAAATTAATGAGATATAAATGCAATAGTATTTTCAGCAAAGAATGATTTTGTTAACCAAAATAATTATTCATTGGATCGTTTGGATATTATAACTTATAAGGTAAAGATATATGTATAATTTTATAAAATTTAATTTTATTACGTTAAGTTTATCGTGAGGTATTAATTGCAGATTCACAACACAATGCATTCTTACGATGTCAGTATCAAAATTGACAATTTCGTTAATAATAAAGTAAAAACTGTTATGCCCTTATTAAGACTAATTATTATTCGGCGCATTTATGTAGCCTGCAATACTAGTTTCGCAAGTTTTATTATTTTCTGTGGCCGAAGCTTTTTTTTTAAACTTTATTTATTGAATATAATAAAACACATTTATATATTTCGTTTGCAGTCGTAGAATATATTTTATTATTTTTAATCAAGAGAAAACTTTCTCTTTTTAACATTTAGAATACAAATGTATTAATATTACTTTGTCAGTAATTATTTAACGAGTTTAAGACGAGTTTAAATAATTAAATTTGAATTAACACACTTAACAGAACAATTTTAGAATTCACATTTAAATGACATTAAGCAAAATAATTAATTAAAAACTCGAATGGGCCTTTATGTTTTCTAGCAGGACAATTTTAAAATCCACACCTAGTTTTAATACTCACTCTGGATAAACACTTGAAATACTTAATAAAGACTAAAGACTTAAGATTAAAACAGAGATATTTTTACCTTATCTGCCTACACAGTTCTCATGGCCATGAGAGAGTAAATGCTAAACAAGTTCTCATAGAGATAACGTAGACTTATCAGAAAAATGTAATTTAATATCGTGTGTTCACATTCCTAAACAATTCACATGAAACATGATCTTATCTATAGTGTGATTATACGTACGTTACTCGCAAGCGTTGCATTCCAGTTATAAGAGTTCACTGCGTAAATAACATAACTTTGACATTCTAAGAACAGCTGTCTAACAGTGATATCAACTTTAAAAAATAAAATGTTACTGTTTCCAGTATTCTAAAAAATTTCATTAGGACACGCAAAATGCTTGTCCTAAGGAAGCCATTAGGACACGCAAATATAAGAATATATTTATGTAACTATATTTCTTGCTACTTTATGAAAACTTTTTAGATTTGTATAGAATAATGGTATATTGCTGCTTTTGGCAACATCATTGTAGGTGATTAACATTTTATAAATAGCCGAATTTCTTCGTGTTTCAGTTCTAAACACTGGTATATTAAAAAGTTGTTTAATAAGCCCAGAATGCACAGGAACATAGAATCCAATTTTATCTAATATTATAGTGCAATCCACTAGATTATTTAACACCTTTATAAAGAAATGAGAGTGCTATCACAGTGCTCCGCAATGATATCTTAGTGATATTTAATTCTTGTCTTGCAAGTTCATATGAATTGTAGTCAATACAGGTCTTATGTTTTTTGTAATAAAGGTATTTAATGAATTTATTTTGGACCGTTTCTAAATATTGAGAGTGATAACTCGTTCCCGGATCTAACAAGTCTCGATCTAACCAGTGAATCAAATGTTTAGGTTAGTTAAATTGGCATAGGATATAGCTGTTAGCTTCTTTTCAATTTTTCTTTTGCTCTTTTTTGCTGAAATGAAGACACGAGGTACTTGACCTCATTCCAATCGGCCTTCCCTCACGCATTTGCCCTCCCCACCATATCCACAGCACACAATTTATCCCTTAATACAGCATTACTGCTCTTAGATGTTGTACAGACATTTAATATTCGGTCTGAACCCACTTCATTTAACATTAATTATTAATTTTATACCATTAAAACTCTATTTTAATAATTCGCGGTTCTTCCATCCTCGGCATCTCGCAAACTATTCATCATAGACAAAAAATAAATAGTTTTTTGTAGTAAATTTTATGTAGTTTAATTTTGTACCGGGACACTTTCGCTAGAGGTCGCGGTTTTTGAGGTATTCAAGAAAATCGTGGAAAAATGACCTTTAAACGCTCTCCCATCCCCCCGGTCAACATTTTTAGTAAGTCGTTCATGGCACTCCCACTGCACAAGAATTTGCGACTACACGAATTATTTCCGCTATTTTTCATTCGTTGACTGGATTAAATAAAAGCTTTTTAATATTTAATTTTAAAATTAGATTATTTCGAAAATATAAGCTGGTCCGATTTACTGTAAGTTTTCTCGACTCTATAGGCATTGTAGAAAGTTACCTTATCAACAGTTTCCGTCGGTATTTTGATAAAACTAAAATGCTTATGAGGAGAGATGTGTATTATGAACCCCAACATTTTATAAAAGGAAGATACTGTTTGCTTGATGTGTTTGTCAAAACTGAAGTTAGAAGCAAACATAACTCCCAAATCCCTCTTATATTCAACTTCTTTTATTACTTGATTTGATAGATGATAATTATACTGTACTGTTTTCTTTTTGAATGTAAAAGTTATTTTTTCACACTTACCAATATTGAAGTATAATTTGTTTGTGTTACACCAAGAAGTAACATTATTGTTGTCATTTTGCAATAGAATACAGTCCGATATATTTGTTTTTTTAAAATATTTTTGAATCATCTGCAAACATCAGACATTCGCTATGCTCTATAACTCTAGGTAAGTCGTTGATAAATATAAGAAAGAGCAGAGGGCTAAGGTTGTTTCCTTGTGGTACTCCAGTTTTTGCAACAAATCTGTTAGATGCACTACCTTTATAGCATACATACGATTCCCTATCAGATAGATATGATATGAGGTATTCTATCATAGATTTTGAAAATCCAAAGGTAGCACATTTCTCCACATAGTTAAAAAGTATACAAAGTGGTATTTTTATGTACTCAATATAAGTTTTGAAAAAGTAAGGTGGTATTCCATCCGGTCCAGCTGCTCTCTTGGGTTTAAGTCTTCTTATAGCTTCCTAGACCTCATCTATTGTTAAGTTGTCAATATATAATAAATAATTGTTGCTATCATTTATTATATCATCAATATTATTTACAGAATATTTAGATTTTTCTCCATAAACTGAGGATAAATAATTAGCAAATGCATGTGCTATGGTGGCTGACAATGTAATCTGAGCATTGTTATATTTCATATTGTTACAATTGACATCAGATTGTTTTTGGTGAGAGACATAGTTCCAGAAAGCAGCTGGATCGGACTGAATACATTCTTCTATTGATTTTATGTATCCATCATATGCTGTTTGAATGTCACGTTTTAATTGAGCTCGAATTGACTTGAATTTTTATTATCATGGTATTGGGAAGTATTTCTGTACCTATGGTGGAATGCCTTTTCTTTGATTAAATTAATTATTTTTTTAGTAAAGTATGTTTCTACATACTTGAGAAAAATGAAAAGATAAGAAAATGTATCTAAAACAATTTAATTTTGATATCTAATTGCCACGCGTACACAAAGTGTTTAATTTGTAACCCCCTTGCAAATTGTCGTTTACGAAATGTGAAGCCGTCGTACTTAGTTATTCAGTTGAATTATGAATCAAAATACAACTAACATTTTGTTTACTACTTGCGTGACCCAAAATACAGTGCGAACATAAAGTAACGCCTACAATTAATATTTTCTTTATGTGTAAGTACAGGGTACGTCAGTGAAACGGCAAAATTTAAAACTCTTCTATTTAAAAAAGTTTTTATTTTAGCATGAATGTTTTACAATTTTCTGTTAAGAGACGCCATTTTATTTTTTAAAAATAACGCTTGGCAGGTGGGCACCATTACGATCTACGTACTCTTGTAGTCTTAATCAAAAATTTCGCATGCGAACAAATCAGGAGATCTAGCTGGCCAAATAATGTCCCCGTTTTTGGATATGACATGACTCGGAAAGAGTTCTCTTACAGCAGTAAGACACACGAGCAGTATGACTTGTAGCACCGTCTTGCTGGAACCACGTAATTTGTGGAAATCGAACCAATTTTTACCTCAAAAATGTTATGACCATGCTTGTGTAACGTAATGCAGTAACGGTTGTAGTGTTTCCTCGATCGTCTTGAAAAAAGAACGGTCCAACAATGCTAGCTGAAGTGCACACCACACTGTGACCTTCGGACTGTGCAATGGTTTCTCATGTAACTGAAGTGGGTTTACAGCGCTCCAATATCGACTATTCTGCTTATTTACGTAGCCGTTCAGGTGAAAATGGGCTTCATCTGACATAAACATATGGTGGATTAAGTTGTTATTGCCATCCAAACGCTGCAACATTTCTTGACAAAAATTCATACGAGCAACAAAATCAGCATCTTTTAATTCCTGAACAATTTGCATTTTATAGGGGTGAAAACTTAAATCCTTATGCAAGATTCGACGTATCGATGGTTAGCCTATATCCAATGGTAATGCATGTTTAATCGCAGAACGTTTTGGACTGTGTGTTATGGCAGTTCGAACTCTATCAATGTTGTCTGGCGTTCTAACACTTTATGCTGCTCCTTTATGTTTTAAATTTATTGTGGACCCAGTTTCTTCAAACTTTTTAACCCATAAGTTAATTGCATGAACAGACGGTACCTGCCCATGACGTGGAATATTGAACTGATTGCGAAATAACCTTCGTACAGTTGTCGCGGAATCACCATTTTTATAAAATGATTTAACACAGAAAGCAGGATGTGCATCTGACCACTGTTCCATGTTTACTAAATGGGAATCATAATGGGAATAAATGACTGATAATATATCATCAAGTTCAGCGCCCTCATCCAAACGTCAAATGAATTACCAAGCTTTTAAATTTCCCCGCTTCACTGACGTACCCTGTATATAAAAATCCTAAAACCGGTTATCTATATTAAAAATTCACATTCTTATGTTGAATTAATTTTACAGGATTCATTCAATTCGAAGCTGACGTCATCTTTATTTTTTTTTAAATGGAAACCTCCAATCTTTTTCGTGATTCCACTAACCGTGTAATTGTTTAAACGATGCTATACAAATGCTCATGAATGTTAAGTTCGATATAGTGATCACATGTTTCTTTTTACGAAAAAGTAGTTTTACATAGTTTCGCTGATAAATCAGTATGTTGGCGATGCCTCAAAATCAAAAATTTGATTCCAAGAAGATACGTTTCAGTAGTACTCGAAGCCAGTGACGTTGTGATATAAAAGTGGTGTTATTTCACACGTGCGGAAAATAAAAAAATTAAAAGCACGCTGTTGGTGACCAGGATTAATCAAATAAATTGCTGCAACAAGCAAACGTTAAAGTGCTTCAAAACAAAATGTAAATAAATGGGTTGTTATTATTAAATTCTCTGGTTATATGTTCATGGAATTAAGTATGTAGTCTCGTATGTATGTAGGTCGCCGAAGAGATGTTGTATAGCCTGCTAGATCCCTAGATCTAACTCCATTGAGACTAAAGAAATATACGATGTAAAAGCTCCGAAACAAATGAATGCGGAAAAATTAATTTAAAGTAGGTATGTGGATTTTGAATACAGAAAGTCGACGTGTTTTAAAAATTTTCAATACCCATAAAAAAATAAAATTTATGCGTCACTTTATAGTCACATTGTATGTGATATCGTACTAGTGCATGTTTGCAATTTTGCATTTGTTGCCACCAAATAATGCAGTCGAATAACATTGATGACGGCGATTAAATAGAAAAAAAACAGTATGTAAATCTTCGAGCATATTAAAAAATAAAACATCCCTTTTAAATAAAAATAAGATTTGTGTAAAAATACTAGTTTTTCTTCATATAATGTTAGGTATAAATAAAAATATTTTTTACTCGTAGTTGGTATTTTCACCGTAATAAGTTGACAATTTTAAGGTTAGTCCCTCCCCAAAAAAAACTCTTTAGTTCGTTCCTGTAAACGGCTGCATGAAAAAAGGTAATGCCCTTGAAAACATATCTTTGTAGTAAATTCCCGATTCCTAGCATAATCTATACTAGTAGCTACAATATAATTTTTGTAATTTTGATTAGATTTACAGACTGCAATGAAAAAGAAAAATCAATGTGCATGTAGTAGACGATATCTTATGTAATTCTATAACATTAAACATTCATACATCATATTGTAACGTTCGTTTTAAAATAATAACAAAAATGATGTTTAATCGTCTATTAACAAGAGAAATATTATTTATATACATCAATTTAATCTTAACTAATTATTTAACACTATAATTATAAACTGTTTAACGAACTTAAATGCTAGATATTTACAAACTTAAAGTAGATTATATAAGAACTATTTATTTATTATTACAACATTTATTAAACATTTATTTATTCACTAATATTACTAATTACACGAAGCACATTTCAATTTACCGGTTGAACACTGATCGATTTCTCTGCGCGACGGTTGATTTATATCCCCCACATAAACGTTCATATATCTCGAACATCCTAGATGGGCCGGGAATTCTCCAGTATTGTAGTCCCTCTCGTCGCCAGCCGATGTGTCATATATTTCTCGACCGTTCTAGTATGTTCATCGCGCATAGGGAATTTCCCCATTCGTTACAATATATAGTATGGTGGTGGTGGTGTGCTTGCTAACTTGATGTAATAACTTTGTACTCGTAAAATTTGTATTAATTTGGTATTTGAATAATTATTTTAAAGTGAATTTTTCTTAGTAATCTCTGTTTAAAATACTAATAAAGAATTGTGCTGCCTGTGATAAGCCCTTTAACTAGGATAACGAAATTAAATGGAACAAGTGCAGTTCTCACCTATATGATCTACGGAAGATTCTCGATAGCAGAAAAATGAATGGCAAAACCGATTTAACAATTAGGTATATGAACGGTGTCTCTAAGATTGTTTTCAGCTCTACAAATATTGGAGATAATAGCAATAGCAAATAGCTGAACGTCTCCAACAGTTCCGAAATTTTGTGTTATTATCAAAATGTTAGAAGCTTAAAAAATCAACTTCAGTTTATCAGTTCAGTGCTACAGTCAGTAATGCGAATATTCTATAATTTGTTTAGTTGAGACTTACTTGGTTGACTAACGATATACTAAGCTCAAAATACTTTCCACAATACACATATTACCGTTGTAATTGTAATTTTGAACTACTTAATTTCTGGGGTTCCTCAAGGCTCCAATCTAGGGCAGCTACTTTTTGTGTTATTTGTTAATAATGTAGGTAATTCTATCAAGTCAAACGTATGTTTGCTAATGTTTGCTGATGATGTGAAAATCTTCTTACCTACAACATCACAATTTTATTGCACTATTCTTCAGTCAGATTTAAATGCCATTTCAAACTGGTGCACTTTAAATCGACTTGATCTAAACATAACAAAATATAAAGTGGTATCCTATAAACGTAAAAATTCACCTACATCGTTTACTTACTCTATTAACAAAGTAGTCTGACCATATTGCTAGCAAATGAAAGATTTAGGTGTACATTTCGACAGCAGATATACTTTTGGGGGTCATATTAACCAATTAGTCTCATTGCATATAAAACGCTGGGTTTCATCATGCGAAATTGTAAACAATTTACAAATATTAACACGTTAATGACCTATATAATACATTAATCCGCTCTAAACTTGAACACTGAGCCATAATTTGGAGCCCAATGTATAAATGCCATAAACATGAAATTGAAAGTGTTCAAAGAAGATTTTTGAATTATTTATGGTTGAAATTTACGGTGTATTCCCAACGAGAGGATTTGACCACTTAACTCTTTTGAACACTTATGAAATTAGATCTTGTAAAAATCGCTGTACAAGCTAGTACATAGCCGTATCGATTGTTCGTTTATTTTAGAGGAAATTTTCTTTCATGTTGCTCGATCAAATAACAATACAAATGTTACTTTCCAACAAGCAACTGGTAGAACTAATCTTTCCTTAAGAACTCCTATTTATGCTATATGCCGTTATTATTATTAGTTTATTACTAGTTATCAACACTTCTGTACATGCAATTGCTTATGTTATGTTCTTTAATAAGTAGGTTCAATTACTATTAATTTTTATTTGTTAGTACTCTAAGACTTCTGTTATATTTATATTAATTATTAATTTTTAATTATTTCTAATTGTATAGTAAATTGCATGCGATATTTAGTTATCTTTTATGATCTGCAACTCTTCGCCTGGTAATATCGGCTTGTAAAGCTGTTGGAGAATAAATCATTATTATTATTTTTGCGCCGCCGGTCTTTTTTGTTGGTTTACCGATTTGTAATTTGCCACAACAGTAAGTAGATGTTACCGATTCGTTACTGTTCGCTATGACAACACAGAACTGTTCTAATCCATCACGTGTCTGGGTGCTGTTATGGAAATCAATATCGTATGTTCAAAAAGTCTTTGGATCCCAATAGCCATGGAATGTAAAAACCATCTATAGAATTATTTACTTCTACTGCCCGTAGTTGTTGTGAACTGTACAGGGTAGCGCCAATGTATCTTGAGTAGCGCTAATGGAGACACAGCCACCAGTGTCAAGAAAATACGACGCGCTGACACCGCTAAACACAGCCCCATAGTTCACAGAAAATGTTAGGTTAGCGTACACTATTATTATTTCTTGTGCTTGCAGTTAGTTATTTTAAGTATTACCTAAAAACATCTATTGACATGACAGTTGTGAAGTAAATGTCAAAAATAATAGAAATAAATAATTTCTTAGTTTCCCCAACCCTAATCCAAAGACTTTTTGATCATACTATAGATATAAAATGATTAAAATAGCAATCATTGTAACATACCGCAAGACATGTGTATCTACGCTTACTTTTGTAATTTGGTGACAGCTAACGCTTAGAATTTGACATTACTAAATTACAAAAGTAAGGTTAGTATATTTTGCGGTATGTCCACAATGAAGTTTTCGCAACCAACGTCGATGTCGAAAAAAATTATTAAAAATACATTATTTTATTTATTCGGTAGTGTCGTTAGTGCAAAAAATCTTATACGGTACTTATCGTTAAAATATATCATATCTTAGTAGAGTCAATTTTTGCAAAAAACATGCATAAGTTATTATTTTTTACTATCTAAAGATAGAGATCTGAAATCTTTTGTAATGCCTTCAGTACTAGACCAATATAAAATGTTATATGTTTAAAATGGGGGCACGCCCCTTCGGGGGATTTAAACCCTCATTTTATACACCTAATTTAATAACGCTACCAAATTGAGCGAAATTTATGTTGGGAGGGTTCTTGGAGTCGCTGATTATCAATCCAATAAGAAAATTAAAAAATTCAACATGGCGGACCCAAAATGGCGGTCCTAAAATAACGGAATTTGAGATTGAGAATGCGATTTACTCTATTCTATTGATTTTAGAGAAAAAGAGTCGAAAAGTGTTTAAAATGTGATTTTGCAAAGGAATACACTACTTTGGTTACCTTATTATGTAACCCCTTCGCTCTACCCTAATAGTAGAGTCAATTTTTGCATTAAGTTCTTATTTTTTACTATCTAAAGATAGAGACTTGAAATCTTTTGTAATGCCTTCAGTACTGGACCAATATAAAATGTAATAAGTTAAAAATGGGGGCTCGCCCCCTCGGGCGGTTGAAACCCCTATTTTACACTCCCAATTTACTCCACACTCCCCAACTCGGGAAGATTTCCATCAACTTGAGCGAAATTCATGTTGGGTCAGTCTTCGGGGTTTCTGATTATGAATTCAATGAGAAAATTAAGACATACAAAATGGCGGACCCAAAATGGCGGTCTTTTTTTATTGGGAATGCGATTTACGCCGTTTCTATTAATTTTAGAGAAAAATGCAAAGAGCTAGAAAGTGTTTAGAATGTGATTTTGCATAGGAATACGTAATTCCAGTTACCTTATTATGCAACCTCTTTATTGAGAAGCCAACTAGGGGAGAGTGAAGGCGGCTACATAATAACGTAACCAAGATAGTGTATTCCTATGCAAGATCACATTTTAAACACTTTTTGACTCTCTGAATTTTTCTCTAAAATCAATAAAAACGGCGTAAATACCATTCCCAATCTCAAGGACCGCCACTTTGTATTTCTTAATTTTCTCATTGAATTCATAATCAGGAACCCCAAAAAACCCCCAACATAAATTTCGCTCAAGTTGATGGAAAACTTCCCGAGTTGGGGAGTTTGGAGTAAATTGGGAGTGTAAAATGGGGGTTTCAACCCCCGAGGGAGCGTGCCCACATTTTAAACATGTTACATTTTATATTGGTCCAGTACTGAAGGCATTACAAAAGATTTCAAGTCTCTATCTTTAGATAGTAAAAAATAGGAACTTAATGCAGAATTGACTCTACTATTAGGGCACAGCGAAGGGGTTATATAATAAGGTAACCAAAATAGTGTATTCCTTTGCAAAATCACATTTTAAACACTTCTTGACTCTTTGAGTCTTTCTCTAAAATCAATAGAAACGGCGTAAATCGCATTCTTAATCTCAAATTCCGTTATTTTAGGACCGCCATTTTGAATTTTTCAATTTTCTCACTGGATTCATAATCACTGACTCCAAGAACCCTCCCAACATCAATTTTGCTCAATCTGGTTGCGTTATTAAATTAGGGGTACAAAATGGGGGTTTCAACCCCCCGAGGGGCGTGCCCCCATCTTAAACATATAACATTTTATATTGGTCCAGTACTGAAGGCATTACAAAAGATTTCAAGTCTCTATCTTTAGATAGTAAAAAATAAGAACTTAATGCAAAAATTGACTCTACTAACTGTTGTAAACACAACAGAAATCGAAAATTGGAAACTCACTTATTCACCCAACATTTTTTCTATCTGTTAAATAAAGCATTTCCGGTTTCATATCGTAATATACTTACTATATTATACGATGTGAATTCAAACAAAAGTCTTTGGGGTCGTCCTTAAATTACGTAACGCATAAAATGGGAGGAGAGGATCATTGATATCGTTATGCAGTGTTACAAGGGAAGGGAGGTATTAAGCTTGGCGTTACATAACTGTTAAATTTCTTTTTCAAAAAAAAAGTTTTACATTGTAAGTTGATTTAAAACGACAGTATGAATATTATTTTAACAAATAAAATATTTTCTACTTTATATTATTGCTTTTATTTCATGATTTCATAAAATAATATTTGAAATTGCGCGGTGTTCGAGACGTTCATGTTGGTCGACGTCATAAAACTTCGGAGTTTGTACATGCTTTTTAAAATAATTTGTGTGGTGGGGGGGTTCAGCGTAAAACAATTATTGAAGGGGTGTTCAGAGTAGCGTTCCGTGGCATTACAAGGGGGGGTACCAAATTTCGTCTAAATATGAGTTACGTAATTTAAGGACTACCTCTTTACAGCCAGCGTCCAAAGGGCCATTGCCTAGGGAGAAATTAATATTGAAACAAAAATAAGAAAAGATACATTCTGTTAATACAAAAATAAACTGTCACACATCGGAAGTTGTTAAAATCCGAGAAATATGATACAGTGTTGCCAAACGTGGCGCAATCTCGCTATTTGTACGGCATTTTAGCCTTGTTTGCCGCGTATCAGCAGTAAAAGAAAAATAGAAATAGAAAAAAATATCATATCCAAATAAATCATTGAAAGGTAATCATCAATAACTGATATGAGAAGTTGGGTCGCAAATAATAAAAGATTGAGAACGGCTGCCGTACATTATACGGGAACAAAGCGTTTAATTAAACGCCCCAATTAAGATCAATTGGGAGGTTCTAAAATAAAAATTGTGGCGAATCATAGCCCGGATTATGTAATTAGATAGTGATTCAGCTTGTTTATGTTATTTCTTAGGTTGTAACTTATTTATTCATATTTTATAAGAAAGTACACCCAACAATATTTTTCTGAATTGTTTTGATCTTCATTTTCAAACATTCTTGTTTTTCGTCATTTTCCGCGTTTTTCTTTTACTTCCAGCCTTTCTTTCCAATAATTTCCCTTCAACAAGCCTTGAAATAATACTGCACAATATTCTTCTCGAAATACTCATCTTACTAAAATATTTAACAGTAAAAACTTCCCTCGCGTAGATGCTGAGTATAAAATTTTTCAATTAACTTTCTACGGTTTACCGTTTACAGTTTAATTCGCTAAGACCTTCCACAACTAAAACTATTTTGACAACTACCTAATGTCAAATTCCAACAATTGTAAATCGTAACTTGACAACAGTCTACTAGAAAAATATTTTTTTAGAGTCACTCGTTTAAGTGGCTTTAACAGTGCTCAAAAACGACATGACGGAGAAAAACTTAATTTTTCTGTAGGTCCGGCGTCATCTTGACGCCGTTTATCCCTTCGTTATTCTGAATAGATCGAGGGGTCTCTATGTATGGCCTTCTCGATCTCCATGCTTAACGCCCTTACATTACTTTCTTAGGGAGCACATGAAAGCAAAAGTCTATCAACACCTCAAGAAATCAACACCACGAAGGAATTGATTCATAGAATAAATCAAACTGCTCAAGATATTAAAAACTAATTCTGAAACACTTAGCTGTTAATAACTGACCGAAAAGTCTAAATTGAAAATTTAATTTTATGTTCTATAGATTTTGATTTTGATTTTTCTTCTAAAGCTTCTTGCTTTTTTACAATCTAACATAAAGATATCTTGGCGTAATTAGGTTTGTCCTCAATAACACCTAATTTAAATTTTTTGTTTAAAGTTTAGACAACAATACTGAGATGTAATAAGTCCATCTCAATGAAAATTTTATTGAACGATATGATCGTAAATGTGAAGACAAATATTTCACATATCAAATTTAAAATAAAAGATGGATATGTTAGGTGTTAGGCATAATTAATCTAAAGGCTACATATTGGGTCACAGTTAGGCTCATCAATATTAAAAATAGAAATCAAGAATAGAATTTCATGCAAACATAACCTTAATTTTTGTATATGTAATAAAAGGTTTGATTTTTAAAAAAAGGATATCAATCATTTAGACTGTTTTTATGTTAATACATGTTTATACAACCCAAGTTGCATATTGGGATGGTTTTTTCATTTGTAGAGAAGATGTAATCTTCTTGTTTAAATCTAGAGTCTACGATCTTTAACGTAGGATGAATTTTTCTATTTTCCAAGAGACTAACTTAGTTTCGGGCTGCCAGTTAACTAAAAACAAATAAATTTGGTCAATCTTGTAATGACCAATATAGCATAATAAGTTTTTAAACTCTTATATAATAATCTTGAGCATTTTTGTTATTGAAGGTTTCGATTTTGTTGCTATGCTTCAGTTTTGATAATTATTGACTCTTATACTATTTTTCTCATGTTCTAATGCAAACACTTGGAGGACTGTATGCTGAACAATTTGATTATAAATTGACTTCATTTAAAATTAATGTCAAAGGTAAAACTTGTATGTAACGGATCGTAATGTATGTTTTTCTTAAATTGTAAAGATGTTCCTGTGGAAATCTAATATGTATTAGTTACATTGTGTAATTATGTATCTATTTTGTAAAGGATAAACTTGGATTTATTGAATTTTGTATGTAATTAGGTCATAATGAGATTTGTTCATTGTCAATCGTTTTTGCCTAATATCTTCGTTACGATGCATTTTAGGACATGAGTGTGTTATATTGTTTTAATCCTTGTTTTACTAGCAATAATCCTGTGTTTATGAAATAAAAATTCGTGAGAAAGTTTAACAGCTGAGTGAAATTGTGACGTCATAAATATTTTCCCCGTTGCGATTATTTTAAAAATGTGTTAGTGTCGGCATTTGTTTCCACTAAACCTATATAAGCTGGAGCCAAATTTAACAAATTCAGTCGATCAAAAGCACTTGGAAAATCCATGCTTGACTCCGGATTAAAAATCTGTAAATTTAAGTGAGGTTAAAAATGTTGATCATATGATTTATGTCAACATAAAGTATAAACAAGATTGAAACAAAGTTCTAAGTGTTTACCTGAACATTTAAAAAGTTAAAGAAGATTTATTATTGTTCTACAAACTATATGGGAGTGTGAACGAGTTATATAAATAAATTCTGGAGAATTTATTTTCCATTATCGATTTTATGAATTGACGTTCATATAATACGAAATCATCTGACAGATATTAATGCAGTGATACCAATAGAGAATAGAATTTGAAGGAAATTCTATTTATATTACATACCAGGTTGGTCGAAATAAAAGGTTCTTAATTCGATTTTCTAATAATAAAATTTATAAAGTTTAATCTGAATAGTTTCAGAATTATATTGGTTAACCTTACAGGTCTTTAAAAGAATTTATTTTTCTTAAATAAAACATTTCAATTTTTCTTTTATTAAAATTTATTTTTTTCATAAAGCAAAATATTTGAACATTTGTGAATATTTTATCTGATTTTTGATTTGTGTTAGTTTGTTCAAGTGAATAACTGTGATAGCCCTATGTCAGGCTATTACGACTATTTAATACACTTGAGCAAGCTTGGGAATTAATTCCCTAATTGATTTATTGTACCAATTTGAATAATTTTTCTTTTTATTTCCTTTTCAATTTGAATTTCTATTTATTTTTTTTAATTAAATAAAGATTGTGTTTTTCAAGTTATTCATGTGTTTAATTGATACACATACAAGCATCCATTTCTCTTTCTATTTACATTTAGATCTTAGCCAGTGGTTGTCCAGTTGCAGAAGCCCAAGTGTCTGCAATATAAGTTTTTCTCTTCTTTCAGGTATAAGAGTCAATAAGATTTTAAATAATTCAAACAATTCATGCTCTATCGAATAAAACCTGAGTTGGCCGATTGGAAAACGGAAAAATATTTGGGGTGTATTTTTATTTTGTTTTATTTTAATTCACTGCATATAATTTATGTTTACCTTGAACGTTTAGCATATTATTTATTCAAGTTAAATACACCGCAATACATTTATTGTCTCAAATCCACAAGTAGTTTTTATGTCTTGAATAAATTATCTTCTTTACTATTTATTTATTTTATTTTATTTTTTATTTATTTTTCTTAAAAATGTTTCAAATATGCACACAAAATAGTAAGAATACAAAATATAGACAAAAATAAAATAGGAAATACGAATTACATATCTTCAAACACTCTTGAATACTTTATGCAAATATTAAAACAATTAAAAGTAAATATTTTTGTTTGTAGCACTTTTATGTAGTTTCTGAAGCTGACACGGCATGTTAAAAAACGGTACAGGTGACATGTTCACTTAAAATTAAAAAAATCCAAGTTCGGTCCTGTATAAAAACGTAAGGTTACTTCACTTTTGATTTATGTTAATAAACATATATCCGACTCTTAATAATTAAATACCGTATTTACTCGAAAATAAGACCCCCGCGATTATAAGACCCCCCCTATATTTTGGAGCGAATTTTTAAAAAAAGCTTTTGTATGCGAATATTGGACACCTAAAAATATAAGTAATATAAGATATTGAACATTTTTCAGTTTTATTTTGTTAACAAATTCCGTTAGTTATGTTCATGGAAAAAATCTACCATTTATCTCTTCGCGGAAACAATGCCTTTGTGGAAGCAGTTTACCTGAATTCCAGGAAAACTTCTAAAATTGTAGGCAGTTCATTCAAAAATGGTCAGATGTCACTCCAATAGATAATAAGATTGTTCACACTTACTGGAAAGATTAAGGTGCTACTATTGTTAACAATTAGGGAGGTACTTAAGAGATAACAATTCTTCCGTCGGTACTATGAAAGGCTTAAATGAATTTCTTAGAAATGTTTTTGCCATCACTGAGTTTTTTCACTAATCGACCCTGTCAGTTGTCAAGCTTAATTTGTAAAACCATTCTTATAAAAAAATATATTATAAAGGTTAATAACGATCTTACAGAGGGTGATGACGACAACGGCGATTCTGACTAGGTGCTAAGCTAACAATAATTGTATATGATTTCATAATTTTCGTAATTACTGTAGTTGTTGCAGTCAATAAACTTTGCTTATCGCGGGTTTCACAATGGCGGCATAGGTTTACGTGCAACAATATCGGCTAAAATGCAGACAATCGAGCGACATGTTATATTATTAAACAACAGAACGCTATTTTAGATGTTATTGTATTGTAATGCAATTTTTATTATAAATACTGTAAACATTACTCAGTTACACTCATTGTTTTCACATTTTATTGAATATCTTTTTATACTCGATTATAAGACCCGACTCGAATATAAGACCCTCCCACATTTTAGAGCAAAAATCTAAGAAAAAAAGGGGGTCTTATTTTCGAGTAAATACGGTAATTACAATAAGAATCTGCTCATTTAATATTAGTCACTCTCTCTACAGACTTGTAAATTATGGCTATAATATTGTAACTGTATCTGTTGCAGTACATCACTCTTCTGTTGTGATGCTGAACCTGATTTTAAGTACTGTGATACAGCACAGATCGGATAATACTAAACAAAGTAACATGCTCATTTATTTTTTGATCCTCCTGCATTATCAAATAGTTTGGTAAATGACTTTTAGTCCGAAAGTCAAAATAGTGAAATAACACCACATGTGTACATTAGTATACAACAAATATTGTACATAACTCGTACGAAGTAGCTCTTGCGTACTCGTCGGAAAATTCTGGATGGGTGGCAATTTAACCAGAAACATTTCACTCATTAAAAAATTATTAATATCTAACGACGGGATATAACGTTCATGTAATCATGTTTCGCGTTGACTTTGAAGCAGAAATATAGTATCTCAGTTACTGAGCGACTAAGTAAAAACAAAAAATTAAACAAACATATTTTAAAAACCCATTATATAATCTAATATTGTATACTATTCAAGCAACAAAAATAATCACAAAACGCTGCTGCAAAATACCCCCTAATACTACGCGTCTTGGGATGTTTTTTCGCAACACGTCTTGTTACCATTATTTTGTTACCGTATTTTCAATTATTTTCTATGCTCTCGTGAAATAAATGCCAAAAAGTATTATAAATTGATGCAGCTTAGAATCAACATATTGAATTTGTTACTTTGTGTAATGGAACTACCAGTTGAATCATTCCAAACTATACCTGTCTGCTCAAAAGTAATCTTTAAGCAACTTTAAAAAATTGCGTTGTGTAAATGGCAGGCTTCTTAAATGAAATATTCTTTAATTTACTAACATAACAAACGAAAGTTGTAACTATCACGTTTTCTTCTTCTAACTAAAAATAACGGGTGTTCGAAAAAAACTGTGGTCAAGTGGCCTATGGAGAAATTTCAAACATAGGGCGCAGCTTATATGTTACAATTGGAACATAACCCTATTTATGAATGTCAAAAAGCTACGAACTAATTAATAAATGAAAATAGGTAAAATGACGTTTGACATTAGACATTAGAGCTCTAGCTGTGGCTCTAGTGACCTACATACGGTAACGCTGACAAATGCAAACACCAGCCAACTTGACCACAGGTTTTTTTGAACGCTTGTTACTATACTATAATACAAAACATACGTCGCACGATGAACGTCACTGTAACATCTTAAAATTCAAAATACTTACACAAATTGCTTACGTCACAATACAACGATACTTACTGTAGTACATTAATGCTCCGGCTTAAGATCTCTAATGACAAATTATCTCACAGGCGTAGGTCTGATTTCCATGGCTTATAGATTGGATTAATTAAATCATATAGTTATTTAAACGAAACGGAATGAGGAATGTTTTCTTTAACTAAACATCTTCATAAAAATGCGCGTGTCTGAAAATGATTAGTAACTATTTTTAACCCACACATTTTATTCAAACTTCAGTTCGTCACATTTGAACAAAAATAGACTAAAAACTTTTCGACGGTAACTATAAAAAGTCTCGGACAAAAGTTTTTTTCCGACGGCAAACGGTAATTTCTTTACCAAATGTTTAAAATTCTTTTTTCGCCTACCTGATCAGAAAGTGCTTTTTAAATGTCCTGTTTTGAGGGCAGTTAAGGCTTCTTTGCGGGCCTCTTATGTCAAACTTTTTACTGCCCTCTTATGCCAAATACATAACCTCTACACTACTACTAGATGAAACCACGATTTATTTATGTTAAGTTGGAGATACTGTAAAAATTGTAATTGTTTTTTAAATTGTCATACTTTGACCACTCCTGTGCATTATCCTAAAAAGATTTTAATCAAAAAATGAAATCATTAGTTTTTAACATTAAAAATATAACTCATTCGTAAAACTTTTAGCAACAGAATATGACGGAAAATGTAATTTCAAACATATTTTTACATAACCTTTAAAAATATAAAAAACATACGTCAAATTTTTCTAGGCTTCTTAGATCATAACTTTGATTTTCATGTCTTCGTCGATAAATTTGTCGTTTGTTTTTTTCTTTTCACAGTGTCATTGTATGTATAAATGGAGGTTGTGACAATTAATTAATAGAAAGAAAATTGTAATTTCAATAAATTATACAATGATAGATTAATTACTCATCCTAATTAAAAGTCATATCCTGTTCCTTTTATTTACCAATAATAATGAAAACATTTACTATACGGCCGTGTTGTATGTAGTGTAATGATTATTAGGTTAATTTAGTTAATAAATTACTAAAAACGTCTGGCGTTATTTTCATTTTCATTCATTCCCTCTAACATATGCCTATTTAATTTACTAATAAGTTACGTTACTGTTTAACTTTTGGAATTCTTTTTTAAATTTTCAAACAGGTAGGCGAAAAACTTTTGTATGTCACTCGGACCGAAAAGCATTTGTAGCCCTAAGTTGTCCGCTGCCCTCGCTACGCTACGCTTCGCTCGGGCATCAAAGAACTGCGGGCTACAAATGCTAATTTTCTGCCCTTGAGACACAATATACTATTACAATTAAATCATACACTTCGGAATAAAACTATTACCTGTAAACATCACACAAAAATCACCTAAAACCTCAACTAGGGTTATTTATCATACTTCTTTTTGTTTCCGCCATAAAACCAGTTTCTACGAGCCACACGTTGGCTTAGCCAATGTAACTAATTTAACTACTCCTACGAAAAAGTCCCACGCATGGGCGCCAATTGTAACTATCACGTTTTCTTCCTCTAACTGAAAATACTATACTCATAATACAAAACATACGTCGCACGATGGACGTCACTGTAACACCATAAAATTCAAAATATTTACACAAATTGCTTACATCGCAATACAACGATACTTAATGTACATTAATGCTCCGGCATAAGATTTCTAATGACAAATTATCTCACAGGCGTATAGATTGTAAAGAAAATAAGGTTTTGCAAAAATAATAAGGATTATGGACGCCATTTGATTGCAAGTCATCAGAATACTCCTCAAAATCCGCAACCAAAAAAGGATTCTGATTATTTTGATGAAACTTAATAAATAATCGTAATTATTCAAATTAATCTTAGGCAGGTAAAAATATTTCAATAACTTATTCACGTAAACGGTCCAATATCGTCACAACTGTATTTAATTTAAATTGGTTTATTCATAAGTCAAAAAATATTTAGTATTGTTTACCAAACAATAGAGTTATAATTTATTACTAAGAGAAGAAGGAACCCTTTTTAGTATAAGCAGTAGTTATTCATAATAACAGTATGAATGATCTAGGAGAAATGTAAACAATCTTAAAATCTAAAACAATTTAGCGTTTGCTGTCTCCAGCCTTACTGTGTGGAACTCCATAATCATGAAATATAATCAAATTAAAAGATTAATTTAAAGTTTCACAAGTTTTATTAGTTTATCTTAACCTGACAATATTGTTTCGACATTAAAATGTCACTATCAAAGGTAGATAAGATTGATAAACAAACACGTTGCTAAGGATAAATACATACAGAAAATAGGTAACTAGATATAATACATACAAAAACTAAACATCTAACACTTCTAATAAAGGAGAATTACTAAGCTCAGTTTGTTCATTCATAAAAGGTACTGTGCGTTTATGCTTGTATATTTCAAAAGCTTCTAAAATGTCTAATTTGTGTTTGTTGTTGCAAAAATGTAAGAATTTAATGTTGTTTTGAGGTGTCATTGGGTGGTTCTGTTCCAAAATGTGTTTGGCATAATTCGATTTTTCTGGATGTTTCAGTCTATAAGAGCGTACGTGTTCTTTGTATCTTATGTCGAAATTTCTAAGTGTTTGCCCAATATAAACCGAGTTATAAAAAGAACAATTCAATTCGATTATAGGTTAGCTATCAAAAGAATATTTCCAATTGACACTCATATACAAGACACAAACTACATATCAATACCATACTTTGGCAAGATATCAGAACAAATTGCAACTATAATACGAAAAACCACCAGTTACAAAATAACCTATAAAACTAACACCAACACTTTTTCATTTTCATTCAATGCTAAAGACAAAACACAAGATATCATGAAATCCGGCATTTACCGTTTGAATTGTTCTTTTTATAACTCGGTTTATATTGGACAAACACTTAGAAATTTCGACATAAGATACAAAGAACACGTACGCTCTTATAGACTTACATCCAGAAAAATCGAATTGTGCCAAACGCATTTTGGAACAGAACCACCCAATGACACCTCAAAACAACATTAAATTCTTACATTTTTGCAACAACAAACACAAATTAGACATTTTAGAAGCTTTTGAAATATACAAGCATAAACGCACAGTACCTTTAATGAATGAACAAACTGAGCTTAGTAATTCACCTTTATTAGAAGTGTTAGATATTTAGTTTTTGTATGTATTGTATCTAGTTACCTATTTTCTGTATGTATTTATCCTTAGCAACGTGTTTGTTTATCAATCTTATCTACCTTTGATAATGACATTTTAATGTCGAAACAATATTGTCAGGTTAAGATAAACTAATAAAACTTGTGAAACTTTAAATTAATCTTTTAATTTGATTATATTTCATAAAACAATTTACTTAAATGATAATGTTAATCCGGTAATCCTAAATAAATGTTCAAATCTACATAGTCACTCGAAATCACTCAACACTGTAATGCCTTTTTCAAAGCACAAAAACTTGTAAACACCAAATACATGAAACTCCTTACAGACTGAAGAAACATGAACCTTGGTAAAGCTATTAAAATTAATTTCTATAATATGAATAATGTCTTTCATTAATAGAAAACTTAAAACTTATATAATTCCAATAATTCGTTGGTTAATTACACGTTTTTATTGGTACCCAGATTTAGTTCCAAAAAGGTTGTACGGTTTCAGTATAATAATATTCTCGAGCTAACACAAATTCTTCAAGTCCATTTATTACTATTAAAACAAAAAATTCGTTAAAATTCCAATTGCTATCAATTTTCTTTTTAAAACTGTAACTAATAACGCTCTGAATTAATCATGAGTTCATTAACCAAAACGATAAAC
Source organism: Agrypnus murinus (assembly GCA_929113105.1). Lineage (NCBI taxonomy): Eukaryota > Metazoa > Arthropoda > Insecta > Coleoptera > Elateridae > Agrypnus > Agrypnus murinus. The sequence continues at coordinate 76,816,806 of OV816028.1, read as the reverse complement.
TTTAAAATTCAATTCTAAATTGAATTTCCTTCACAAATTCTCAATAAACGGTAAAATGGATTATTTGTGTTAATTTTATTAAAACAGAAAGTTAGACGGTAAAATGAAGCAAGTAATCTTCCTGTACTGTAAACGGAACTAAATACAAAACGGTATTAGCACAACTAATTCGTACTTTTCAAACGATAACTTGGCTTTATACTTAAAAACTGTAATTTTTGGAACGCCAACTAATATAAAACTCCATTAGGAGCTTCCGAAGGCGAAGCCCCAGCTCGACGCGGAGACTGCTATCAGACTCTTTAGAGCTGCTAGACTATACTAAACTACCCTTTTTACTTGGGGATGCAGATTCGAGTTTGCGCTATGGTATTTTTTCAGAAAGGGAAAGTAACCATCCTATCACAAACTAGGCTGACACATTTCGGGTCAATGGTAAATTTTTATTCTAGAGCCTTCGATGAGCCTGGGATTTACAGCGACCAAAATCTGCTTGACAAGGTGAAACCCGATATTTTAAATGTGGTTTCAAGTCGTTTTTTATTTGTCTGGATTTGAAGAAGCTATTTATCTAAATTGGAAATTTAGACATATCTATTAATCTGTAAAAAGATATTTTTATTTCTGTATTTCTCTTAAAAAAACGAGTTTCATAGGCATTAGAATGCTTTGAGATGACCTTTCACATTAAATAAAATGCCATTTGACTTAAAATAACGTCTGCAATTTTTAAACCAACGAAAATATATTGAAATATACAGGGCCGTACTAAAGTTTTTTTGCCATTAATGCATTTAAAGTTGCATTAAAACTAAATCGAGAATTTTAATACGTTACAAAGTTTGTTTTGCAAATATATAAATCTTTTATTAGATGCTTTTGAATGGAATGTTCTTTAGCAATGATTGTTAATGAAAATACGGTTACCTTCAGTACTAAAAATTAATGATATTGTCACTTGTCCGAACGAACGTTCCACCATTTTTAAATTCTTTCATAAATCAAGATCGAGATTATATTGTCTGAATGTTGAATTTCCTTCTGAAAAGGTTTATGATCTGCACTACGCTCAATAGATGCAGTTTACTCTTCTTCCTAATATATATCAACTGTATATCAACGAATATATCATAATTTATGGCTTATGTAGGTGTGGAAACATATAAAAAGACTATTTGCAGAATAGTTAAGTAAGAGTGTATATCATTGACCGAAAACGAAATGACAATTCTGTTACTGTTATGTTTTGTTATTTATATAAATTTTTTTAAATAGAATTGATAGATCTGTAACTGTAAATTGTATTATGAAATATAATATAAATACAAAGACTCGTTAAAATTTCACAAGTTTTATTAATATCTTAACCTGACAATATTGTTTCGACACTTTATGTCATTATCAAAGGTAGATAAGATTGATAAACAAACACGTTGCTAAGGATAAATACATACAGAAAATAGGTAACTAGATACAATACATACAAAAACTAAATATCTAACACTTCTAATAAAGGAGAATTACTAAGCTCAGTTTGTTCATTCATTAAAGGTACTGTGCGTTTATGTCTGTATATTTCAAAAGCTTCTAAAATGTCTAATTGTATTGTTTACATACTGTTCAAAATAATCAAACTATCTCTGTTGTGTCAATAGAAGAAATATACTATCTTATACAAGAAATGGATGGTATCTGCTGAGTATACAGTACAGCAATCCAGTGTTAAGGGCAGTTTTTAATGGTAATTATCATTGGGAACAATTCTATTATGTGTTTTTTTAATAGTGTGTAGTTAATGTGTGGGGTTTGATAAAATGTAATCATATAATTACATGCAGACTACTTACCATGGATATTTTGGCATTTTTCCCAGAGCACTGTATCACTATATCAAAAATTGGAATTAATAGTATCTCTAAGCACTCAGCAGCAATTTTGGTTTTAAACAATTTTGCTGATTCATAATACTTTCTATATTACGCAGTTCTCGAAATACTCTTTGAACGATTCAAACGTGGTTTAAAATGAGAATATAAGGTACAAAATGCTATATTCAAAAAATGGCATTTTTCGAATTAATTGTTTTTCCCCTGGGCCCTCTGAATGAAAGTACGGGGTAAAACAAAGCTACGTCCACTTTCTAGGTTTTGTGATTTATCTTTGGAATTACTCATTAGGAAAAATGTGGACTATGTCAAGATACATTTATTCAAGGGAAAATAAGATACTGGTTTTTAATTTTCTAAACGCCCTACACCAAACTACTAATATGTGACTCACTACTTTCTTCTTCTATAGGGCTTCATAAGAAAAGGTTCAATATTTCGTACCATATTTTAGATACTTGGTTACCGAAATACTACAGTAATATAAACGATTTTAACGATGCTTTTACTTATTTACTGCAGAATCTCGATATAATCTGGCGGTCAAAACTTAAGGTCACGACCGTAACCACATGACTTGTTCTCTTTGTACAATATCACGAGGAAGTAATAAAAATTAATTTTAATTCTTAAAATGGCTAAAACCCACACCAACTTGGTAAGGCGCTACTGTATAGTGTATTGTTGAAAAAACAATTTGCATCTTAAACACACGCTTTATCCAATTTAAAATAGTTTTGCGTTGAAAAATTAGAAAAGATATCTTCTTGCTTTCTGACATGAAAAAGAACACGTATGCGATAATTATCGGTTTGATTTATAGAAAATAAATATTTGCATCTATTATGAGCAAAAGTAATTATAGGTTGACAGTTGTCGCAATATCACTGTATGCTGCAAAGATTATCACTTATCTGATAAAAATATTTTGAAACCATAATATTGAAGCATCTGTATCCAGAAGTAGCATCACATCAAATATTGAATTTAACACAAAAAATTGAAATTTCTGCAACCAATAAGAAAATTGAATTTCTTTTCAAATTGTAAGAAATTCTGAGTAATTTTTAAAACATGTTTCTTAATACTTACCTGTGGGGACGGTTAGGAATCGTATTCTTCCATTGCTACCAAACATTGTTAAATTCAATTAGCACACTACAAAAGCCCACTAAATAGTTTAAAAAGAAAAATCACCAAACAAAACTATAATAACAGACGTTACTTATTCACAACCCATTAATTCTAAGAGTATAATTTGTTTACAGAACTAGTTAGAGTGCATTTTATTGCGGTAAAACATAACGAAAACGCACACAAACACAACGTAGTAATCCTGACAACTTGGAGACTATTGAATCTATTGTGCAGTAGATAATCTGCACCCTACGCTCATGAGTTTGGAGAGGCCAATTAATAAAATACTCGTTTATTACGTGCCATTATTACTGTAAGAAAAGTCGAATTCATTACAGCGAATTACCATTGACGCGCTAAACTATGCATACGATTTAGATTATTATTTGATGCTATCTTCCTGATGAAGTGCATTTTATTAATAAAAAAAGAAAAAGAGGTTACGATGAGTTTATGGCTAATAAAGACACTTAAAGGGCTCGATTAATTTTGCGTGTTACTCTGAATGGAACTAGTATAGCACTACTATAGTATAACATCATGGCTGTTAACGTTGTTTGAGGAAATTAATTTAATTTTTAACGGTAATTTAACTATTAGACTCGTGCCAAAAACAATTGTCAACCTTCCCTCTTGAAAATGTTGCTTTGTTAAAGCATTTTTCAATCATTGGGCGTGAGCTGATATGATATTCCTTTCAAGTGTATTTACTAAGGAATTGAAATGGCTCTTTCAATCAAAAAATATTCATAGGATTTATTTTTTCAAACTTGACTTCTTGAAACTCCATGTTCATGAAATGAAAATCAAAACAATCAGTAAAAGATATCACGAATAATCTCTGCTATTGATACGTTTCATTAAAATAACTAGATCATTATCAAAGATATATAGTAGATATTAGCAAAGAATCCATACAGTATATAAAAAATATAGCTACAGAAGATAATTAAATTTGCAACGCCTCCAGTAATGGAACTTGTAAATTCAGTAAAGGTACCTTGTGTTTGTATATCTCTAAACTTCTAAGATGTTTAGTTTTTGTTTGTTGCAACAACAACAATGTGTAGGAATTTAATGTTATTTTGAGGAGTCCTTGCGTGCGTCTATTCTAAAAAGTTTTTGGCGCAATTAGGTCTTTGTTGGTGGTTTATTTTTGTAACAACTTACTTTTTCTTTGCATCTTATGTCAAAAATAAATGTATTTGCTCAATGTACTCCACAAGAAAAACACTTAATTAACTGCTATTTGTATTTCATATACAGTACTATGTGCTCTACGAGTATCTTTAGTATTGAAAAAAGGGAAAAGTGGAAAATTTTAAAGGTTATTTTGTAGCTTTAGTCTTTCATAGTTGATTAGTGTCTTTTTTTCTAAAATGTAGTACTGGTGTGGCTTTTGTTCGAATAGTAGTAAGATTAATTGGCTAACCTACAATCCATTTCGATTAAAAGAATCAATCAAGTTAAAGTTAAATTGATTCGCTTAATTGTTAGATTTCTTTGTTGAATCTGTTTGTCTTATGGAGAAATTAGCGATCGACATATTAAATTCTACAGGGTCTTTCAGTAAAATTTGGCATAACTTTAATGTGTGATAGTACTCGTCAATGAGGACCAAAAATCCTTATGCCATTTTTTATTTAAGGCATATCGAAAAAAATTGCTAAAAAATGTGCTTTTTTGAGGACTACTGAAAAGTGTCATGACCTACTTGTAACAATCCAAGGTATGAATGAAGAATACACATAAAATATGAGATAACAACAATAAACTTATTACACATAGAATAACTTTAATTAAAGAACAATTGCATCTTATTTTTCCTTGCTGCTAAATTACGCTTGATCATTTTATACAATCTTAATAATTACATAAACAACCTCAGAAACTACACAAAACCACAATAGATACGGTTATAACATACTTTGCCTGGAAGTGCAGCGGTGGGAGCCTTTGATCTCCACTCTGTTCCTTTTTTTTTCTTTCCTTCCTTTAGTTGACTGCCTAGGTATTCCCAGTTGTACCCCATTAACCCTTGAATAGCCAGAAGTACTTTCTACCGAACATTGGGATCTCCCTGTGACTCGTTTAACTCATGATATTATTTATGACATGATATTCATTAACAATTAATTATAAATTCATCTTTTAACAATGAAATGCACCGGCTGAAAGTCTTGCATGATTCCCAGATCGAGCAGAAACCTCACAAAAGCCCATCTCAAGATAATACAACGATTTATTTACAAAGAAATACACAGTAAATAAACTGAAGTATTTATATATAGAGTATGGTTTTATATTTACTGCTTAATATTTAATATACATAACTTATATAAATATAATTATAATTATAATAAGGATCACTAGCATAGTGGAGAGCTATAATCATATAAATAAAATAACTTTACATATACGATCAAATACCTGTAACAAACTAAAGAGTAGGTTAAAAAAAAATTCGGCAATTAATTATACGCATTTGCAATATCACATTTCATTTAATTTATGATTTCAGTTTGTGTATTGAAAATGAGTGATGACTGGAGAAGAGCAAAATAGTTGGCCTTGCTTTTAAAACCCGTTGATGACGTCATTTTAATTGGCGTTACTTTAATACTTCTTGTGGATTTCGATAAGATAAAATTTAGTATTGATATTTTAATTAAATTTATTAAATTCGTAGTCACACGCCACGGAATATTTATTTATTTCAACCTAAAAAACATGGTATCGTTAAAAATCATTAAAGAAAACATCGAATTAAATTTAGTTTATACTGCAATGTAATCGAGACGTCATATTTTAAAGCGGTTTCAATTCGAAGTTCATATTATTAATGCGCAGTAATGAATAAAACTTTACGGTCTCTAAAAAATGTGGTTTTGTGATTTACTATTTTGCTCTTCTCTAGTGATCACTGATGAGGTGGCAGAAAGAAATGTAAGGTTTACATTCATATAATACTTTATTATTGCATTTGGACGCGTTTTAAGCTATAATGTGACCTTTTCTTTCATCACTAAATACTAATATTACACGACATAAATAAGCCAATGACTCTTTTGTTCGAGCAGGTATACCCAGTATGTTTAACAGCTTTATTTATTTTTAAATAAATTTCATCGACATAATCATGATCATCATCCTGATTGAAAGACAGTAGTTAAGCTTTATTTTCAACTAAACAAAAAATATAACAATGCACAACGTACGCACTCAATATCTTTTACCAAATAAACATTTTAACTACTACTTTTCTTTCTACGTAAAACTACCCTATGTTTCAGTTAAATTAAGTGTTTACTATTTTTAAAATTTACAGAATTTATTTTTAAAGGAAACGGCTTCAGTAATAAGTAAATCCTAGCAAACTGCACCGTTATTCTTAAAATACCTTAAAGTATAAATAAATTTCTTAAAAAACATAATCAGTCCTGTGTTGGAAGTAGTTTAATATTATTGGTAATTTTATTTCCTGGAATAAAATTGGGCAAATACTTCTAAAATAATTTTCTGAATACTGTTAATTAACTTTTGTGTCATAGTTACATTACTTTAAACATAGAGAATAAATAATTAATCATAGATTTAATTAAGTTCGTAATATTGTTTGTATTGTCAAACCAAGAACTCTAAACAATACTGCAAAATCTACTTCCTGGAAGATCAAAGTGATGAATACGTTTAAAATACATAATTAAACGTTAGCTGACATTGAGTTTGTCTTTATAAACTAAATAGGATGAAACGAAATAATAGTCAAAACAAACTGTGACCTCCTACCATCAGCTACATTAATATATCCAAAATATCCAGTATAAGCTGCTAGTTTGTGCGTTTTCTCTTGACTGGATACATTTGGACTGCTCATGTCTGCTGCTGTCTTTAAGTTTAAGTTTTCTGAATATGGACAATTCAGATTTATTTTCTATGTTAATGTGCTTGCTGAAATCTAGAACTATTTTCTTATTCTGTTTTCTAGTTGAGTTTATGCAAACTTTGTTAACAAGAATTAAAAACTCATTTATTATCTCGAAATAATTGCTGAAACAAGTTAAAATAATGAAGTCAAAAAATAATACGAGTATGTTTAGAGAAGTTTAATTAAAAATATTTTATCTTCCATTAAAGTGGTACTTGCTAAAAACCATCTGACTGAATTCCCTATTGGTATACCGTACCTCTGTAAATAAATTTTGTTATTGGCAAACTAATTTTGACAGATGAAAATATAGCAACTCTACATTACTGTAATTTAAGGAATTATCTAATAAAGGTTAACGTTTTAGGGGTAATATTCTTGAAAATGTGTAATGCGGTGAAACATATGTTGTAGATATTTAACCAATTTTTATAAATTTTGAGAATTTCGGTTTGTAACTGTTAGTGTTAACGCTTCATGACTATGGTAGCCAAATCAAACAAAAAAAATATCCATTCCTTCACCTCGTCACCTATGATTTCTGTCCTGTTAATACTGGTAAATAATTATAGAACAAGTGGTATAGAGAATCGCATTCAAATGTTGATTTGTCGATATATGTTGATTACCAAAAATACAAAAGAAAACAACCAACTAAAATTGCTCCCACAACTGGGTTCTAACATGACGTCAGCAAATCTAAAAAGGGGCTTTAAAAAGAACAGCTAGAGAGCGTTAAGTGAAAACGTCATTTTCGTGCATGTCCCGGAAACAGATATCCAAAGTTTTATTTAATGTGACCCACTTGGGTTAGCTTATGACCACGGTCCAACTTAGGGGACAACGAATTGAGTTATTCTCAATCAGCGCGTCAGTTACATTTGTAAGAGCTACCAGTAGCTCACTAGCTGGGGCGAGGTTGCCTAGCACTCTCTACTAGCCCTCCAGGCTAGTGCAGAAGCTATTTACATGCTCACCCGTCATATTTCGTTTTCGAGGGAGTCCCATCACCCCTAGTCCAGCATGTAGACTTTTACTGCCAGGACGAGTCCAACCTCAAGTGTGGCTGGGACTTGGAAACTGGGTCTGGGATATCCCAGAATTTAGCCACCCCACGCTACCAAACCCTACTATATTATGGTTTGGTGAGCCCCGTCCGACTTTACCTAAAAGTAGAGACCCGGCCAATACCAAGTAGGAGAGGCTATATATTCGCATCAATGTCCCTTATAAAGTGATCCCCTGGAATAATCTAATAGGATCTTAAATCACCGAAGTGCCTTAAACTACGGATCCATCGCAAGGGTGCCCTCGCGGCATCCAAACCACAGTGCAATGCGACTACCCAGCAAGAAGAACCTGACGATACAGTCTCTACTTAGACAGCGTCTCGGAAACAGTCGAGTTATCGAAATATGCGCTATAAAACGGCGTATAACGGTAAACTGCTCTTTACACCACTTTTAAGATTTCTTAGAAAAATCGTCATACCTTTTAGGTTTAGTGAACCATTTCTAAGTTCCGGGCATAGTCGAGTTCGAGTCCAAAATGCAAATTCACCAACTGCTAAAATTTCAAAGTAAAACTCAGTGGTTCCTTTCTCCTAACAAGACCCTAACAAGAAAGATCGATAAGTGTTTCTAGAATCATCTTCTTGTATTTTAAGTTATATTTGGTACCGGTAATTGAAGTCTCTATGAATGACACAATCATTATGAAATAGCTTTTTGTACTTATATAACAAAATCTCAATATAAATATGTGCAGTAGTCTGATTTCAGTAGACTTTCAAAATAATATTTCATATATGGTGATAACTATATTTATGACTACATAGATAAGATACTAAGGATGTATTGAGTAATTCTGTAGTCCACGTACGACTATTTAAAGAGCTTTCTGAACGAATTCGTACGTGTTACGTTTCTAAGTAACCATGAAGTTTTATAATAAAAATGAACATATATAATTTGAAAATTTCTGAGAATTAAAATAGATCTTTCATTCAAGATATATAATTTCTAGTACAAAGTATATTAAATAGTATGTACTTACGTCTGCGACGAGTCTGTGCCATTACTCCAGAGATAAAGTAACAAATAGAATTAGAAAGGAAGATTGGCGTTGTCGATTCTGTAAAAAGAATAGCTTTTTAAAAAGAGCTTGGACTGTCAACATATCTACATTTATAGTTGGTTATATATAGATATAAACTGAATGCAGCTAGTATTCGGATCCTGACCTGAGCGGCAGTAGACAATTTGGACAAAATCTATTTTACATAGCACAGTCTATATAGCAGAGGTTACAAAGGTTCTTTGTCTAGCAGATAATTTTGTAACGGGCTGTATTATCAGTCACAAAACTTTGAAATCTTTGGAAAATTGTTTACAATTCTAGTAGCACTGCACCATACACAGTTCTATGTAGATTACAACGCAGTAACTATTTTTAATATTAACCGTAGGTACTACATAAATATTAAACTAAAGAAACCTCGTCAAGACATGAAGGTTAAAAGCATTGAAGGATTTCCCTATATACAACCTTCGATGTGTGATTACAATCCTTCGAATTTTCGTGAGTGATTATTTAAATAAACGCAACCAAACATAACCAGTTGAAAATTCTAAGCCTAGCAATACTCTCTCCCAGCTTACCCTCCTCTCTTCCGACATATATTCCTCTCTGGCTTACCCCTCACTGCCGGTTTATTCTACATACATACATACGGAAATTCTACCTTACGAAATGATAAGAATAAAATCAAAAATCATTCTTGTTTAAAACATTCTTGAAAGGTCTATTAGTACATATTTCAAAAACATGACATAAACATAGTGTTGGCAAATTTCCTGCGTTTTATACAAACAATATGAAACTGATCTGAATAAGCAATTGCCATCAGCTATTATTTTAGTTCGTCTGTTGTCTATAATTTTTAACTATGAGGGTTTTGTCTACGCAACCTAATAATTTTTTAAACATTAATCGCTTATTAATGATTGAAGTGGACGACTGCATCAGTCTTTTAAATCTATAAGTGATCTATTATAAGTGATCTATCTATAATCTATGAGTACTTACGAAATTCACCACCTTAGAAAGTGAGAGGACGCCCCAAGCGAATGTCCGATTCGACCGTCTCAAATTAAACATTTTATATTTGTTTAAATAAAAAATATAAACATTAAAAGAATATATAAATTAAATACCGACTGATCTACACAGCGAAAGCTTCAATTAAAAAAAAATCGATTAGATCGGCCCGGTGGAACTCTCAAACGAACTGGAACAAAAATAAGCCTTGTGCTTTAAATATATAGATAAGGAAAATATGTCTGAACAAGAAATAATTCCATTTAGAACTTTGAAAACAAAACACAATTCAAAATAGTTTCTTCTGGTGTGCATTGGGTGAAAACCAAAATACTGTAATAACTGATCATAGTTTTCATCATTTTCCTTTGAACATTGTCAATTCTGCCCGAATAGACTTTAGAAGCTGGTGACCATATAATACAATTATAGCCAAAAAGTGCAGTACAGTTAAACATCTCACATCACTAAATTGTAAGGTAACTCTTCAACGAATCCAGACATTCTCATTGCTTTAGCGATAACAAAATTAATATGATAAACGAAAGATAAAGAACTATCTTATAATATTCCAGAATTCCGAATAACAATAAATTATCAAGTAGTATGCCATTAATATAATATTCAGATACATGAGTTTCACGTTTTCTACTAAATCTAATATATTTACATTTCTCAATATTTAAATACAGATCGTTTTTAACGCACTATTTATATAAACTACATAAATCATTTTACAAAATAAAACAATCCACATTACTATTTACTGCCCTAAAGCTTTTTAAATAATCTGCAAACAAAAGAAAACACGAACTGAAACAACTAGCAATATCATTAATAAAAATAGAAAACAAAATTGGTCCTAAGTGAGAACCTTGCGGTACTACATATAGAACGTTAAAATCAGATGATATATAGTGACTAATCTTGAAAAAACATTTTAGGATTGGTTAGGGTGTTAAAAGTTTTAAGTGAAACAATCGAGTAAACTTGGAGACCTTTTAATAGTGTTTGTAGGTCCCCGATAATAATGTCTGCATAAAATGTTCTTAAAATGCAAATAAACTGTGACTTAGTTATTATGACCTCACAAAACTCAAAAATTCTTTCTGACATGTGGTAGGGTTAAACTGTTCACTAAAACCCATCTTTTATGATTTTCATTTGTGCTTTTCATCACTTCTTTGCAGACTTAATTTTGTTAAAGCAACAACTTAGGTTGAATTGATATCTTTTGAAAGGATTAAACTTTACTGGATTATTTTGAAAGCCGAGTATTTATAGAAATAAAAACAACTGATAATAATCAGAAGAACACAAAGCATCTTTTTTGTTTAATTTGTTTTTATTGAAAATCTTTTATTCGAAATAGTTATGTGTGTACCTAGTGCGCGAAATAATACTTTGGTGGTCAAGAATGAAATTCAGTCGAGACCGCCAAAGTCATTTTGAGCACGAATTGCACACATTTTTTCTACAGCGTTATTGAAATAATCGAAAAAGTAAAAAAAATAAAAAATAACACAAGGAAATTATTATTTTAGCGCAGTGGACAGTTTCGTTGCTGCTACGGAAACGAAATTGCTCAAATGTGCATAAATCGCATAATGATTTTTCGCTTTAGAGTGAAAAATATTTCGTGCACATTGTTAAGTAAACAATACCAATGTGGTGGCATTTTGCATACGAATATGAATGAAAAAAATGTCATCATTTTTTGACAGCTGTAGAAAACTGTTGTTTTTATTAGATATAATAAAAATAGATTCAAATAGTTTGTCATATTTTACTTTAAAATAACGATTTTTATTTTTTTTCTACTCCCATACACAGTTTATTATTATACATTCAATAGCGGTTTCATTACGAAATTCATAATGAAACGACTTTTCATCATGCAGCGAGATGTTGCAATGCAATGAGAGTCGGGAATAATGAGCTGTTGACCAATCAGAGTCAAGAATATCAACGGTCAAGAATATCATATAGCCGTGGCCGTTTCAGTGCGACCGTTTTAGTTTGACGCAGCGACACTTCGACGCAAAGACAGTTGGGGGCTTGCATATTCTTGCGCGGCAAATTAGAGTAAAACATTAATAATAGAGAATATTCATGCAATCATTTATAAGTCCTCTTGCAGTACATACGAGTTTTTGTTGATTGGCAAATATTGATTTTTCGTGATACTGTATTTATCGAATACTGTATTTATTATCTGTAAGTACCTATTAACTCTATTTATGTAATTATGACATTAATACCAGACAATTTCTCCAAATAAAGGCGTAGTAATACTTATATTGGCAGCGAAAAATGCCGAACTAAAATGTCCCTGTGTCGAACTGTCTTCGGCCGAAGTGTCCCCAATTCCTGCGTCTAAGTGGCTTGCGCCGAAGTGTCTCTGTGCCGAACTGATCCCGTGACGAAGCATATCCGTGCCGAAGTGTCTCGCGCCGACACGGCGCACACTGGATCGAAATGGGAAAAACATGGACATTTGACGAAACGATCAAATGTTTAAAATCAATGAGATTTTAATGTAGACGTTAACGTTTAAAAGACTGTATATAGATTATAAAAATGTAAATTTGTTTGCTTCACTTTTACGTTATCACCCTCTCTCTGACAGTCGAAGTTGACTATTTGAGAACGGATTTTATGAAGGAAAAATGGGTTCACTTAAATTAACTAAATTATTTTTAGAAATGTTTTTTAAATCGATTTTTTTCTTTGCTTGTTAGTATGATGTTTCTTCTGTAAATTACATATTTTTTGATAATAATTATTATTCATCTTCCTTAAAAAAATAACTAAACGTAACACGTAATTTAAAAAAAAATTTGACTTCCGGTTGACTTTTAAAAAGATTCCTAAGAAATCCCAGATGGAGACGTCATATTTCGAAACCGTAACATATTTACATTATATATTCATTTTTATCTAGTACCAATATGAGCAATTAAGAAAATTATCCATCGTTTATATGACTGTCTATAATAATATAATGACTGTCTATTATGTATTAGTTAGAAATATAATTGTGGACATGGCTACAGGTCTATTTTAATGTTCACTTGTTTTCTAAATCCAAATTGTGATAGGGGAATCAAAATAAAAATGATATATACCTTTAGCTTCTGTGTATATAAGTAAGTTTGTTTAAGTAACATACTTGGCTAATAGTGGCTACTTCTAATAGAAACCTGAAAGTACTACCATGAAAATGTAAAATATCTTTTGTTGTTATTATTATTAATTTAGAATATGAAGGGGTATATTCTCAGAATAGGAGGAATCATGAATTCTCTTCTCATTGATTTATAATAGGGATTGTATATGTCCATATAACTTAAGTAAGCTTTACAGGAAGCACTTAAATACATTTTTTGCCGAAAATAGATAATTTAGTTTGTTTACCGAAGAAATATTTTAAGATTTGCTGATTTTGCAAACATCTGGATATTCCATTAAGGGATTATTGTAGCTGTAAAGCATGTACCTTTTAGGTATTTTATTCTTGTCGATAAGTTTTCAAATGTAATATTTGCATTCCGAACAGTCGGATATTATACCCTCTTTCTAGAAATTTAGGAATTTATAAATAATATATTGACACTGTACACAAAAGTAGCCGTACAAGTGTTGCCGTGCTTACTCCTGATATTCCGTACATTCAGTATAACCGGTATAACTGACCGTATCGTTTCGTTATTTTGGACGTTTTCTATTGGTTTGGCAAGATGCTAATATGGAAAATATGTATACCAACAATGTTTTATATATCATTCTTCGATCTACAAAGACAAGCTTCAAAGACTGTAACAAGTTGTATGATATCACTCCGTATAGTTTTACATATTTTGTGAAATGATATATCAGCATCATATAACTATGTAAAAAAGCTTGTTTATAACAACCAACATAGAAAATGCATTAAATATCACAAAATATGCCAATGTCCATCGTTTAGCTGTTTCGACCCACTGTGCGGCGTGCCGAAATGTCCGGAACGAGCTAAATCTTGTATACACTACTAAACTTGAACCTAATCGTTAATAATAAATATTATTGATAATTAATATTATTCTAAATTTGTTCTAAAAATTATTCTTGTTGTTAATTTTATGAAATATTAATTTAAATTAAAAAAATGATTACAGTATTTGGTATTTTCTTTGTTTATTGTTTTTAGCCTTACTTTGTGGAACTCCATAATCATGAAATAAATAAAGATTAATAAAAAGTTTCACAGTATTTTTTAAATTATAACCTGACAAAATTGTTTCGACAGCTAAGCTGTCATTATCAAAGATAATATAAATATAAACAAACACGTCGCTAAGGTAAATACAAAAAATAGGTAACTAGATAAAAAGGTAAAAATAATCAGAATTAAATATCTAACACTTCCAGTAACGGAGAATTTTTTAATTTGTATCCGCCATAAAAAATTTCTCCGTAATCATGAAATAAAGATTTAAAAAAAGTTTCACAGCATTTATTAAATTATAACCTGACAATATTGTTTCTACAGCTAAACTGTCATTATCAAAAGTAATATAAATATAAACAAACACGTCGCTAAGGTAAATACAGAAAATAGGCAACTAGATAAAAAGATAAAAATAATCATAATTAAATATCTAATAACACTGCCAGTAACGGAGAATTTTTTAATTTGTATCCGCCATAAAAAATTTCTCCATAATCATGAAATAAATAAAGATTAATAAAAAGTTTCACAGTATTTATTAAATTATAACCTGACAGTATTCTTTCGACAGCTAAGCTGTCATTATCAAAGGTAATATAAATATAAACAAACACGTCTCTAAGGTAAATACAAAAAATAGGTAACTAGATAAAAAGATAAAAATAATCAGAATTAAATATCTAACACTTCCAGTAACGGAGAATTTTTTAATTTGTATCCGCCATAAAAAATTATTTGATGCTTTCGTTTTACTTTATTAAACGTTCATACCAATCAAACTGAATAGAATATTGAACTCGCAAATCGAGATTTCAGCTACATATTAAAGTTTATATTATAAAGGTAGAGATATTTATGAATAACGTTTTAATAATATATTATGATCTTTCTGCAATGACGAAGTTGTACAATGCTTAATCCAAATCGTAAGATACCATTAATATCCATAAAGATATGCTGTTCGGCTGGATATTACTATATTTGCTATAACATTGTAAGGAGGGCAGGCCCGAATGGATATTTGAATTATTTGAGCTATTAAAGCAGTTTTTGTCAAATGGAATGAACTTTAAAAAACACGAAAAAATAGCAGATGAAAGATCTGTACATAACCTACATACACTTGTGCAAAAATTACTCTAACATGGCGTGTTCGCCATCCTAGTTCAAGGAGACACTTTAGCGCTGTCCGCAAATAGAAGAGCGAAATAGAGCTAGTTGTGCCATGTGAAAAATAGGGAGCTGCTTTTTTAAAGTTATCAAGAGACTGTGCCAGTTAGTTTAGCGTTAGAGACACAATAGAGGTACTAGAACTTACTGGTATTTATTTAACAGTTAATTATAATGCTTTATCTTAAGATTTCTTATATTTTGGCAGTTCAATAAAAAACGTGCATTGTTCTTGAATCTTTTATTTATCACTTCTGTTTATCTGTTATGGCAATTCATATGCATTTCAATGACTTGCCCCGTTAGAAAAAAACTGAAACATATTTTAAATGGCAAATCAAAAAAGCATTCAACGCATTCTTCAAGAAAAAGATAGAATCTGTTACTGTCCTTGCATTTAGATGTATAATAAATTCTAGCTACAAAAAACTTCAGGGTGGATTGATGTTTCTTTTCAATGAGTTTGTACAAGAATATTTAAATTACCTAACAAAATCATTAAATAATAATAATTAAAAGTAACTTTAAGATGATACAATTTAATTAATCTTAACGAAAACTGCAGTATCTCTTGAAGGTTTTTTTTTACTAGAACGAAGTGAGAATAGGAATGAAAAAAGTAATATGTTTAAAATAAGCAGGCTTAAGTCTGTCTATTAATATGGGTCGATTTAACCCGTCCAGCGTAAAATATTTAGCAGTTCTTGTTAATACTTTATACGGGCCCACATAGGTATCTTTAATGTTTAATTGATGTGTATCGTTTTTTATAAAAACGTGTGTGCAAAGGTTTATTTTTGTGGAACGAATAAATTCGATTTATAAGTCCTTTTGAAGAAACACTTTTGATTTTGCATACGATGTTTCAATTGGTGAAGGAATTGAGGTATGCAGAAGTCTTTCAATTATCCCTAGGCTTATGGGATATGTGTTTGTTTCCTAAAGTGTCCGTAAAATGCTTCTATAGATGAGAATGGAATATTTGAGCATTATCTGCTGTTACATATTGGGGAATTCCAAAGCGTACTATCAATGTATTAACAAAAGAATTCACTATTGAAGTTGGTGTATCATCTTTTAAGGGGATAGCTTCTATTCATCTTTTTACAAAAAATATATCTTTATTTTTCCTAATCTAAATGAAGTTTAATTGAAAATAAAAGAACTAAAGAAAGCAAATAATCTATTTGGGCACTGTAGCCCTAGTAGCACATATATATTATATAAATATTCGTTTTCAAATATTTAAAATATACCTTTTTCGACATCCGCCTAAATATTTAGCTAATATATTATTTAAGATATTTCTTTAATATTTTTTTAGATTTGCAAGAAAAGAAATTTGCAATGCAATTCTGATTTGTCATTGAAAAACAAATTAACTTAATATATAGTGTTAAAATCTGTCATTAGATCCATATATATTATAAATGTTGCAACCAAATAATAAACTTATATTTATCTACGATATTCTGTTAAATATTGTTTATACATAATAATAATAAAATATTTGTTTGATATTCGTTTCAAAATATTAAAGATTACACACAAATAACATATTTACTTAATAAGTATATCAATAAATTTCTAAATATTTCATTTTCAATATTTTATAAATATTTTCTTAATCTTTTAAATATTTAAAAAACATATAATATTATATTTATATTTTTTAAATATTAAAGAAATATTCTGTGCTACTAGGGAGGTATGTATTTAAATTGCGTATGAACTTGTCAAAAATCTAAAATTTTGAACGCACACTCAATAATACGATAATTTCGATGTCTTTCGTATGACAGTTCATATATTTTTTACACTTATTTTAAATCAATTAAGGGTTTGTAAATTAGCAGTTGAATTGCTACCGTGTCTATGATGTAACATGCACCTACGTGTACATATAGTGTTACCTACAATTTGCATATAAACTAATTACTTCTGTATTCTAATTGATAAATTGTGTTGGAAATTAAACTTGCTTGTGTAAATCAAGGTCGAAGTGGAAAGCAATCTCATAAATCCTGTATGTGGTATATGCAGATTAGACGCCTAAGATTTTAGCGTGAGTGCATTACAACATGAATCTTTAGGAAGTTGAAACGCGGAAGAGAATTTCCTTCAAGAGTACATTAAATTATTTAAATATTAACCCTTTCAAACGACTGTTGGCATAATAAATATGAAACATCTTAAAATAACTTCCAAGTTTCATAAACGTTAAACCGACAAATGTGTTATACAGCGTGAACCACAAGTCTGGAATAAACTTATTTTATAAGTATCTGTTTTTCTCTATAAACGTCTGATCATGTCAATTCTAATTTAATGTTGAACATATTACCAACAATCTTGAATTGTACAGGGTGTTACTGTATAATACACGCATACAAATGAAGTTAATGTTTATAGACCACCCCATATTTCCACATTATAATATGGTGTCTTAGATTTCTCTTGAAAGAATATTTACAAAAATGCATATTAAATTATTTTAACATAACAACATAATTATTTCAGCACAACCAACTGCTTTTGAAAACTTTTGTTAAATTTGACATGTTGTAGTTCGGCATAAAAAAAGTCATTCTAAACTGTTCTAAAATACGCCTTTAGGTCAAAAGAACTTCGTGCAGACAATGCTTTACGATTGTTGAGTTTTGTAATTATTTATAATAGTATATTATTTATTGAGGGCTTAATTGATTGTTTTAGAGCCAGCAAAGACGATAAAGAGCTCTAAAACACTAATTATGCCCGAAATACATATGTTAGTTTATGTCCGGTCTAAGTTTAAATTAATATTTAATTTTAAAATAAAAATAATTTCAACAGAATAAAACTTCAAGTAGCTATGTACCTACTTGAAGTTTTGGTCTGTTAAAATTATTTTTACCACCTACGCACGCACGCACGCGAAGTTTTTGCACGTAGGTGCAGTGGTAAAACTTCAAGTAGGTATGTGCAGTGGTATATAATTACTGTTATTACTATGGAAACGGCGTAAACAAGAGTAGCTATTTGTCTAGCGAGCTCTAAAAAGTTTTACAGCCCTAGAGCGCTAATTTAGCAATTTACGCTCTAAAAACAGGCCCATAAACCGGTCAAAATCGCCCGACCGGAACATCATCCTTTTTGTATAACACTCTTCATTTTAGGTAGAATTCAACAAAGATATTAAGAAAAGTTTTCTGGACTTGTCAAGATTTGGATAGAAAAAGGATATACGTACTTAATACATAGCCAAGATATACGTATGTGAAAAACTACTCTTGAGTAGCCTTTTTTACCGTCTAAATTAACATTTGGATATATATCGGAATTTTTGATTTAAAAACATATTCTTGCCGTAGGAGTCCATCACTACAGTTTGTCGGTGATTTGTAAGGACACCTGCAGAAAGGTTTATAAAATTTATGATACATTTTTTAAAAGCGGTTCGTAAACGGTTGAAACGCTCTTTATAAAGGTTTAGTTTTTATATAATGGAAATTGCTGCTTTTGTTTATATATCTTAATAATTAATTAATGAGGTCAAATTAATAATTTTATTGAAAACTTACCGTCATTAAATGAACTTTTTAGTAATCGTTTCATAGGTTTCAGTACTACTATCAGGTGACCGCCGAGGTCTCCGGACCTAATACCCCTTGACTATCTTGACTGGTTCCACATCAAGGAAAAAGTATAAAACAAAAACACACGCCATACAAGACCTTATAAATAGAATTAGGTGAGTGATAAACTCTATTGCTCGTTCAAATGGAAAGTAACAAGAAAGAATTAATTCTTCTCGAAAAGTGAATAATGAACGTTTTGAGTATTTTAATTAGTAAATTTTATTATTGCTTTTAATATTATTTCTTTGCTAGATAAATTTATTCATTGAATACTTCTAATTGTGCTTCGAACGATTAATAACACGTAGAATGCAGCTAAACATTTAAATAAGTATCTCTAAACTATTAACTTGAGATATAGGACGGCATAAACAAAAAATGCCTAGAAATGTGAATAGAATTTAAATTTAAAGTGCACTATGGGCCGGTACAATAAAAGCTTTGACTAATTTGGGTCTAGCATCTCCGGTTAAACTGGAAGTAAATTGTTATGATATTAGTAGATAGCACCCCTCAAATAAGCTTAAATAACCACATTAGATTTTTCTACATTCAATTGTTTTGAGTTAAAACGGTACAAGCTATGAACGCTATGACATTTTAAATCGTCATTTCTTCATAAAAGTTCAGGTAATAATTTTTTATTAGATTTGTATACTTCCAAACTCGAACTCAAAATCAGATGTTACGTAACCAGCTTAATATTGTTAATAACTAATCATTTTTGCCTTGTTTATAATTTAGTTTGGTGTAAAAATATAAAAGGGTTTTAGTTTTTGGGTGTGACAGGCAGCTATTTATTTTTTCTTATAATCACAGATAGTCCAAGGTAACGTATAAATTCGTAGTACCCAGTTGAAATCAAGTTAACACTTGTGTAAACAAGATCTATTTCTCACGGGATGATATTGTGTTTTTAGTCACGTATCCACTCAAATTCTGCTTAAAATTATATAAAAAGAGAACAAGATTGGGCTGTATTCTGATGAACTTGTTTGAATTCTTGAATGTAATGGCTTTATAAAATATTAGAGAGAAAATTCGTCTAAAATTATCATTGGTGGTACATAATGTTGCATTTAACGTGCAATTGGCTGTAGCATTATAGAACAGATTACCCCACCTACTTCTTACCAAAAATTTAAAGATTGCTCCCTCGGGGTAGTCAAGTACAGAGAGTACTACAGCACAGTCAGGCAGTGTAGTTCTGACCCACGCGTTAAGTAGTACGGAGAGGTTCAGTCCTGTTAAATTTGTATTAAGGAGGAATTTACCGTTTGTCGAGATTTAAGGTATAAAACGCTTATTTGTGAATATAAATATTAAGATAAATTGTGTGTTGCCATTTTAATAATGTTAATTAATTTGAAAAGAAAGAGAAAAAAATGTTCCAGTAAAACAACTTTAGAATTGGTTTTCATTGGATTATTACCTATTAAAGTAAGCCAAAATGTTTTTATGAGAACGTCTGTACTTAATAAGTAAACCAAATTTTTCTAAATTATGTGCGAATTGACTTCCATAATTACTGTAATAGGAATAAATAACGATTGTGAGCTGAATTTGTTTTGAAATTGGTTTAGGATTATCGTATACTAATGACTAGATTTGGCAAAATATTTAAATAATAATTAATAACTGCAAACCCCGAAGATCAGCTTTTTTATAAAAACCGTCCAGAATTTAACTGTGCAGTTTAATTATCATTTCTATATTCCTGCATCTATACCTTGTGTTTGTTCTTTGGTATAAACCGGTAACGGCCTCAAACTTACCGTAAAGTCCTAAGGTAAATCCAGGAATACTAGAATACTAATATAAAAGGATTACTGATACATACATTTTCTGTAAGTTATCTGTAACTATATCATTTGAGATTGCACATTTAGAAAATTAAGTTAAAATATATAAATTTATTTAAGGCACGTAGATTTCCGCTGATCATCAACTGTTGTGTTTGTTTTACAATACCAAGGTGGATTGAATTGTTGCAAACAATTTTGGGTTTATTCAATATACAAAGTTTAAAACTACTAGTCATTGTTATAGTTTGGCACGAAAAATTGTTGGTAGGCATTTCATTCAGTAAAACAAACCTTAGAAATAAAAGAGTGAGAACAACAAAGAATTTACCGTAATTTAAATAGGATTCCTTTCTTAAATTGTATATACTCATACTGTTTTTAAGGATTACAACAACAAATTGGGTAGCGTCCTTCTATTGTTTATTATATAGTAAGGCTTTTCAATAAACATCCACGACCGCTGAAAGCGATTTGAATCAATAACATCGATAGTCTCTGCCGGTAGATATGTTTAAAGTAAGTATAAGTGATTTATTTGTTTACTTGATTAAAGAAATCTTAGTGTGTTACTATTGATGCCCAAGTGTGAGATTTTTGTTTATTGACAATTAATGCATACGTTGACTTCAACTAATACGTACTATTTTTCCTTTCCAATTAGATCTGTTGTTATTCTAATATGCATTGATTCTAGTCTTATTTATTCTTCTAACTCTTTGACGGATTCATTGTTCTTCAGTTTTCCCAGCTGCAGAAAAAGAGAATGCTTATATAACATATTTTTTGTGTTTTTACCAATCATTTTTCAAATATTTAATTCGAATTGTCTTGTGTCTACATACGATGAATTTACCAATTCCATCATTCACTGCAGCTAATTAATTTATTTGTTCTTGCATATTAAAAAATATGAAAGTACTGATGCTCATAGTCAATTTCCTTTATTTAACCTTAAGCCATTTCAGAAGTTTACCTCAACTATCTACCTACTCGATGATATTTAATTATATTATTCAATAAATTAAAAAACAGAAATTAGTGCATTGACAACAACAGAAACCATTTAATCATCAGATATCACCACATAAAAATAATGCGATGTGGGTTTACTTCAGATAAAGGGAACATTGAGATGGACTTATCATGTCCTTTACTTGTATAATTGTTTTAAGATTGATTTTTAAATAAATCTAGACCTAATTCAAGGCTAATCAGACCTATTTTTCTAATATATGTACGATTCCATATATCTTTGGTACAATAGTATCTGAATACTAACTTCCAAGCTTTTTGAACCCGTTAAAATAATTCAGTGTATTTGTAAATTAGCAAACTTTGTAAGTAGGTATGTAGATTTAATAAATAATCAGTGGCGGACTTAGGCACAAGCGTTGGAGGCGGCCGCTTCAGGCCCCACAAGTCAAGGGGCCCCGCCAAGGACCGCACCGGACACGCGACAAATAAAAATTATTGGCGTGGGAATTCACGTTTCTCGCAAAAAGTGAAACAAGACACAGATCATATCATGTACAGGCTGGTAAAAAAAGTGTACGGTTGAAGCATTAGAGTTTCGTACGAAAAGGCAAGCTCTCGGAGCAATACGAAAAATAGGAGCAATAGGAGTATACTGTATTACAACAGCTCTGCGAGGAATGTATCGTCTCTGTCGGTTCGAATGCTGGTCTTCTCGCACAATCAGCGCGGTCATCCGACTACTATGATGACTAATTTCTTGAATTAATGGTTTCTGATAGACATTTGGTGAACAGTAGCGGATTTATGCACAAGAGGTGGAAGCGGTCGCTCCAGGCCCCACAAGTCATAGGGTCCCACACCCTTGCCCAGGATCACAGTGGACATGCGATAAATAAAAATTATTGGCATGGGAACTCACTTTGTCGAGAATAGTGAAACAGGTGAGAACAACAGTTCATATCGTATACAGGCGGGTAAGAAAGATGTACGGTCGACGCAATAGAGTTTCGTGCGAAAAGGCAAGCATTCAGAGTGATAGGTAAAATTTTGTAACGGAATATACTGTTTCGCAGCAGACCTGCAAGGAATGTATCATCTCTGTCGCTCCGAATGGCTTGCCTTCAATGCCTTCTAGCAAACTCTGCGCGATCGTCCGACTTACATTCGGGGAAGGGGAACTGTACCATGCTTTCGAATGGATGAAATTCCTTAATGTCATTTGTCAATTGTCAACACTTCCCAATGCTGAAACAATTTTAAAAAACATCTTAATATTACCGAAATGTAATGCAACTGGAGAACGATCTATCTCCGTTCTTAAACGTGTAAAAAGTTATTTAAGAAATAATCTTGGACAAAGTCATTTTACAAATTTATTAGTAATTTTATTGAAAATGACATTACGCAAAATTTATGTTTTGACTTTGACAATAGAGATTATAGAGATGGCATGTGTATTTAATAACAAATTATGTAAATGAAGGCATATATGATGGCACAAGGCCTATTAAATATGACCTAATTACAGAAATTTACCACGGTTGAACTAGGGAAATTAGTAAGAGTGACCCTAGAAGGATCTGGTCTAATTCCACTGGGAGTTAATTAATTATAATTAGTTAATGCATAAATCAAAAATATAAATAATTAGAAAAAATTAATAGGGAAAGACAGTATTGAAAAATAAGGTAGATGAATTATAATGTTATTAAATTACAAGCTACTTTAGAAAACTATTTTGTTACAAAATAAAATTACATAACAATATACACATAAAGACCTTTAAAGAGTAATAATTTATTATAATACATACGCATAGAATTAGGATTTAACATCTTGGTAAAATAATGTTAAATACTTTAATGATGACCATGCACTTATAGCAAACAACTATTCATTTCTACGTTCTTCATCTGCTGGAAATCTAAAATCATAAACATAATTTAAACAAAAGTTACGTGTAAAAGCAAAAGTTACGTGTTAAGATCGTAAAAATATTGTAATACGTACCTGTGAAACGTTATCACCTTAGAATATTTCCCTTCTGTTCGATTTTTACAACGTAGAACGCTACAATTCAGCATGATAAAGTCTTTTAAATTGTCTTTTATTACTTTTAAGTACTGGAAAAACTCATTGACTTATTGTTCATAATCTTTATACTGTACGGAAATGACCGTGGGAAATGATTTCGCATTTTCAGTGGTTCTATTAAAATGCCATAGATGTCAGCACAAACAATATTTCTAATTATTTGAAATATACAAAGTTAGATAAAGATTAATTTATTTTTAAAAGTTAGAAATTGTTAGTGGACGACTATTATACTCACAATTTTATAGTGATATGTGTATAAATCATATACGGCACCTTAAGACAGCTGTTTCAAGCTTTCTCCTCAGTTAGAGGCAGCTCGTCTGTGATTTATAATAATAATAATAATAATAATAATCGCCTTTATTCAAATAAACAAATAAGCATAAAACAAAAATAAATAAGTAATGAACTCTGCATCTTAAAAAAATATATGTATGTATATAATACTGTATAATAAACAGGTTCTTATAAATAACTAAATAAAACAAAAAATGCTTATTATAATAATTATGAAGGAAGTCTCCAGGCGAAATCTAGCCAAAGGCTACTCTATTTAACCAGGAGACCACCAATACAATAAAGAAATAATTTAGTAGGTAAATAAAATAAATGTAATTGTTTTTTTTTTTATGGGCAGGTAACACGCACAGAAAAACAAAATTTCATTAAAAAAAAATTCTATGTGTTTCAATATTTATTGTAAATCTAAGAAATACTTTTTCAATGAAACCCTGTATGTATCAAAATTCAAGCATTTAATATCAGCAGGAATTGTGTTATATAACGAAACCGCATTGTAAGTAAATCCTCTCCGAAACAAAGCAGTCGTATGACGCGGCATTGTTAACCTATTTGTATTTCGAATATTTACAGAGTGCATTTCAGACCTGGACACCAATTTCGAAGAAAGAACATTGGGAGAATGAATGGATTTACAGAGGGTATAAGTATAGGTGCCTAGCTGATATTTCCAACGGTTATCCATTCTTAACCATCCTAATTCTTTAATATAGTAAGAAACGTGATCATAGCGTCGTAAATTGTATATAAATCTGCAGCACCAATTTTGCACTTTTTGAATGCGATTTTTGTCCTGCAGGTCTAAGCAAGGATAGTAAATAAAATTACAATAATTAAAATGTGATAGCACTAATGATTCCGATAGTAACTTCTTTTGACCAAAACTTAAAATATCTCGATTAGCATAAAGAAGTTTTAGCGATGAGTACGTTTTTTGAAGTAATTTATTAACATGAGACTTGAAACGCAATTTTGTATCGAAAACAATGCCCAGATTTCTTGCAGTATCGGTAACAGGTAAGTACTCATTATCAATCCTTATATTGAGATTAAAATCTGGAGCAGTAATGTAGCTTTTATTACCAAAAAGTAAAAGTTTTGACTTATCCGCATTAAGTTTTAAATTATGTTGTAGTGATAGTTCCTTGATTGAATTTAAATCATTATTGATGTTCTCAAAAGCTTGCACCCTATTGGCAAAGGTAAATGATTTATAAATCTGAGTATCGTCTGCGTAGGCTTGTACTTTGCAATATTTTACTGATTTTAAAATATCAGAGGTGTACATAATGAAAAACAGAGGTCCTAGAACTGAACCTTGCGGGACACCAGAACTGATTTTAAATGTGCCCGAGGTTTGATTATCAACTTTTATTTTCAAGCTTCTGTTTAATAAATAAGAGTTTACTAATTCAACAGCGGTGTTTCCGAAACCATAATATTGAAGCTTAGCACAAAGAAGGGAATGGCTGATGGTATCGAATGCTTTCGAAAAATCGAGTAGTATAAGGGCAGTAATTTCTTTCTTATCTGTAGCATGGATGATCTCATCCGTAACAGTGGCAAGAGAGTCAACGGTACTAAAACCAGATCGGAAACCCGATTGACATTTAGGTAAAATATCATTTCGAATAGAAAAGTCATAAATTTGTTTATATAATACTTTTTCAAATATTTTAGAGATACATGGCAATATACTTATTATTCGTATGTCAGAATATGAATTAGGATTGTTGACTTTTGGTAATGGTAGACCAATTGCTTCTTTCCATTTTAATGGAAAATAACTAATCTCAATACAGCAGTTAATAATATGAGTTATATATTTATCTATGAATGGACTGCAATATCTTAGCATTATAAGGGAAATATTATCAGAACCTACAGCATTAGATTTAAGATTGAATAAAATTTTGTGCACTTCCTCAATAGTAGTTAAAGAGAAATTAAAAGAGTGATTATTAGCGTGTTGGTGGGTACGATAATATTGGATTTGAGTATCACAATTAACTGAGGTAGATTGAACAAAAGAACTAAAATAATTTCCAAGGTCGTTAGGGTTAGCTAGATTAGCGGGTACGTTGTTGTTCTTTGCAAATCGTATGTTTAAATCAGTTAATGCAGACCACATCTTACGAGAATTGCTTTCTAATCCAAGTGAATCTAAATATGCTTTTTTTTCACGACGAATGCTAGATACTGTAAAATTTCTTAATTCTTTATATCTCCTCCAGTCTTCAGGAAGTCTAGTACGTTTATATTTTCTCAGGGCACTGTTACGTTCTCTCATAATAACCCTTAAGTTATCTGTTAACCAAGGTGAACGAGGTTTAGTGACACGTACCTCTTTAATAGGGGCATGAGTGTTGAAAACAGACAAAATAAGAGTTTCAAAGATGGAGACCTTTTTATCTATATCGACTTCTCGAATCATTCGATGCCAGGGAAGTTCTTGCAAATCTGACAAAAAGTTGTTATGGACAAAGTTGCGAAAGCATCTGAATTTAATAATTTTAGGTTCACATTTAGGATATTCAATTTTTAAATTACAAAAAGCTGCTCTATGATCTGAAATCTCGTGGGCCTCTATTGTGCCAAAACTATCAACTATAGAATTACTATTTATAAATATAGGATCTATAAGAGTACTGCTGTTACGAGTTATCCTGGTAGGTTCATTTAGAATTTGTGTAAAATCATATGAATTAAAACAATGATTAATTGGATTATCAACATTAAAGAAATCTACATTCATATCAGCTAAGCATACTAAATGATCCGCAGTGGGAGTTAAAAAAGTCAGTATATCATCTAAATTATTTATGAAGTTATTAATATTATACCATACTGGCCTATAAAACGTTCCTATTATAACAGTTATTGAATGTATTTTAATTTTAGCAAACAAATATTCTAACTCATTATTTAAAGGAAAATCAAATAAAATTTTTTCACAAATAAGATTTGTTTTTATATACAACCCTACACCACCTCCTCTTAAGCCACCGGCTCTATCCTTTCTAAAGAATTGGTATCCCGGTATGGAAACTGCATCATCTACCACGTCAGACGTCATCCATGTTTCGGAAACGAAAAACGCATCAAAATTGTTGCTTTGAATTAAATTTACCAAAGAGTTAAATCCAGTGAACAAAGATCTTACATTTAAATGCCCAATTTTCATATTTTCTACCTACAAAAAAAAACAGATAAGTAAAGTAAAATATAAAATTTAAAAAAAAAACAAAAACAATGATAAAATGACAGCGAAAAACAATATATACCCCTTCTAAAGCAACATAAACAATTTGGTGATCGATCCGATCGCTTCGATAATAATTCTAAAATATATGACTAAAGAATAAAAATATAATATGGCTGTATAGTTTTAGTAATTGATTCATTATTTATAAATTAAACAAGAAACATTGAAAAAATAATAAGAATGTAAGTAACAATGTATTAACGTTGTATTTATACACATACCACTATAAAATTGTGAGTATAATAGTCGTTCATTAACAAAACTCACTTTATTAAAACACGCTTGTGTTCATTTTGTATTTTATTTATGTTAATTTATTTTGTTTAATTAATGTTTTACTTTAAATTATATTTTGAATGCAAATCCAGATAGAAAAAATTATCAACCCAGCTGGAAATCGAACCCTGGGCCTTCCACTTTCTAAGCGACATCTCTACCTCTGAGCTACTGTGTCACTACCAGCATATAAAGTTATTATTAACATATAAAGTTATTATAAAAATTGTTGTTGAATTAACGTAATCTGATGGCTTTAATCCATACATTTAGACCGGTCTATTACATGGAAATCTAAAAATGTTTTGGGAATTTATTATTTCAAATTATATTCAAATGAAGCATTAGATATTCAATCTATTTGTAAAATTGAGTTTATGATTTAGTTACATTAGCAGCGGCGGAACAACACGACGTCCAAAACACATTTAAAAATGTGTCTATGACATTTAAAAAACTGAAGACACCAAAAAAACTACTATTATTAATTTAAATAATTGTTCAAATTTCAGTATTAATTTTAAATAATAAACGATTATTACATTGAGTTATACACGTTTCTTAATTTTTACAATTAACACCTGTTTTCCATAAACTGTGGAGATTGTCTACTTTTGACAAACCAGTATCTCAATCTCAAATTATATTCGAGGTTAAATATTTTTCCTAGCTTCTGGTGTTTTATTACGTTTCTGTGGTCGTAGATAAAGTATAGTGTGTAACACGTACAAAAACGCTAATTTTACACTCGTGTGACTGCGGCATGAGACGAAGTCGGATTATTTAAAAAAGTCTTGGGGAGGAAATCTCTTCCATCCTCCCCACGGTGAATTCGCGCCTGATATTAATAATTATATGTGCTTAATTTTTGATAAAAAAAATGAAAGGTATATAAATTGTAATAATTGATTTATACTATGGTGCCCCAAAAATTTGTAACGCTTCAGGCCCCTTAAGTGTTAAATCCGCCACTGTAAATAATCTTTTTTCTTCAACCGCACGAATATGACATTAATATCAAATTATTTTGTATAAAAAGTAGATCATTTAGGAACTGTTACTGGTTACCATAGCAACTGTACAAAAAAATAATAATTTTTTGTACTAGTACAAAAAGTAATCTGACGTTACGCGTGTCATATTTTTCACTGTGCTCTAACACAGCAGTTCCCAACCTTTTTTGTTCGTATATCGGCAAATGACGTAGCATTTGCTTACGGAAATGTAAGGTAAAAAATTAAAGAAAATAT
This sequence comes from Agrypnus murinus, assembly GCA_929113105.1. Taxonomy (NCBI): domain Eukaryota; kingdom Metazoa; phylum Arthropoda; class Insecta; order Coleoptera; family Elateridae; genus Agrypnus; species Agrypnus murinus. Next base: position 76,787,785 of record OV816028.1, on the reverse strand, counting down.
TTGACAAAATAAATCTTATAATAATAAATTTACTTTTACACTGTGCAAGAAAATCTAAAATAAGTACGTACCTTTTATTTCCCGCATACCAAACCTCGAACGACCAATACGGGAATTGGCCCGAATTCGGCGAATACCGGGAGAGGTCGGAGTTTTTCTCTTTGCGTCAAACGAACGTCGAGAAACGATCGCAAAACGGGGTGCGGCGCCGAAAACCATAACCGGGTCCTAGACACCTACGGTGATCCATCGTTCAAAACCAGAACAAGATATCTCGTTAGGGAGCAGAGATATAACCGAAAACGCTGGCGAGTGGGTTTCGGGAGCGGCGGTCAATCACGAGAATGGGCGGTCGAGAATTGGTTCAAACGACCCTGCAGGCAATCATATAAGTCCTCCAGAAGTGGTTTTCACTTCGGAGCCCGATTAGGCTGGTGGAGGCGACAAAACTTTAGCACGATTCTCGGGTGAAAACGACAAAATAGTCGTTTTGGCTCCTATAGTTTCCGAAATACTGCCTCTCGAAAACAGGCGGAGCCCCCTACAGCAGAGAGGGCTAGAGATACGAAAAAACAATAAATGCAACCAATATCGAATGCCGCCAACACATGTTCGATCGCCCTCAAAAACCCCATGTCATTCCTAGCCTCCGCCCCCGGAAGAGTGAAGCCAAATCACTTTTCCAGTAGAAACGATTGGGACACTGCGCTGACAAAGATTTTGCGGTCAGATTCTTGCCCCGCCGACCGAATTTTGATTGCCTTGCTTGCTTGCCCGTTTGCGTTAATCGGAGACGCAAGACGAAAATTCTTTTGGTTCCGGTATGCCTAGACCCGTGTCCGCCAAACCCGCTTAAAATTCCTAAATGGGAAATTCTCTCTATTACCTATTACTAGATACTACCCCACCACATATGTACGGAGCCAGCGCCTTATATATCACGTATGTGTATACAGTACCGGCTCCGTATTAATTTACTCAGAGTTTACTCTTGGTCAACTCCGATAAACCATTTGCCTCTACGTTAGCTCCAGGATAACACAAATTAAAAAAATTCTTTCGGCAAAATTTTGAAAAATACTGTTATATCTCTGCGGACCGACAAAATTTTCTGACGGACCGGCGCTGGTCCACGGACTGGCGTTTGGGAAACAGTGCTCTAAAAACAATAATAATAATCATTTATCTATTCTTTGATAATCACAAGGCTGCGAAATAGAATGTGTAAAAACTTTCCTAGCCGAGTTATATATCAATCAACGCGTTTTTGTGAGTAGATGAAAATCTGAAAATCTGAAAAAAATCTGACGACTGGTTTCCGGTTAAATCCCGTTATATTAAATTAAAGGATGTGTTTTTTCAATAATTATATCTCAGCAACCGCTTATCCGATTTTAATGATCTTGGGGCCTATTTAAAGCTAAGAGTGAGTTCTAAATGCTTGTATAAAATGTTTGTGAAAAAAGTTCTAGAACTTGGTTTTAAGACTTTTAGAACTTTTTGAGAAATCTTAAAACAAAGTGCTAAAACGTTTTCTTTTTTTTTAAGATGTTCACTGTGAAGAGCATATTTGTTTTAGTAAAAAATCAAAAAATAAGAAAAATCGTACGAGTAGTTCTTCAGAAAAAATTTCTTGAAAATTTCTATGTAGAAAAAATTTTTTTTTTTTCAGATTTAAAGTATAAGTTTCATGTTTTTCTATTGAATTGTTTGTAGAATTTTGAATTTTCGAACAAAATTGATACAAAAGTATAAAATTTAATCTCAAATATGATTTAATTACTGATTATTGGTTAGTTTAATTATTTACAATTAAATGTTACAATTAAATTGTACAAGTACAATAACAATATGATTGAATTCAATTTTTAAGCATTAAAAGGAGATTGTGATCTTTTTCTACCTTTTCTAGAATTAGTAGATGCTTTAGCTTTCAAAAACCAATAATAATCAGGTAACATAAATTTATCGTATCTACCTTGATAAAGTTTTTCAGCCATTTTAATATCTTGATGAAAACACTACAATTAGCTGGAAAATCATTGATATGCTTATCCATAATGTGAAGCTTGTAGGACATTGCTTCATGACTTTCAACTAATTCACGAGCAATTTACCACGATTTACCAAGGAAATTTGTACAAATGTTTTTAAATGATATCCAAGCTCTTCTTTCAGTTGATAAAAAAAATTTTTCAAATATCTAGTTGTGAATTATCGCTTTTTAAAAGTTTACGTATTTCTGAACTTGAGCGTTTTCATCAAGATATTAAAATGGCTAAAAAACTTTATCAAGGTAGATACGATAAATTTATGTTATCTGATTATTATTGGTTTTTGAAAGCTAAACCATCTACTAATTCCAGAAAAGGTAGAAGAATGTCACAATTTCCTTTTAATGCTTAATAATTGAATTCAATTATATTGTTATTGTACTTAAATTTAATTTAAGTAAAATTTAATTGTAAATAATTAAACTACCCAATAATCAGTAATTAAATCATATTTGAGATTAAATTTTATACTTTTGTGATACAAAAGTATAAAACGAAATTGATACAATTTCGATTCATACGAATTACGAATTCAAAATTCTACAAACTGAAATTTATACTTTCAATCTGAAAAATTTTATCTTTTTTCTACATAGAAATTTTCGAATTTTTTTTCTGAAAGACTACTAGTACGATTTTTCTCATTTTTTGATATCGTACTAAAGCAAATATGCTCTTCACAGTGGGCATCTTAAAAAAAAGAAAACGTTCTAGGACTTCTGTTTTAAGATTTCTCAAAAAGTTCTAAAAGTCTTAGAACCAAGTTCTAGAACTTTTTTTAGAAACAATTCTATAGACGCATTTAGAACTCACTCTTAGCTTTAAATAGGCCCCAAGATCATTAAAATCGGATAAGTGGTTGCTGAGATATAATTTTTGAAAAAACACATACTTAAATTTAATATAACGGAATTTAACCGGAAACGCGACGTCAGATTTTTTCAGATTTTCATCTACTCACAAAAACGCGTCGATTGATATATAACTCCGCTAGGAAAGTTTTTACACTTTTTATTTCGCATCCTTGTGATAATTACACATTTGTAAGTATTTCTTAATTACATTAATATTAAAATTGTCCCTTTTTACTAGGAAACAAGAATTTCTTTAAAAAATTGCAATAAATAAAAAGTAGTTTAACGTCATGTTGTTTGTTCTAAATAGTCCTTTCAGGGACATTACTAGTTAAAAGCGGTTGGGGAAAAATAGTATGTTTAATTTATACAAAAGGTGCATCTTTTGTACTAATTAAACAAACAACTATTTTTAACGCTACATCTTCATTTAAATAAATACACTTCTTTTTGCATTATAAACACTCATCAAGGTACAGTTGAGGAATCAATATAGTTTACACTTTAGTTTTGCCAGTGTATGTAGAAGCTCATAAAAAGCTAATGGTATAACTCCTTATATTTGCTTTTATGCAAATTTGCTTCAATAAGGAATTATTGTTAAATTATGAAACGTTAAACTTTGACATTTTGTTATCATAACCCTAAAATCTGTGTAGCAGAGATGATGCGATTCAAGTAAGTTGTGACCTTTGAATTAAAGAGTATTTATTATTGGCATTATTTTAGATTATATGAGGTCTTCACTTGCTACTTTATAATGAAGTACTTTGTGAGTACTCAAGGTTATTTTAACGTTAAAATATATCCAGTCCTCTTTTTAAAACAAAACAGAAGTTCTGATTTTATTTACACACTTCGATTATGCACAAACCTGGTGTCTTTATTTTATTTATAGTTTACATGTTACTCTTTCTGTGTACAAAAATTAGCCATCTTATTTACTTTAATTACCCCATTAGAAACTCATTCTTTTCGATTGCATTTTTTATTTTCTTAGTGTTATTTATTTTTACATTACAAACTGGCCTGGCTTAGGTCATTATCCCATCATGGTTACTGCAAACTCCATTGAAACTGGATTAATTATCTATTACATTATTTTAATAAACAGATTGCTTCTCTAGTAACCGTCGTCAAGGCTATCTTGCATTAAAATATTTTACATTTCTATGTATTCTATTTACATTTTTCTTTTCAGGGATAACTTTGAAGTTTCCAGTGAGTGGAAACAATACAATAAATTTTTTAACTAAATTATAGTTATGTACAAAGAACGAATCAATAAAAATCAACTCACACTTGAACCATGTTGTGATAATTTATTTTTCTATTCAAAATGCAATTATTAATAACAAAAGGCAAATAGCAAATATCTAATGGTTCTGTAAATGCTGCGATAGAAATCCAAATAACTTCTAACTTGAACAACTGAGGCAAATGCTATTATAAGTGCTCTGATAGAAATATCATCACATTACATAAACATAGTTTATTAGCAGTTAATTCGTTACTGATTACTTTTCCAATTATCTATAAGTATCTAAACAGAAATATTCCAGTACAATTCTATTCAGTTAAACACATATGAAAATTAATCTGTTTGCTTTTGATATTATTTGTGGAATATCACAAGGCCGTGCCACACTAATTCGTGTTTTCATTTCAAACTGATACAGACATATTTCTGTTTTCGAATGTAAGAGAAACTAGGAGTCGAATTAAGAAAGCAAAAACATCCTTTATTACTTTAATAAAGAATGTTTTTATAGACTTTTCTTTTTTTTCAATTTGTTTCAATCAAGTTTAGTTTTAGTGAAGTAAACAATGTTAACGTTATAAAGGCAAAAGGCAACAAAGAGTTTGGTACAGAATACAGATGGGAATTTGTTCACTGTTCCGACTAACTGTAAAAGACATCCCACACTACACATCATTAAAACGAAGCACGTAACTTTGGTGCTATCCATAAGTGGGTGTTCTGTGCCAATGTCAGGGGAAGTTGTAATGAATGTCCATTGTCTTATCGTCTGGCCATAGTTGAATTCCACAAATTCTCATATTACTGCAATATCTAATTTGCTTGATAATAATAAGAACCTATTTAGGTGATTAGTAGTTGAATAGTGTTTTAGATTAACTTGAAGATTGTTTGAGGAATGTGTTGTGTATAATTCTTAATTTGATGTAACCCTACAATTTACTTGCAAAAGCAATTTCAAATTTTGTATTTAGATCACGACTGTCATCAAGGTGATGACCCCATTTTTTGAGGTTGCATAAACATAATTCAAGCGATTATGTATGCCCTTTAAGACTTTAACTACATAGACACGATCACATTATTTTACTACGTGTATGTTTTACTTTACTTAAAGTAAACCTTTACTTAACAATCCATTAAACGAAATACCAAAATTAAATATAACAACGGAGAAGCTTGAAATGAAAGTAATATTAGGAGATAACTTTAGAATTTATGAGGCATTATATTATATCTGTTTGCAAGAAACAAATTTATAATACACTCTACTACCCTCTACCAGTAGTAGCTATAAATCTAAAAATTTTCTACACAATCTAAACCCTTTTTATTTCTAAGTCTTTAAGTAATTCTAATAAATAAGAGGTATAAGAAAGTGGCATAAAGGATTATGTTAAGAATGTTTAGGAATCTATTGATTTAACTACTATCCCTAATAATTGTTGATAATAATAATAATAATAATTGCTACAACCCATAGCCTGGAAACCAGGCCCCGGAAGCTATAAGCTTGTGCGGGAGGGAGGGGGCGATTATTATTATTACGTAGGCCCTAAGTGCGACTGCAGCCGACTTACAGATGGAACAGCGCAAATCCCACATTTGTATCACAGCTAAGGAAAACTGCAGAAAACCTTAACCAGATCTGCCGGCACCGGGAATCGACCGCGGGTCGCTTGGGTGAAAGTCCAGCACTCTAGACATTACACTACCAAGGCTGTTTCTGATGTCTAGGAACATTAGTTATAAAATATCTAAGTACATTAGTACTCTAAGGCACCTAAGTAACTAAATAACATCTTAAAGTAATCTCTAACTGGGTCCATTTTACCTAAAATCTTTGGGTTCGGTCCGACTCAGAATAAACGGAATTCTTTCAAACAGAATGGAAAATTAATACATACCTTTTTTTGTACAAAGAAGTAATGTCGTAGACACGTTGCAAATTGGAACTATCTTCAGACAGCAGTGCAAAAAAACTCTGCACATTATGAACACTATGATTATAAAAAAATCATCTGATAATTTAATGCTATATTATTTTATTATTGTATCCACTACCCACACTCATGTGGGTATAGCGCTACCTAAATAAAAGTATCTTCTTCTTCTTTCTCATTTCCTGGTGCCCTTTCAAGCGTCGGATTGTGGGTCCAGTCGTTTTCTAACCCATTCCTTCCATACTTTCCTGTCTGTTGTTAATCTTTTCATCTCAGTGAGGGATTTCCCAAAGTCTTCGATTTTTTCTATCCAGCTCTTTCTTGGTCTTCCCCTCCTTCCTCTCTTCACCTTCCCCATTTCCATTATTCTTTTTTTCTTTTTGCCAGACTCTCTTGCCAAACCAGTTTAGTTGTTTTCTTTCTATTCCTTGCGTTATCGGTGGTTGCTTCGCGATCTCTCTTATTTGTTCGTTTCTTACATGTTCCCACTTGGTTATTCCCGTAATTTTTCTCATATGTTTCATTTCTATCGCGTTTAATTTCTCTACGTGCTTCTTCAATAGGGTCCAATTTTCAGCTGCATATGTAATTGTCGGTACCGTTATTGCGCTGTGGATTTTTGTTTTCACATCTGTTTTAATTTGCCTGTTTCCTAGAACTGTTTTATTTATTGAGTAATAAATCTTCGTTGTCTTATTTGCTCTGTTGGCTATTTCTGTGTCTTTTTCCCCTCGTTTGTTAATATAGATCCTAGGTATTCGTACGTTGTAACTTTTTCTATCGGTACTCCCCTGCAAGTGATCTCTGCTTCCTGTTTTTCATTAATTGCCATTAGCTTCGTCTTACTTATATTGAACTCCATCTTCATGTTATGTATCTCATTGGCCCAGGTATCTATTAGATTCTGCATTTTTTCTTTCGAATGACCACGTCATCTGCATACAACAAGCTACTAATTGTTACTGGCTCTAGGTTTTTGAATCCCACTACCGTCTTCAGTTCTGTTTTGCTCTTGATTATTTTTATTATTTTATCCATTATCAACACAAACAGTAATGGACTTAAACTGTCCCCCTGTTTTATGCCCCTCTTCATCTCAAACATTTCTTATTGATGTCCCGCTATTCGTAATTTGCCTTTTGCTGTGTTAATTGCAGTTCTTATTATTCTTATTAGCTGGTGTGGTACTTCTAACTGTTCTAATATGCCCCATAATGCCTGTCCTTTTACTGTGTCGAACGCTGCCTTTAGGTCTATAAATACTATATATAATTGTTTTCCTTCCTCTATCGTATTGTGTATTGCGGTTCTTAATATGTATATATTTTCATTCGCTTGCCTTCCTGGACGAAACGCCGATTGCTCCTCCTCAATTTTATGCTCCACATAGTCTCTTAGCCGTTTTTCTATTATTCTTGTAAATAGTTTGTGGGTCGTTTGTGCTAAGCATATGGCCCTATAATTCTCACATTTTGATGTCTCTCCCTTTTTATAGATTGGGACTATTAGGTTAACTTCCCATTCTTCTGGTATTCTTTCCTGTGTCTATGCTTCCTTAAATAGGTTCCACAGCCATTCCTTCCCATCTTCTCCTAACCATTTTATCATTTATGGAGTTATCTCGTCTTCCCCGCTCGCCATTCTCATTTTCATCTTTTTTATTGCCTCCTGTAGTTCTTCCCTTGTTATCTCCTGAATTACATTTGTACCTGTTTCTGTTTCTCCCTCTTCCTCCGTTCCTTCTCTGAACTTATCCTCGTAAAACTCTTTCCAGGTTTCCAATCTATTTGCTTTGTATCGCTTTCAGTTCTTTCCTGTTTGACCCTCTTAACTTTTTTATGGTAGTCCAGAATTCTTTTGCGTCTACTATGTAGTTGTCATTTATTATCTTCTGCAAATTTTTTCCAATTCAATTTCTTTGCTTCATTAATCGCTGTTTTTACCTTGTTCCTTTTTTCTATGTGGTTTTCCCGGTCTTCTCTTCTTTTCCTTCTTATGTACGTCGTCCATGCTTGCTTCTTTTCTTTAACTAGTTTCCTTATCTCTTCGGTCCACCATTCCGTCCTCTTTAGGTTTTTACTAATTTTCCTTCTTCCGCATACTTCTTCCGCTGCCCTTAAGGTTGTTTCCTTGAATATTTTCCACCTGGCCTCCAGCACTTCCCTAAGAGTATCTAAATTATATTTTTTTGTCAAAAACAGAAATGTGCGACTTAATAAAATGTTATGTATCTTTAGATACATTTGTAGGTCAAGTTAAAAAAGGTTTTTCCAATATATACAATATGTACATATAACAGGTTTCTCCCTTGTTTCACTTGTATTTATTATTTACTAGGGAAACCTCGTCAAGACACGACGGTCAAAAGGATTGAAGGATTTCCTTATATACAACATTCGTTGTTTGATTACAATCCTTCGGATTTTTATGAATGATTGTTTAAATAAACAACCAAACATAACCAGTTCTCACCTGATTCTCACTATACGGCAGGCTACCAACAGTCACCGAACCAACGAAAAACATTGTACTGTACATTTTATATTCACATCAATCATCACAGGCACGGACCGTCGCGACCATATATAATATACAGCACAATGTTTTGTCGGTCCGGTGAGTGTTGGTAGCCTGCCGTATAGTGAGAATCAGCCTTAACACTTCTCTCTTCCATCTTACCCTCCTCTCTTCCGATATATCATTCACTCTGGCTTACCCCTCCCCACCGGTTTATTCTACATACATACATACGCAAATTCTACCATACGAAATGATAAGAATAAAATTAAAAATCGATCTTGTTTAAAAAATTCTTGAAAACGTCTATTAGTACATATTTGAAAAACATTACATAAACATAGTGTTGGCAATTTCCGGAAATTTATTTTTTGGTAACTTTCTTTGGAAATATTTTCGAAAACTTATTGAAATAGCGAATGTAAAAAAAAGCTGATTCCCAAAGTGTGTTCTGTGAAACCCTGGGGTTTCGTGGAAATATTTTAGGGGTCTGCGGGACCAGTTGTCCTGTAATATAAAAAAAGGATACCACTTGCAAAGCTTTAAACTTTCCTACAATAACGGCCTAATTAGTATTTTATTTGTTGGTGCCCTTTGCTACCACATATTTTTGTGAAATACAAAGAAAATATCGCGATAAGCTGGATGCTACACAAAAATCAGCCTTGTGTTTTTTAAATATAACGATTTCTTTAATATAAAGTATTTACAAGAATGAATTCCTAGAACAAATACTTATTTATGAAGACAGTATAATATGTAACTTAAACTAACAAAGGCTAAGTGAATGAAACATCTAAGTAATAGAATTCTCCTTAACTATATAAATATTATACTAATATATGTTATTATTATTATTATTATTGCATTTTGTTATTAATACATATATGCGGGTTAAAGGGAAAAAATGCGGTTTTCAACTAATACGGGCTTGTCTAAAATTTAATAATCGTGAATAGTTCCAAAAGCTACCAACGCTGGTGACCGAGAGGGCGCTGCAAGTAGATTGTCCTTCTCTTGCGTATCAAAATAAATGTTTTAGATTGTATTATTTAAAAATATAAAACTTAAAAAAATACATATATTAAGTAGTGTTGACTAATATACAAAACGAAAGCTTCAATATAAAAAAAGAAACACGAAATACGGCCCAGAACTCTCAAACGAACTGGAACAAAAATAAGCCTTGTGTTTTAAATACATAGATTAATTAGCAGTGCCATAACAAGATGATTGCGCACATTATATATAACAATCACTTTTCTCCACAAACAAATATACCCATAAAAAAATAAAACAAGAGCCAAAATAGTATAATACTTACATACCTTTAAAGCTTATACGTCTCATTAATTCAGCTTATACTCAGGCGTCGTGGGTGTTAATGGCAACGACTTACTGATTAGGAATAAAACGCAGTAACAATAATAAGATAAAGGACGCCACCTAAATGTATTGATGTTATGAAATAGTTATCCAAAATGAAGAAATCCACAATTTTGGAACGGATTCCCTTTAGAATTTATGTAAGATTCTTTTAAACAAATCTTTCTTTTAATATTAAAATTTAGTTTATGAATGGAACACCAACAATTTGTCGTGCCGAAATATAGCATTGAATATTAATTGTGAAGTTTATATATTAAAATAAAAAATAGCTATTGTACAATATAAACTCAAAAGTAACCTACCTGCATTATTACTTCAAACATTTTAGCTTAATTTTGGGTTCCCATTTCGAATACATTTTCCAATAATATTTGTAATATAGAAACAATCTAAAATCTTGCTATTAGAAGAAAGAAATTCGACTAAATTTGTCGAAAAACTCTTACATAAAGCATGTGACATTAATCCTTTCGTTACAGCTCTTAGTAATTCTTTATTTCACAATAACGTAGATAGCTTAATTTATTAAAACAAAAGCCCAATGTTTATACAAAACAAAATATTACTAACATTGTGATCTGAAGGAAACGTTGAGGGAACGATACTTTACAATTTTATAAAATAAATAAAAATTAGTAAAAGTTTCACAGTTTTATTAAAATATAACCTGACAATATTATATTATATATACCCTGAGTTTGTCTTTGTATATCTCAAAGGCTTCTAAAATGTCTAATTTGCGTTTGTTATTACAAAAATGTAGGAATTTAATATTATTTTGAGGGGTCATTGTGTGATTTTGTTCTAAAAGGTGTTTGGCGTAATTAGATTTTTCAGGATGTTTATTTTTGTAATGACGTACGTGTTCTTTATATCTTATGTCAAAATTTAGAAGTGTTTGTCCAATATATACCGAACTACAAAAAGAACAATTTAAACGGTAAATGTCCGATTTCATGATATCATGTGTTCTGTCTTTAGCATTAAATAAAAATGAAAAAGTGTTAGTGTTGGTTTTAAATGGTATTTTATAATTGTTGGTTTTTCTTAGTATATGTGCAATTTTTTGTGATATTTTGCCAAAATATGGTATAGATATGTAATTTGTGTCTTCTGTTTGATTGTCAATGGGATAAATTCTTTTGATAGCTAACCTATAATCTTTTTGTTTAATTAAAGTGTCAATCATGTTCGGATTGTAATGATTTGCATGTGCTAGTTGTTTAATAGTTGATATCTCTTTGCTAATATCTGATTTTGTTAGTGGAATAGTTAAAGCTCTGTGATGATGATGATCTGAAGGCTGCTATTTTATGTGAATTCATTGATAACCTCAAAAGAACTGTCAAAACAAGCTAAAATGTCATCAACATAACGAAACCAGAAGATAATGTGTTTAGAGAGGTTTAATTCAAATATTTGATCTTCGAACTTATCTATAAATATGTTAGCTAATAGAGGACTTAGAGAATTACCCATAGGTAAACCATCCTTTTGTAAATAAATTGTGTTATTAAAAGAGAAATAATTTTGACTTATACAAAGGTCAAATAATTGAATTAACTCTAACCTTTTAACTAATTCTATATTACTATTGATCAAGAAACTATCTAATAAAGGAATACGTCCTTGTGGGGGAATTCTGGAGAACATGTTGCAAATATCAAAACTAACAAGTTTTGAATGTGGTGGAAGATGTATGTTTTGCAACTTATCTACTAATTCTAATGAATTTCTAACAGAGTATTTCGATTTGTAACCTATCGTGTTAATAATTTGGTTCAGTTTTTTGGATAAAATGTGATTAGGTGCATTGATGTATGATACAACTGGTCTTATTGGCATATTCTGTTTATGTGTTTTGACTAGTCCATATAGTTTAGGTGGTTGTGGGTTTTTATTAATGATTTGTTGCTTTTCTAATTCTGAAAAGCAGATATTGCAGTTTTCTAAACCTTGCTTTATTTCTTTTTGGAATTTTGTGGTTGGGTTTTTGTTTAATGTTTCTAAATTTTCTTTATTAATAAATTCATTAACTTTTTGTATGTAAATATCTTTTGAAAGAATTACCAAAGTGTTACCCTTATCTGCTTTAACAGAAATTAGATTTTTCTCTGTGATTTTGTGTTTTATAGATTGAAGAAGTGATATGTTAGATGTGTTGTACTTTTTGTTCTGTTTCAAAGACATCTCTTTTAACAAATTCGAAATTTGGAATTTTGCATAGGTATTATGATCTTTCTTAAGTATAGTTTTGCATTCAACGGCCAAGATTTCCTTAATTTTGTTGGTAAATTTTGGAAAAGGACAAGATTTGAAACCTTTGTTAAGAAATTGTGTTTCTCTGTCATTGAATATTATATTCGACAAGTTTATGAAACGAGGATAAAAGTTTGCAGTGTTCTGACAATTAAGGTTATTTTGTAGTGTACCTACGTTTTTGTTGTACAAGTCGATGAAGTTTATTTTTCTGTGTGGTGCATTTTTTGAATTTAATGTGACTGACGGTTTCTCTAATGTCAAAATCTAAGATGTCAAATTGGATATTGTGTAATTTATGAGTAAGTTCTGTATGGAGTACCTTTATATAAACGTGCATATTGTCTCTTATACTAAACCATTTCTTCGATTCTTCTTTGAGCCATCTTCTTTTGGCATTCCTAATCACTTTTTCGGTAATAGAATTCTTGGTTCTGGTAGTGATGTTTACGTAGTTAGTAATAACCTGACGTTTCAGACATTCTTGGTTAAACCAAACATTCTGACTTGCGATTCCGTGTTTGATCATAAGTGTCTTGTATAACTTGGCTTGTTCTTCTAACGAAGACGAAATAATCTGGTTTATTGTTTCCAGCCTTACTTTGTGGAACTTCATAATCATGAAATAAATAAAGATTAGTAAAAGTTTCACAGTTTTATTAAAATATAACCTGACAATATTGTTTCGACAGCTATGCTGTCATTATCAAAGGTAATATTTAATTCTGATTATTATTATTATTTTATCTAGTTACCTATTTTTGTATCTACCTTAGCGGCGTGTTTGTTTATAATTATATTACCTTTGATAATGACAGCATAGCTGTCGAAACAATATTGTCATGTTATATTTTAATAAAACTGTGAAACTTTTACTAATCTTTATTTATTTCATGATTATGGAGTACCACAAAGTAAGGCTGGAAACAATAAACAAGTTTACAATTTTACATTAACAACGGAATCTTGGGACGCTGCAATCATTTCCAATACTATCTGGTTTCATTATTATTAAATCACAAACTTGAACTAATAATAAACTTAAACATCGCTTAAATAATGAGTTGAAATGTTGAAATGACAGCATAGACAAATTCCCCATATCCTCAAAATGCATCAAGTCACAAAATTAATATATAACAATAGAAGAATAAGACTGAAAAATAAGAAAAGACTGGGGAAAACAACAGGTGAATAAGGTCTTGTGAATAAGGTTACTTCATCTAAATTGTTCCAAAGGTCTTTAAAGAGCAAGAACAGTTCATCAAAGAAAAGTAATCACTCTAGCATAAGTAGTAAAGTTAAAATAAAGCTACAGTTATTACAAGAGGAAAGGGACTTATTAAAAAAGGAAAGACAACTAGCCAAAGAAGCTAGACTAATATTAGATGGGGATGACTCAGACGATAGTCAAAATATTTGCGATGAAGAAATAAGAGAGACTGATACCTTGGCAAATAAAATTTTGTCTATGCAAATAGAGGAATGTAAAGGTAACGGACCTACATCTTCATATGATAAACAGCCTCTCACCTTCAGTACAGTAAATTATACCAAATTAACACCACAACAATGCGCTTCAAGAAAGGCTATTTCAAAAGAACTTCCAATCTTTGCTGGGAATTCTTACGATTGGCCGCTATTTATAAGTAGTTTTGAAAGAACTACAGAATTATGTGGGTTCAATAACGACGAAAATCTATTGCGGTTACAAAAATGCCTTAAAGGTGCTGCTAAAAATGCCGTTTCTAGTTTTCTTATACAACCTGATTGTGTTCCACAGATAATAAAAACATTAAACATTCTCTTCGGCAGACCAGAGCAAATCATAGAAGCTCACATAAATGTAATTCGCCGGCAGCCATCACCAAAGGCAGAAAAACTGGAAACCTTGGTTGAGTATGCCTTAGCAGTAAAAAACCTATGTGTTTCTCTGGAAACTGCAAAATTAAACGAATATTTAAATAATCCTATGCTTATGCATGAGTTAATTGAAAAGCTGCCTTCCCAAATAAAAATAAATTGGGCTATGCATAGGAGTACTTTACAAAATTTCAAAGGTCTTACTGATTTTGCGGACTGGGCATTTAATATTGCCACGAATGTATGTACAGCTTTGCCGTCTATTGCAGTGTCCAATCAAATTAAACAAACTCATCATTATCATGAACATTCAAATAACAATTCGAGTAAGCTGACTCTGACATTGCAATGTAAGGTATGCTCAGGAACCTGTACAAACGTTATTCAATGTCAATCATTTTGCGCACATCCTGTAGAACAGAGATGGAAATTAGTAAGAAACTTACGACTCTGTAGATTATGCTTAAGGAAACATAAATTTCCATGTAAGTATCCTGTAAAATGTAACAAAGATAATTGCTAACGGAAGCACCATCCACTCCTTCATTTCGATGAAACAAAATCACCGCCAGAATATCAGAGTACTCAAAAAAGTTCAGAAATCGAAGTTCAACCTCATCATGTATCAATGTTCCCCAAGGACAAAGGTAATCAAATTAGCTACCAAAATATTCGTTTTAGAATTCTTCCTGTTCAGTTAACTAATGATACTAAAACAATTCAGACATATGCATTTTTAGATGAAGGTTCTTCAGTAACATTAGTAAATGAATCTATTATAAAGAAATTAAATATACAAGGAACTGAAGATCCACTTTGTCTGAAATGGACAGGCGATCAAGAACGTATTGAAAATGATTCGCAGAGAGTCCTATTAAAAATAGCAGGTGATTTCCAGGAAGCAAGGCAATTCCATATTACTGCTAGAACGGTAAGAAATTTGAATCTTCCAATACAAACACTGGATTCTCAAATACTGACTGAAGATTACCAGTACTTAAGAAAAATACCAGTAAAATCTTATAAAGAAGCAAATCCAGAAATACTTATTGGGTTGGATAATTGGAAACTAGCGATACCACTACGTATAAAAGAAGGTAAAGAAGGAGAACCTATAGCAGCAAAGTGCAGCTTAGGATGGTCTGTATTTGCACTTCACATACAAACACATGTACCTAAGTATAATTATCACATATGCGAATGTACAACAAAGAGAATAAGTAATGAACAACTCTTTGAAGCAGTAAGGGATTACTTTTCAATAGAAAGTTTAGGGATACGACCTTGTAGCATAGCTTCGTAAGAATTAGCTAGGGCTAGAAAAATACAAGAAACTACATTATCTCAAAATCAAGGTAAATATAACATTGGCTTGTTGTGGAAATATGATCATGTAAAATTCCCATATAGCAAAAATATGGCAATAAGAAGATTGGAATGCATAGAGAGACAATCAAAAAATAATCCTGAAATAATGGTGAGAATGAATGAACAAATTCAGGATTTTACTAAAAAAGGTTACGTGAGACAGCTTACTTCAGAAGAACTGTTACGTCCACGTGAAAAGGTATGGTATCTTCCTATATTCCCTGTGTTTAATCCTAACAAACCAGGAAAATTCCGAATTGTATGGGACGCTGCTGCTGAAGTCAATGGCATAAGTTTAAATTCTTTGTTATTAAAAGGAGATGATCAGTTAGCTTCACTATTAGGAGTACTTTTACGTTTTCGTGAAAGAAAAATCGGATTCTCTGCAGATATAAAAGAGATGTTTCTTAGAGTTGGCATCATAGAAGAAGATCAACATGCGCAACGTTTTCTATGGCGTAATGATAAACCTGAAAATGATTTGGATACGTACGTTATGACTGTTATGACCTTCGGGGCCACCTGTTCACCGAGCTGCTCTCAGTACGTAAAAAATACCAATGCTCAGAAATATTCCTCCGAGTATCCTCGGGCTGTGGAATGCATTATCAGAAATCATTATGTAGATGACTTACTAGATTCGGCAAATACTAAAGAAGAAGCAATAGAAATTGCAAAACAAGTAACCTTCATACATTCAAAAGGTAATTTCGAAATAAGAAACTGGCGTTCTAATTCACAAAAACTAATGAAAATTATGAATTCCGTGACAGCAGATCACGTACAAATAACAGGGATCGACAAAAATACAGAAAAGGTTCTTGGTATGTGGTGGGACCTAACCACAGATTGTTTTATTTTCTCTCTACGTTTCAATAAAGGAAATAAGGAAATTTTAAAAGGAGAGAAGAGACCTACAAAAAGAGAAATTTTAAAAATCATTATGTCGATATATGATCCGTTAGGTCTCCTCTCACATTTTTTAGTTAAAATTAAAATTTTACTACAAGAAATTTGGAAAAGTAAAATAACATGGGATGAAACCATTAAAGATGAACAATTTGCTAAATGGCTTGAGTGGCTTAAACAGTTGTCAGATATAGAAAAACTCAACATACCTAGGTGTTACCTCAATAGTTTGCAAAATTGGGATAACACTGTTGTTCAACTACATGTATTTGTTGATGCTAGTGAACAAGCTAGTGCTGTAGTTGGCTATCTAAGAGTCAATAAAAATAGTAATATAGAATGCATACTGATTGGATCAAAAACTCGTGTAGCTCCTCTGAAACTTCAAACTATTCCACGTCTCGAGCTAGATGAGGCTGTAATGGGAAGCAGATTTGCACACACCTACCGTTCACATCTTTCTATACAAATTAAAGAAACTTATTATTGGTCTGATTCGCTTATCGTATTAAACTGGCTACGAATGGAAGAACCGAGAAAATTAAACAAATACGTCGCCTACAGTTCTTGTGTTCCAAATAATAAGAAAATGTGCAATTTGTCATACATTAGGTTGTGCGTTTTGTTTACAAGTATTTGGGGTTCATGAACTTGACCGAATACATAAAATTTAAGTATAAACAACCACCTGCTATATTTTAGCTCAATAAAACTGAGTGTAGCGAATCTTTCCAAAAAATTGTTCCCGTCCCAAATTGTAGATTCCCGTCGCAACTTTTTCTAACAATAATAACAAACATTTTGGGTGACGTCCTCTATAATTCTGCTTGTTTACTCCTGTGCTTAATCTGAAATTAGTGAGCTTTTCTGATTAATACCCACGACATCTGAAAATAATTTGATTAAGCTAGTAGTCTCGGCCGGAGTTTCATTGCGTAAGTATACGTTTTAATTTTGTGGAATTTTGTATTATTACAATCGCGAAACTTTGATTTGTTTATTTGAAAGGTTTATTGTTACACTTTTTGTATAGATTGGAGTTTTAGATACTTTATCTTTATACAGTCATAATCTACTATTATTATACAGTTTATTGGAGAAGTTAAGACTTTTGTTATTATTGAAAGCACTACCCAGAACGTATTAATTCAGAGCAATATTTATTGTGCAGTTCACTCTATAAATATTGTGCAAAAAACAGAATGCTATTAATTAGTTCAGATCAGTTATTGAATTTTTAACTAGTCCATTAAGTTTTTATTTTTAAAACTAAGGAATTTAAACTTTTGGTCGTATTGAACTGGTGCCGCTTGTCTACGGTCGGTCGTAGACAGGTATTTTCGAAAATAAGCGATGGAAGCATTAACATTTACGTCCTAGTTCAATTCTTTGGCCAGACTTCTTGTTTCAAGAATTCAATGTAACAGCATTTCAAAGTATAATACACTTTCCTTCTTGCTGCATTAGGTTGTGTTTTGAAAACTCTTCGATAGAAAAAACGCTGGTTCTTGTTTATACTATTTTAATGACAACTCTATTTTATTTTTTTTTTTACATTGCATAGAAACGAGAATGTACTCTAGCCTTCTTTAGAATTATACATTTAAAAATACGTAACATTACAGCCCACCTTGAAATAACGTGGTATTTCAACAAACTGAAATAAGTAGTTTATTTAATAAGATACTATGGTATCACTAATAACAATTTAAGGCAAATGATACATTAGCATTGTGCATTTAATGCAAGATAAAACTTTCTGTAAATAAACACAAAATAAGTATTAACACAATTAAGATAATGTTAATAACAGCTGATTATAAAAACTAGTCCACTGGCAATACACACAAGCGATGCACTGAACGTTTAATAGTGCGATTGCCTGAGATTCTTAAGATCACGTTACGGATAACTCCGTGGGATGCACGTTGTATTTCGAGCACCCTTCCTAAGGCCCAGCATAATGGGGGTTGGTTTTTCTCTTGTATAAGGACTAGTGAATTCTTCTGCAGTAAGTCAGCATGATTTTTTGACCATTTAACACGACGCTGAAGTTCTGGGATAACATCAGCGCTGCATCTTTTCCAAAAAATCTGAACAGTTTGTTGCATTCTTTCGTATAAAGATAGGCGATTTGGGTTAAGATGCTGGAGATCACGTTCTGGGAATGCGTGCAGTGATTGACCAATAAGGAAGTGCACAGGAGTTAGAGGAGAAAGATCGTTCGGATCGGACGAAAGTGGGCATAGAGGTCGCGAATTTAAAACTGATTCAATCTGAGCCAGAACTGTGGTCAAATCTTCAAATGTGACTCTAATGTTGCCAAGAGTTCTTTTTAAATGACATTTTATGGATTTGACTGCACTTTCCCAAATGCCACATTGATGAGGTGCTGTAACGGTGTATTTTTATCAGTCCTGAATAAATATAGTTTTGTCTACATATTTACTGAAAAATCTTAATTCCGGTCCTCCAAATTTGCGTTCTTCTTGCAATATAAACTCGTGTTAGTATTTGGTACAAATAAACCTATAAAAATTATTTTAAAAGGTTGTGTTTCAAATCTTCTTAGAATTATAAAAACATTTAGGCAATAAATTATTTCTTTCTGTGTTTTATTTACGCACGTGTACGTTGGTTAAAATGGCTTCGTTATTAAAACCTTGAAAATTAATAAATATGGTTCGTGGTAAATCTAACTTTATATAGTTCCCATAGATATTGCAGTTTGGTGTTCCGTGAAAATACTATAAACAATCTCCTTTATCTAATAAATGACGTTTGCTACGTGTTAAAAATCTCTTTCGGTTATTTGCATCTGCGCCTAAAAACATGATACGTCTGCAGGACTTGTTTTAAAATAACATCGGTTTTCATTTTCTCCTTCGTGAAAATAAAACTGCGTAATTTCTAGCCTTTTAGGGTCAAAATCTAGTATTGGAATTAAGAAAACTTCCCTTATTATCAACACGTGGACTGTATAGCTTTGATTTGTTTAGGCCAAACCACGCGACCCCGCTATTGGTTGAAGTCGACTTGCATTTAAATAAAAAGCATTCTGATATAAAAGGAGGAGCGTTTTAAAAAACAGAGGGTTCACTTGACTTGAGTTGCTTATTCGAGACAGTGCAGTCTAACAATTCAGTCAATGGTCTAAATACAGTACAGTTTATAGATAAAAATGGCTCGATATTTCGTGAAGGGCCATTAAATAATTATTTTTATGTCCGATTGCATTATAAAGTACTGTTTATTGTATTGTTTTGCGGCAGTGAACTGACTTATTATTGTACTCGTAAAATAAAGTGGTAGTAGTAAAATAAAGTATATAGTAGTAAAATAAAGTATGACAACTGTATATTACATGTCAAATTTTCTTCTGTCAAGAATAGATGTCAAATTTATAAACTGATTTTTTTTGATAATTAACCAATTTTAGGAATCGAACATAAAGCTTTGTATGCAACTCTTACATAATCGGACCTTATAGACTCGCCCTTTTTATAGGCCTTGCTCGCTTCGCTCGCTCGGCCATAAACTGGGCTTGTCTATATTGTCCTACATTATGTACTTGTTACATAAATAGCTATTATGTCCGATTGCATTATCAAGTACTGGTTATTGTATTGTTTTGCGGCAGTGAACTGGCTTATTATTGTACTCGTAAAATAAAGTGGTAGTAGTAAAATAAAGTATGACAACTGTATATTACCCGTCAGATGTTCTTCTGTCAAGAATAGGTGTCAAATTTATAAACTGATTTTCTTTTGATAATTACACAATTTTAGGAATCAAACATAAAGCTTTGTATGCAGCTCTTACATAATCGCCCTTTTTATAGGCCTTGCTCGCTTCGCTCGCTCGGCTATAAACTGGGCTTGTCTATAAAGTCCTACATTATGTACTTGTTACATAAATAGCTATTAATTTACCACCAGTTTATTGTAATTCAACTTGTACTAAACTATTGTAATTACTGTTAAAGACCAGAGCAAGCAAGAACTACCTTCTACTACCTATACCAAATAAGTAGTAGAATTATTGGCTTTGTATGAAATCGATCTAAAGGATCAAGGTATTGTAACCTAAGAATTATCTGTTTTGTTGTGAAGTTTTTGAGTAGTTTTTGTTCTTGTTTATGGATTATTTGGATATGTTGATATTTATCATTTATTATCGCAAGAGAGCTCTCTGGTAGGGTTTAATACTAGAATGTTAATTTCAATAATATTTGAATATTTTAACTTCAATAATAACTGAATATGTTAATTACTTTAAAGTTTGAATAATTTTAAGTTCAATAAATTTTGAATATTTTCAGTTCAATAATAGTTGAATAATTTAAATTTAACGATTCCATTGTCTTTTACTTTCTCTGGTTTATTTTCTATTTTTTTATTATCCAATAAATATGTTTTCAAGTTTAAACAAAGTGAGCTAAGTGGAACCATATAATTATGAATGCTTTATTCATTTTTTCTAATGTTGATACTAAAAAGTATAACAAAGTTTTTGTTCAAAAACCTGGTAAATTTGAGTTTATTTTCTGATTAGTGAATTCAATATCTTTTCTGGCTTAATAAATGTTATTAAATTTCATAATCAGATGGCGCCTTTTTAGTGTATTTATTTGAGTTCTGAAACCTTTATATACTCCTTTTACAAATAAGACAACTGCAGAACCAATACCTGCGACCTGAAATTAAAATTCGTAAGAAAGAGCTAAATCTCAAGCCGTGGTAATCTTGAGCATCTTTTAACGTAAGTATAATTTTATTATTATTATTAGATTGTGAGTTATAAGCGTTTTAATTGTCGCCCAATCGCGGGGCCTTTTTAGTGTTGTTTATTATCGTACAGAAAAACGTATGTTTCCGTGCATAGGCTGTTATTAACTCCCAATGAATTTCGTGATTTGACAAAAAATCTATAATAGCGTTGTACATTATTTTTGTTATACAAAAACAAATATACAATTATACATAACAAATTTATATAATTCTTTCAGCTGATTTGCTGCTCCAACAAAGGTTTTGGCATTGTCGGAAGAGATTGTACAAGGTTTCCCTCTGCAGACAATAAATCTTTTTAATGTATTCAAAAAAGCTTTTGTGGTTAAACTCGAAACTAACTCTATGTGAACTGCTTTTGTTACCATGCAGACATAAATTAAAATGTATGCTTTTAAAGTTTTTGAACCTCTAGTGTTTCTGTCGCGAATCAAAATTGGGCCTGAATAATCTACACCGGTATGATAAAATACAGGTGTGTTTGGTTGTAACCTTTTAGGCGGTAAATCACCCATGAGAGGATACTTGGAGGAGGGACTCGCTCTAAAACATTTTACGCATTGACGAATAGATCTTTTGACCAAATTTCTGTAAGATATAGGCCAAAAATAGTCTCTTTTATATGACATTAATTGTTGTGCACCACAATGTAATAGAATTTTATGGAAATGATCAATAATTAGATTAGTTAATTGTTGATTTTTTGGAAATAAAACAGGATGCTTTTTGTTGAATGAAAATCTTGAATTTGTCAATCGTCCACCTACACGTAATAGTTCTTTTTCGGCTAAAAACGGATGTAATGCTAAAATTTTGGATGTTGACTTCAGACTCTGTTTTAATTTTATAGCTTTTATTTTATCAGAAAATGGCTCCTGTTGGCAAATTTTAATTAAAATGTAGGATGATTCCTGCAATTCAGATGTGGTAAGAGCATTTGATTTTCTGGAATGTTTAGAATTTCTGCAATTGTGAATAAATCTGAGCATCCAAGCTAATATCCGTTTTAGCCTTAGGAATGATGAATATTTATGAAAAAAGTAAAATATTTTAATGTCATTTGATTTTTCTGTAATAACCAAAGAAGTAGTCTTTAATTCGGTATCGTTTGACATTGGATTTGAAAATGGGCGTGATGATTGCCAAAATTCGTCACTCTGTGACAAGAAATCAGGGCCAGCCCACCAAAGAGAATTTTCTGATATTTCGGAAGCTGATATTCCTCGAGAAAAAAATCTGCAGGATTCTGTGCAGATTTAACATGCTGCCAAAAATTGATTGAGTACAACTCTTGAACAGTTGCAATACGGTTGGCACCAAACGTTTTGTATTTATTAAGAGCAGAACTGAGCCAATTCAGCACCACTAATGAATCTGACCACAGGTATATTTCACACTTAACCGTCAAAGACTGTTGAACCTTTTTCATTAATTGTGCAAGCAAAACAGCTGCACACAATTCCAAACGAGGAATTGATGTTGTACTAAGCGGTGCTATTCGAGACTTAGAACAGAGTAACTTTGAAGAAATTTGATTCTCTGCGTTAGTAACTCTAACATAAACAGACGCACCGTATGCGATGGTGCTGCTATCTGCAAAGCCTTGTAACTGTACGTTAACTGGTGAAGTGGGAATTAGACATCTCGAAATGGAGATTGAATTCAACTGTGATAATGGATTTTGAAAATTGTCCCATTTATAATAAATGCTTTCTGGAACACCTTCGTCCCATTGAAGTTGAATTTGCCACAAATGCTGAATCATTATTTTACCTTGAATAATTACTGGAGTTAAAAGACCTAACGGGTCGAAGAACTGAGAAATAGTAGAAAGCATAGTTCTTTTCGTAATCGAAGGACCTGAATATTTTATTTTGATATTGTAGAATATACAATCTGTAATGGAGTTCTAAGATAACCCCAATGCTTTAGCATTGGTTCTTTAGACAATAGGAATTGTCTGAAATGAATTCTTTGCAACATTGTCATCATTAATAACTGATGACTTATTTGACAGAAATTTCCTGAGTGGAATTCCGTGCTTTGCTAACATGGCAGTAATTTCTGCTTTGATCTGAATAACTTAAAAAAATATAATAAAAATCGATAAAAAATCGTCCATGTAAAAACTGTCCTGAATTATTGGCGCACTTTTAGGGAAGTTTTGAAGGTTTGTTTCTGAAATATATTTCAAGAACCTAGTGCTCAGGTACCTTGCACTGCTTGTTCCATAAGTAATTGTATTTAGTTCATAAAAATCAATTGGATCTTAGGAATTATAGCGCCATATGATTTTTTGAAACTTTCTTTGACTTGGGTCAACTTGTATCATTCGATACATTTTTTCGCAGTCAGCTGTAAGAGCGACTTCATGTTGTCTGAATCGAATTAAAATGGAAAAGAGATCGTCCTGACTGACAGGACCAACTATCTGACATTGATTTATGGAAACAACTGTACTAGAAGTAGCGCTTCCATCAAAGACAACTCTTAATTTGGCAGTCAATGAGTTTTCTTTAATTACGCAGTGGTGAGGAAGATAAAAATTCAGGTATGGTTTCATTTGTTAATTCCCCATCAAAGATTGACATAGTAAGAGTGTTCTGATTTACATGATCTGACACCTTTGTCATGTGTCCTAAACTCTCATAAACGTACATAAATTCTGTATATTGGCTTTGTGATTGTGGATTTTTTAAATGTTTGTTCCAACTTGAGAAATCGTTTGATAGCTTGATCTTTAGATTTTCCCAGTTGAGCAAGTTTTGAATTAAATGGAATAGAAACTACCATCCTGTTGTCTGAATTGTGAGTTATGGTTTTTGCAAAATGATCCTCGCAAAATCTTTCTTCAGGAGAAAGCAAGGACAACTTATTAACTGGTTGAACGCTTTCAATGTTTCAAAACCTGATCAAAAAGTTGTGCAAGTTTTCATTGGAAATATGTTGTGTAACGGGTACATTTTTCAACAGCATTTTGTATGCAGAATTTTGCATTTATTCTTATTAAAAAATCTTAAGTTCGGTGCTGTGGACTTCGCTTTATTTAAACCAGCATTTCATCATGTAAACATTTCCTATAGAAAGCACTTTTAGGAAAGGATTGCTTTATATTTGATATAATTAATGAATGTGGTGTCACCAAGAATGATGTTTTTCAGTATTTATTTGCTTGTATTTTAATATAATATCGATTACTTCGGGAAAGACCTTGATAAGAAACTGTGTGAAGTGCTTGGTCAACTTATTTTATAGAAATATTTCTGTTAACATTCTGAGAATACAGGATTCGAAAATACAATTTCCTTTGTTAGTAACCTGCGTTTTAAATTTTAAGTCAGTTTACGGCGTAGAAATCTTGTCTACACGCCAGACGCTGTACCACTTCTCATAAGTTTGGCGCGCGATTTCTGGCGGTTCTACTTTTTTGTATTTGAGTCTAGAATCCTA
This sequence comes from Agrypnus murinus, assembly GCA_929113105.1. NCBI lineage: Eukaryota > Metazoa > Arthropoda > Insecta > Coleoptera > Elateridae > Agrypnus > Agrypnus murinus. The sequence goes on along the minus strand of OV816028.1, from coordinate 76,763,128 downwards.
TAGAAGGTCAAGTAAAAAGCGCCCTTGCTGCATAAAAACAGATGTAACCACGCGGAGCTACGGGATCCGAGGAAATAAAAACGCTCGCTGGGGTTGGCGCAAAGAGAATTACCACCGAACTTTTGCGGCGGGTAGTCGATATTAAAAATGTTTATACTTTAACCTGGGGTGTGCGGTTTCATCGTTTGAGTTTCGATCAATAATGATTGATCGATATTGAATTAGTGTTACTGGATTACTGTTTATTAATCCTTTAGAATTGAAAGAAATTCTACATACAGTGTATTATCGTTTTAATGTTATTTCGTACTAAGTGCTAATCCTTTTGAGAGGATCTACGTTCCGTAAAGTCGTGTTTGAAAGACTTATAGTTTCGTATCGTGAATAAACAATAGGGTTTATTCTTTGGTGAAGAACCTGTAATCACAATTACTTTGTTTCGCCTGATCTTAAGACAAGTGCAGTTTGTTAATGAAAGAAAAATCATTTAAAGCCGATCTCGAATTTAATGACCGACTCCCGTGCTTTTATAAATTAGAATTCCGCTTAAAGAATTTAAACGTATTTAGTGCTACTAGTGATTAAAAACAATTTAAGTTCCAGAAACATTATCGTTATTTTCTAAATGAAAGTAAATACGTTATTACGTATAAACATTTTAAAATCTTGGTTTTTTTGTGCTCGACCCAGTTTGTTTATGAAACCATATGGGCGAAGGACAGTAATTAAATTGAATCGAGTTTCTGGTACTGAAAATCAACACTTCAAGACAACGCCGAGTTCAACCACAATTTTCCGAAATAAAGGCCAATTTCCAATTTCTACTAGACTATATGTATTTGTATTCCACGAGTTTGGTGGATGAAATTGAAGGTACCGTATTTTTTAAGTGATTGTTTTATAATGCAGTTAATTAAGAATCTTTTAGTTGAAGAATGTTGCAATTTTTCTTTAGGAAGAGAGCTCTCTACTTTATTTACAAATCTTTAAAATTAATGTATTTTAAAATCATCCAAATTGATAATAATTGAATTAATCTAATTTGCATAATATCCTTTAGATATTTGTTTATAGATTTTGTCAACAAAGTCAAGTCAACTTAAACTTTATTGCCTGAATAAAATTTATTGAATAATTCTTTTGATCGATCTTATAAACTTCTTGGTTATTTTTGTTAATTATTGAAAGGTCTTATATGAATCTTTTTGATTTACTTTAGTGTAATTATGATCTAATGAATATTGATTAGACTTGTAATAAATGTACAAGTGGTGTTTTATTTATTTTATATATATATATATATATATATATATATATATATATATATATATATATATATTTATTGTTTTGTCTTAACCATATGTTTTTCCTGTTCAATAAATGTTTTCGGTTCAAAACTAAGGATCTAGAAAACGGAACCATATAATTATGAACATCTTATTTCATTTTTATTTCAAAATTTTAAATAAACAAAATCTTTTTGATTCAACTAAGTATTTTATTCATTTTCTGGTTAATGAATTTAATAATTTTTAATGCTTATTCAATTAACATCATTGATTGGTTATTTATAATCAATACTTTAAGCTTCATAATCAGATGGCGCCCTTTTTGAGTTATTATTTGTGTTTTGAAACCTTTATCTCCTCCTTTTCACAATTTATACAGCTGTGGAACCAATACCTACGACTTGAATAATTAATTTGTAAGAGAGAGTTTAAATCTCAAGCTGTGGCAGATATTTTGAGTTTCTTAGATACAGTAAGTATGAATCATTTTATATAATTTTATAGTTTTTATTGTTTATTTTGCGAAAAAAAACGAATGTTTCAGTTGATTAAGAATTACAGAATTTGAACAGGTAAGATTTGCAATATTTTGTTGATTTGGACTTGGGGAGTAAAAATTACCCGAAATTATCCATCCTAACAAGGTTTTTTGCAGGGCAGGTTGATTGTTACCTAATATAGTTTGACCCACGCATAACATAATAAGGTATAAAAATGAGATGCTCCTATGAGAATGTCTATTGAAGCTGATATGTTAAAGTTAGAATCAGCTAAAATTATGTATTTGAACCAATACCAAAAATTGTTAAATTTATCTGATTTTTGTTCAAATTAAGTTTAGAACATAGATTTTCTGAAATGAAATTAGATTGAGAACCGCTATCTAAAAGACAGCGTGCTGTAAACCATTTATTATCCTTGGACCTTACTTTTACAATGGCAGTTGAAAGTAGAACTTGATTCGTGTTTAATGGAGTGCAAGACATAGAAGTTTTACTTTTACAATGGCAGTTGAAAGTAGAACTTGATTCGTGTTTAATCGTCTCAGTCTTATCTAATTGATTTGATTTATTCAAGTTATTATTCTGACTTTCGTTATTAGAATCTGAATCCTGACTTTTTAATGTTTCATTTCTGGATTTGGCAAAACATAGAAGACTATTATGAGGCTTGTGGCAATGTTTGCAAGTTGAAGTAGAAGTACAATTGAAGTTGCTTCTGTGCTTAAGGCAATTCTTGCACGTTTTTAATTCAGATATTTTGTAGAATCTGTCTTTTACTGATAATGTTAAAGATTTAGGACATGAAAAAACTTGATGGTCATTTTTGCACAAGATGCAGGTAGTCTGAGATTGAAAAGAAACGACAAATGATTGTTTTGTATTATTCTGTTTATCTCGTATTTTATAACTACCCTTGAATTGATTTCTGGAATAAGAAGACTTGGATTGACCTGCGGAAATACTTTCTAACAATGCACATCTATCAGACAAAATCCTTTAAGTATCGTCCAAAGAAGGTATTGGTTTCACCTTAAACTTACTATATTGTCCAAAATTAATGAAGCTTCACCCGTCAATTGTAAATATCTCCTATTAAAATCTCTAAGGGTTGGAATGTTATCTGAATTTAGATCTAGAGCAATTGATTGAGTATACAAATCCTCATATTTTTCTAAAATTGGTTCAATTGTAGATAAACTTTTCTGTAATGATTTAGCAGATTTTGACAACTGACAACTCGATTTTCTTATTTTTTTACATTGCATAGAAACGAGAATGTACTCTAGCCTTCTTTAGAATTATACATTTAAAAATACGTAACAGGTTGCACTATATCATAATTGATTGGTAATAGTAGTTCTTATTTTATACAAGTAGGTGATGCTCTGGCTTACAGACCTATTCACCTTAGCAAAACTTATTCAATTATGCTTTAACTTATGTATTATTAGCTTACGATTTTCTAGTAATACATTTGCTGTTAATTGTAACAAAAATATGCCATTTTACGTAAAAGGATAAGTTCTCAATATGTTTTCTTTGGTCAAACCTTTGATGATTGTTAAAGTATTTAGTTGGCTTGTGGTAGTTTGAATTTGTAATTTTATAAATTTCTTTTATTATCCAGTCACCATCAGTTGTCAACGGTTATTATTATTATAACTAGACCAAACCTGTTATTTTAGACTTTAATGCTTGATTCTTATTAAGATTTATATACTCTTCAAATTAACTTACGCTTATAAATTAACTTACCCTTTGTTTTGTATGTATAAAGCTTTTGAAAGTCTTCAGTCTGTCGAGAGTTTCATACTTCATAAGTAATGTAAGGTCGTACAGTCTCTTTTAGATTTATTTATTATTGCGTCATTAAAATGACTTTGGATGCTATAGCAAGAGGAATATTTGTATGAGGTATTTCAAAATTACGATTAAAAATTAAAAGTAACTAGAATGTTTGATTGAATGCTGTCTTTTAATATTTTATCTACGTATGCTTTCTTGAATGGTAAGTCGTACTAATACTTTTAAATTCAATCACTTATTAGTAATTTTTGTTTATTGAAAATTGCTATTTAAAGTAATTTAAGTATTTTGTTTGTTGAGTACATTAAGAGTAATCAAAATGTAATTTTTTGTTTTAACAGTTACTTCGTGAAACTCCATATACAATTAATAAATGCAAAAGTAAACGAGTGGTGTTAGTTCACCGCCCGTATTTCAAAGGCGGGTGGGTTCAAGTTCCACTTGAAGCGGCAGGATTTTTCAATGAAGAATTTGGCCACCTCAACTATGGGTATGTGGAATTTATCTTTGCATCTTAGATGGGAGGAAAATGACCTTAGCTGTAGGCTTCCCCGTACGTAGGTGTATAATAAATAAGAAATACAAAACAATTAATAAAAATTTCTGAAATTGAATTATGAAAAATTATTATCTCTGACCAGGATTCGAACCCGGGCTTACTGCTATCTAGGCAGATGCTCTACCGCTGAGCTATCGGAGATCGATTACTTAATAAAAAGTTTAAATTACTATAATATTTAATAAAAGTGTAACCATTAATACAAGAAATGAGTCATCACAAATCACGTGCTGAAAATGGATAAAGCTATCCGGTATCACATGGATACTATTCACTGCGAGCGTGTCATGCAAACACAGTTGCGTCCTCGACTCCCTTTTATGCAATTTTATGAATAGTAAATATCTTAAAGATGAGTACAGATAATTGCGATGCGCCACTGATGTGTTGATAGATGCCAGATGAACGTGTTTTCGATTCGTATTGTTTATTCAGATGGATATGAATGAGTTATTGAGCGGGTGACTCATTTCTTGTATTTTTGGTTGAACTTTTTTTTAGTAGTATATAAAGTATGCTATGTTTATCTACATATACCAACCATTTGTTTATATATTTTTCCTTTGATAACGTCATACGCTTCATTGAAATATATGCCATGTAAATAAATAACAACTATGAAACTTTTATAGTTTGCTTTTATTTCAAGAATTGTATCGAGCTTATGTTATGTATTATGTAAATCTAAAGTGAAAGATCTCATAGTAAGATTTGGTAGTTGAGCAACTTTTTAAGAATATTTATAAACTCAAACCAACAATTGTACAAATTTATACACAAATAATTTGGTATAATTGAAATGTTAGTTTTTTATCTGATGATTTTCTATTTTTATCTCATCAAACCGTTTTGGTAACAGGCATTAAAATCAGTGCCAATACCTTTTAAACGTTTTTGAAGATAAGTATCAATTCAATATCTGATCAATATCTATAAACAGAGGTCTCGATGCTGGTCTGTTAAGAAGTTCTGTGCAGGTTCGTATCTGACGTCGATAATGATTCAAGACTAATAGATAATAATAATATAATATTAAAACGTAATGTGAAAACTAACGTAATGTTAAGACTTCGTATGTTTGATCATGTGCATGTTTCCAAATGATATAAAACATGAGTTATACTGCGAATAAATAAACTGTTTTATAATCAATATCGGAAATATACTGCACTTATCTGCATTTTATGAGTTTTCTGTTTGAAATAGGGAATTAAGTTGATCAATAACATTGTGATTAAATGACTTCAAACAATGCAAGAGATAATAGATTTTTTTAACTAATATGTTATTGTCTATGAAGGTTTCTAGAAATAAGATAACTTTTTTTTAGTTATATTATGTATTATTTACGTTGCACTGTTACTCCAGCTTTTTTTGTAATTTTTAGTAGACATACTTACATATCTCATTCATGCTTATATTATGTAGTATACCGTCGTACACTCTTAAGGCTAAAAAATATATGAAGAAGTGCTGTTAGGGAGTTGTATGTTGTATATATGTACATTTGTACATACAGTGTGTTTCTTGTAAACGCTAATATAATAGATAGGAAATCCAATGGAATTTTATTATTTTCCTCCTAAATTTGTATCCCTGCAAATGTGAGAAGAAATTTTGGTATCAATCGAAAGAACAATTCATTTTACGTCAAAAACATTAATCTTTATGAAGAAACCAAAAACTATTTAGAAAAAATACCTAAAAACTCATTGATTTATTGATTTTGGTAATAAGCTATAATTGGCGCTATAATAAGCGCTGATTGGCCTCCTAGCGGTTAACGTATCATATGGGTAATCAGAAAACGCGGGTTCAATCCCCATTCTCGTATACGTTTTTTTAATTGTATTGCTTTCTAATTATTATTTTTAGAACATTACTACAATTATTATTGGTTTTTTAATTATTAGATATTTTTGCTACGGGGTTTACCGCTACTTTTTGTACAATTTATACTACCTATCAGAAAAGCAAATGAAAAAGGGCATAAAACTAATAATAGTTGCAATAAAGTTCTAAAATAATAATTAGTAAGTAATACAATTAAAAAAACAGTATACGAGAACGGGGATTGAACCCGCGATTTCTGATTACCCATATGATACGTTAACCGCTAGGCCAATCAGCGTACAGTTTCTAGCTTTTCTTTATAGCTTATTTTTTCTAAATAGTTTTTGGTTTTCTTCATAAAGTTTAATATGTTTTTGACGTAAAATGAATTCTTCTTCCGATTGATACCAAAATTTCTACTTACGTTTGCAAGGATACAACTTTAGGAGAAAAATGATAAAATTCCATTGGATTTCCTATATTATCGTTTACAAAAAACAGACTGTATAAAGATATATTTATATTTTTCTAGAATAAAGGACAATTTAATAAGGAACATCTACAAATATATTAACGCATTTATTATTGAAACAATCTTAGTCGTCACATCGATAAAGGATGTATTTCGTACAATAAACAGCATCTTATTTGGTTTTTGATTTATAAAAGTTTCAGATCATTTGAAATCATTTTATCAATTTGTTGTATCAAGTGCTTTTATGTGTAAAAATGCGATTACTGTCAATGATGTTTAAGGTTTTTTTTTATACAGATATAATACTAACTCCCTTTTCTTATAAATTAGCAATAAATCGTTTATTTTACTTAACTTATTATTAGTGCAGCTTTCTTTTAATTTAAGGAATATGGCAGTAGTTCAATTAATTAGAAAATCGCATATTTACTACTTTCTATAAATATGCAATAAAATAATAGTAACTTACTTTAATAACCTTATTTATTGGACATCCAGCATATCATCGTTTGGCACAACAGTTTTAGTACACGTTGTTGATAACTCTCAAATAACAATACTGTTGTCATATTCAGAGAACTGTCTTCTTTTATAAAAAATTTAATAAAAAATATCCTATTTATATTTCCAACACACTTATTTTTTTCTTCTGACATGAACTTTCAAAATCACTGATTGTCTGAACTCTAACGAACGACTGACTAAATCGTTTTCCTATTTTATCAACGTAGTTATCAACAACGTGGACAGGTTACTTAATCACCTTATAACAATTTTAATACACCTCAATTGGAAATGTTAGCACTCTTTAAAATTATAGCTTTAATTTAGGTTTAAAACAGTTCGTTTTTACTAGCATGCTTGCCATAATTTTTGTCATAAAACATTCTTGCTGACCATAATACATAATAAATTCCTTACATTATTGTACCTGGTTTTGTTCTTTAAGTATCCATTATTTGGACGCGACAAATATTTAAATTAAGTACATTACTATGTTATTGGGATACATGAACTATTCAAACTATTCACACTCGATTTATTAGAATAATTTATTTTTTAAGAAGAGTGGACGGAAAAGAACGAAAAATTCTGAAATAAATGTATTCTATTTACCTATTTTTGATTTACATAAAGTGTAACAAAAGCTTTATAGAATATACTGCTAATAACTTATACAATGGTATTGGGAAACCATGAAATAAAATGATGAGACATGGAAATTTTTTGAAAAAGTTGTTAATAAGTACAATTGTCACATGACCAATCGCTCATTATAATAAGCTGTCTTGTTTGCTTTCTATGTTTGATCAATGTTGATTGTTAAGTGCACCTAATTTATTTTTATTAAATATTATACACCATGACAGTTTTCCAATATGTAGACTGTACGGTAATGTACAGGGTATAATGAGTTACAATGCGTTAATTCTAACGGGTAATAGAATACATGAAACGAAATAAAAGCTTCTTGGTTAAAAACCTTGTTTAAAAATAATCGCGTTTCACAGCTGAAACCCCTGACCATCTTTCTGAATTCAAATTGTTTAGTTTAAACAAACCGATAAGCTTTGTTTATTTTGTAGCACACTTATTGAATGATGCAGCTTTTGTTTTACTATGCAAGCGAAATTAAGCACACTTTATTACATTTTACTACAAAATGTTGATGTTCTGTCTTCCGTGATTTTAGTGGAATAACTTTATAGTATAAAAAATTTAGAAAAATTATTCTAGGTAACCACCTGAGGATTATCTTTTTTATAAATTTATTATTATTTTTCTTATGAAGTTCTACTCTACTAGCAACTGTCTTCCCTGAAAGATTGAAAACAAATTCGTTTATAAGTGAAAGGATAATAAAAACATAAAACCATAAAAAACAGCAAAACGTTGATGATACAAACAAGTTACTGCCGATGCTTTACCACAAGTTTCCCCATAAATTATATGCATGTCATGATATTGACGAACACTTAGCAACAACTAATTAATAATAATGAGAAAAACAATAACAACTGTAACAATAAACAACAAAACAAATGACAAGATGCCCAAGAAAAAAGAACCAACACTGAAAGACCTTATTGAGCAAAGTACAGTTGAGAAGTTAATAAAACAAGTGTTTGCGACCGTACTTTAAAAGATGCTTACGCAGGTATAAACTGTTTACAGCACCGTATTGTATTAAAAACGTTGCAGAGTTCCCACGTTCCCTAATCGAGTAAAATGAAGGAAAATAAATTTTAAATGTAAAAAGAATCCGATTTTACAGGTAAACGATTGATCGTACGAAAAGATGTTATGAAGACTTTTTTGTTGTGCTAGATGAGATGTATCTTTAGACAAAGATTAAACTATTATTATTAACACAGCAAATTTATGTTAAAGACTTAAAGTTTTTAAAAATGTTCTAGTATAAGACTACAGCTCACAAATTCGATGTGTTTCAAATATAAGGCTGACCAAAAATTCAATTTACATTAATTTAAAATTTAGTAGTTTACCTTTTAACTAATTTATAAAAAAAGTTTAGTCATTTTTATAAATAAATCACTAACGTTTCTATCTTTTTTCAAGCAGCAAATCGTTATGTTATTACCATTAGAAAAATCGTTGACTTCATAAGAATTATATTAACTGAACATAAGTGTTAAAATGCACCAGCTATAACGCAAAATAAACAAAATGCCATCATTGTTATGAATATAATAATTCTACTCTCCAGATATTTACAGATAATGCATACCCTTGTGGTGTTCTATTTTAGCATATCATAAATTATAATAGCCTAATAATACCCAAGGTATCTTCCTATGTACATATATCGGGAAAACTGTTCATATCATATTATAATTTAATTAAATGGGAATACAAATGTGTAACGCACCGTAGTAACAAGACTGAATCGTATAACAAAATACACACAACACAAAATATTTCTTTCTCGAAATGTAGCTTTCAGTTAAAACGCCACAGTAATTAAAGGCGCTAATAAATCAACTCTGCTAGATTTAATTAAATATTGGCACATAGTAAAATAAGGAACATTGAACTCATTCATTAACACTTTCAAGATCTAGGTTGTAAAATTTGTGCATTACTTGCTAATAAACAAAATTAAATGCTTTAAATGAAACGGTACATACTTGGTTGGTAATTTTAATTTTACACCCGTCAGAAATATTTTAAAAGCATCACTGCTTTGGGCTTCAACGATTTGCGTGGGAAAAATTAAACAAAGAAAATGTTTGTATATGTAAACAATACAATAAGATAAAAATTAAAAATATTGAGTAGTCCGCCAGTAGAATTGCCTGTTGGACACCATAATAACTGTACCATGTTAGTAGGAAATGATACTGAACGCGTATGAACAGCAGCGCCGGAGATGTCGGCGCGGGATACTTCGGCGCTGGGATACTTCGGCGCAACGACACTTCGGCGCAGGGATACTTTGGCGCGGAAACACTTACAGGTAATAAATACAGTATGGTCGATGAAATACAGTATTTGATAAATACGATATGATGATAGAAAAATCAATGTTTGCCAATAAATAAAAGCTCGTATGTACTGCCAGCTTACCGATTATATCGTAAGTATTCTTTATTATTAGTGTACTTAGTGCTGTTTAATTGGCTAGTAGAAATTCTTCGGCATCTGGAAATTAATGTCGCCAAAGGACAGTGTCTCCTGGGGGTCGTACCTATTCATGTCCAACGTAATGGATAATGCGCAGCTGATGTTAGTGTAATTACAAACGCTGCTGCAAAAATGATAGGTGTCACTATATATTTTTGGCTTTTCTATAATACACATACATAACTAAAAATTTCATAGCAACCCTTTTTAGAAACTACTTTTTGACCATACTCTTTAAAACAAATGAATTTATTTTGTACTATTAATGATTTAGCGAAACAATTATTATTTAACAATGACAGATTAATGCTGAAATTATTATTAAGATTGGGAATTTTATGAAATTTCATATTTGAGGCGTATAGTTTGAATGATTTTTGTTCTAAATCCGGAATGATTGTTGAGTACTATGTAAATTTTTGTAATTTTGCAAAGAGTGAATTTTGCATCTATACTACGCCTCATTTTTAAATTAGGGCTGTTTTTGTCCTGTAATTAAGTAGTAACTAGTGTGGATTCAGAAATTTAAGTTAGTGGCTATATCAAATGCTTGGATCAATATATACTTACAGTAGAGTAAAAGTTTGTGAAGTTTCATATGTCATTTAATGGTAGTAACCTGATTCTTAATTAATTTATTTTATAATGTTTTTGATTTTTTAAAAGATAACAATAACATTTTCGCGCAACGATTTAAGAAAAATTCATTTTTCTAAGCTACTAAAACATTAAAATCAAACTTCTTCGGCAAATCTCTGCATAAGGAAATAATTTGTAATAAGAATTTAATTTGTTTATTATAAATCCCTTATTGTCTATAAAGAATATCATGCTTGATCAAAAATATTTACTTCTTCTTAATCTTTATGCCCTTATGCAGAGATTTGCCGAAGAATTTTGATTTTAATGTTTTAATAGTTTAGAAACATGATTTTTTCTTAAATGGTTGCGCAAAAATGTCAATTGTTAATAACTTTTAAAAAATCAAAAATTTTATAAAATCAATAAATTAAGGAGCAGGTTACTACCATTAAATAACAGGAAAATTCATATTAACAATGGATATCGTACTACTGATAAATACGTAGCCCACTTCATGAATTTTGTCTCAGTAGGTGGAATGGATACTGCTTAGTGCATATAGAACAGTGCTTAGAAAAGTTAAAAAACACTGAAATAATGCAATTTAATCAATCCAAGCGAAATTCAGGAATTAACAAAGTGTATGTGTGTACATAAAAATAAAAAAGGTTACACGTTACACAGGTAGATTGTCCCAAAATAATTAGACTAAATTATTTTAAATATCTCCGAAAGTTTTATCCTAATTTGCCGCGGAAAAATTTCAAGTGTCCCAGCGCCGAAGTGTGCCTGCGCCGAAGTGTCACTGCGCTGAATTGTCCTGCGCCAAACTGTCCTTGTGCCGAAACTGCCGCGCCGAGATGCCCGCACAAAATTTCCTAGACCGTATGAACAGTGTATTTGTTTTCAACATACACATGTAAATCTCCCACCCCGAATCCATCAGTTATCAGCCATTACCTCACTGAAGTAATCGACCAAGGATAAGTATTCTCATACATTTGCACAGTGGACTGGATCATTATTACAGGGTAAAATAGATGACAATGATTGCTATCCACGTCAGAGGCTGACCAATAACAAGTTATAACAACTAATTGTAAGTGTACAAATGTAAGATGGTTATTGTTATGTAGAAGTCTTGGTATGGAGTAAAAATATTAACAAAAAAAATTAAGATTAAGCTTCGTTAATCTAAGATAGTAGACAGTACCGTAATTGTTTTTTCTTTCCACAAGCTCTATGTGCTCGATGTACACTGGCTTTTCGAGTCCACCTGAACTTTATAAAAAAATAAAGCACCAAAGGAGAACGAAAGCGGATTTTAACTTAACAGAACTGTTGACGTAAGTTACTAGATTAAATCTCCCTAAACAAAGCTAAATCTGGTAACCTATCAATGTCAACATATTTTTAAAGTTAAACCCTATTAAATCCAGTATGTACGTATTTGACGTTTCAGAATATACGGAATGTAGCAAATTATAAAAGCTCTTATTGTTTTTATTGTATTTTAGTAACAATAATGAATAACATTAATAGATATTAACAACTATATAATGACGTTACATCAATTTTGCGATAATTCAATAACAATTTTTGTAATAACTTTATATGGTAGTACTAATTTTATATACTGGTATTCAACACAGTAGCTCAGAGGTAGATGTCGCTCGGAAAGCGGAAGGTCCAAGGTTCGATTTCCAGCCGGATTGATAATTATTTATATATGGATTTGCATTCAAATTATAATTTAGTGTAAAACATTAATTAAACAAAATAAATTAACCTTTATATAAAAGTTCTAACGTTGTATATTTCAAATAATTAGAAATATTGTATGTGCTGACATCTAAGGCATTTTAATAGAATCACTGAAAGTGCGAAATCATTTTCCACAGTTACTTCCGTACAGTTTAGAGATTGTGAGCAATGAGACATTTTCATGGTTACTAGACTGTGTGAAATGTGTAATTTTCTAGTGATCCTTTGAATTGCCTCCATTTGAGTCTGTGCTTTAAGAAGGGATAGTTTAAAAAATAAAACTTCAAGGGTAGTATTTACAGCCCAAGAAGAAGTGGAATCTGGTCTGGTTTGAGTTAAGTCTGGATTTCATAGGATTCAATTAAACTGTTATCGTTTTACTAAATTTAATGTTGTCAAAAAACCTAATTAGAATTAGATTTAAGCAACCAACCATTTCTTGAGGTCCGTAACGGTAGCCATTTTTGAATTTAGTCGAAGTGGTTGAATTAAATTGAAGTGGGGGTGCTAGCTTCAACTACATCCTGCATCCCCATTTTTAAAATTTAAATTAATGCTAAACTGGGATAGGTTTAAATTTCTTTGTTGGTACAAATTAGTCTTTAATTAGTACTTAATTATACGCTAAAAACTTTTGAATTTAGCTTCAGCTTCTGCCAGCACTCCCATTTTTAAAACTTAAATCACGGCTAAACGGGGATAGCTACACATAAGATACACAGCTACACTAAAACATTAAATACAAAATAGTTGGATTGTCTGGTTGGCCTCTAAATGAGCTGGTGCGGCTCATTTCAAAAGATACGAAAACTAATGTTTAACATCAAAATCTAAATTGACTGACACGGTAAAAATGATCCAGTCCGGCCTTGTTAGTTATTTTCATTGGTCTTTCCGCCTTGTTAATTACAACAGAAAGCGCCACTTAACGAATCGCTGTCGGTTGCTATGAAAACAGCAAAATAACACAACTGTTATGATTTTAACTTGTTTAGGTGCTATTGTGGCCAGAAAAATTATAACTGACTGTGACTTTTTATATAAATTAATTTTTATTTTTAATAGTGTTGTTAGTGCAAAAAAATCTATATCTATATGATACCCATTATTAAGTGCTTACAACAAATCTCGAAAACTGAAAAAACTCGAAACTGTTATAAGGTACTTGCCAATCTCCTATAATATATATTATTATAAAAAACCTGAATTGATCTGGGAACTAACTTTAGATAAATGAAAAGCTAATTTGGGTGTTGGCTCCGTATGCTAACATATGGTTGCCAAAACTAAAAAAAGTTACTAGCTCTAAATCTTACAAAGTACTTCCTGCAAAAATTCAATGGCAAAAAATAAACAAGGAATACAAAAGTATAAATCAAACATAATCGCCTTTTTGTCCAAATTGAGCAAGTTTAATAAATAAGTTAATTGTGATGATTGATTAAATCTAAACTCTTATTAATCGATTTTGTAAAAAACAAAAACTGTACAATTATATATATATATGTGATAAAATGACAAATGGTATACTTTTCTGCATAAACAGAAATCTTACAACTGCTTATTACGGGTTTTTCAGCTTTTTTAACCTTTTAATCGATAGTTTATATGATTCGGTTCTAATACAGCTCTTATTTACTAAAATAAAATAAGAATTCGATCGTTATTTGATGGTATAAATAGTATTTTTTATTAGCTCGACATTTAGTTTTCGTTCCTGTTCTTTTCAGTTATATAACCCATATGTATATTTCAATTGTCAAGATTGCCTTAAAATGCAGGCCATACATCTACTATGCTTTAATTACTAGCATTAGCTTCTAACGTCAGCCTGCATTTATTTAAAAAATGATAAACTGGATAAACTAGATTTAGAATTTAAAGTAACAAAAATTCAACTAAACCTTTTCTTGCTGATTTTTGGGGATTATACAAGATCTCCGACTAAAAGGTGAGAGAAAAACTAACCGAATGACAACTTCTTGACAGTAATCTAGAAATTTAAAAAAGTACATCCCATTTTCATATAATAAATTTATTTATAGTATACTAACAGCTGTTAACCAGAGCTGAAATAAAAATGTCTATGAGGTATTGATCCATGAATTTGAAAGAAGGCAGGCTTAGCTTGCTTATATTAGTGTCAACATAAAACACAGAATCTGAGGGTTCTAAAAATGCCTGCCCTAAAATTATTCGTGTTATGTTATCAACAGCAATGTCTTTAAAAACAGTAACATGTATTCATATAAGTGCAGCAGAATTTCACCATTAGTTAATGAAGGAAAGGAGTTTCTCCACTTACGAGTGTGTTCACTGCTTTTTCAAAAAATACATAAAATTTCGTTATTTATTTAACTTTAGTTTATTACACTTTATTTTAGGAGAACATCAATAACATTCTAATAAATAAGAAAAAAAGCACTTACTAAATAATATATTCATGTACATTCGTCGATCGAGTGTGGATGGTTTGTAGTACATAACAAACACATAAACTAGTATGACAATAAGTTATGACAATCACAGTGCAATTTCTAGATTAATTCAGTCAGATATGATTTTTGATTAGTTGCGAGGACAACATGAATGTATCAGTTTCTTCATAGAAGTTCAAAAATCACATTGGATACGTAAACAATCACAATAAGAGTTTTTGAAGAGGAAACGTACACTCAGACAGATATTTCTTGTATTTGAACACGTTTTTTCATAGTTCCAGGTGTTGTGGGTGCGCCATGTGGCCTTAAAATACCCGTTTGGTTGCAAGGATTAGGGGGTTGATTTCTAGGAGGGGGTGGAGGTTCCGGTATGCTTGGACTGGTAGTGTTTGGAGGTTGCTCTTCCGGCGAGTAACTCGGTGGGTTAACAGGAAGTCCTTCAATTCGTTTCACCCCCGATGGCGGGGAAGACTTAAATTCTTGGAGAGGAAGTTGCGACATTTGGACGTCAGCCAGTGATTGCTTCTCGTAACTGTATTCGCCGATAAAATTTGGCGTCGCTTTATGTTCATAACTGGTGCCGTGCGAAAGCTCGTGGGAACTTTTACAAGATTCATAGCCTATCTGATGGGCTTCGTACATGGCAGCTTTGCTTTCGTAATTTTCGCCGGATGAGCTACTGCAGCTACCCGCCTCTGCTAATTCTTCTTTCTTTTTTTGTTTATTTCTAGTTCGGTCACGTTGATGATAAATACCGGCGAAAATTAAAATGTTTAAAAGTAGTAAGAAGCAACCTACCGCTATCGTTACAGTTAAGGCCGTCGTGTAACTCTGATAATGGCTGGTTGCCAACTTTTTTAATAAATTATTACTGTTGGAAATTTTATTCGTAGGCGTTGCGGTCGTATGGTTAGGTGGACATTCTGTGGTAGTTGCTTGAAGAGCCGTGTCTGATTTTGGCGGTAATTGAGTTGTTGTGGTTGTAGCAGGAACTGCTCTCGGAGTTGTCGGAGCCGGCGGTGGGGCGATGATGTGTACCAGATTCGGTTTTTGAAGCGTCTGTTCTCTCACAGAACCTAAACAAAGAAATCAATTTTCATTTAAAAAGGGAGAATTGGTAGGGTATTTTATAATTCCCTCATTGTATGTTTGCCAATCTAATATTTGAACCAATAAAAGCTTTCAGTATCTCGTGATTTATTATTCGTTTCGTTGGTTCTATAAAATTTCATTTTTTTACCGAAATCACGAATAAAGTTATCAAATTTAGTGTGCAAGCATTAAAGAGAAATAAAGCAGTTTTCCAATTTACGAAACGTTTTACCGTCATAATATTGATCTCCCTCCTCTTGGAAGTGATGATGTCTCATAGAAGTTTCGTCTCCATCGCTAGGTCTATGAAGTTGGGGTATAAGATTTAACCAAAGCGACATTTTATGGCCTCGGTAATGGTTTCGCATTTCTGGTCGATTTCCTGTAACAAGACGGACAGGTTTTTTAGTAAAGGAAAATATCTTGTTTAATGTTTTAACATATATCAAATGTATTAAATATTCAACGGAAATATATATTCTGCAAATCTCTGGAGAAATAAAGGGAGTTTTTTTGGGAAGGGAATAAATTTTATGGTTATTTGAGATTTAACGTAGACATGACCAAAATTCTTCAGGAAATAATTTTACAAATTTATTAATTCTCTAGACAACAATATTTTAACGTCAGTTTTAATTAACGTGATTTACGATGAAGCTCTCTTTTAATTTTGTAAGTTGAGTACGAGAAAGAAATTTAATAGTAATTTTATCCCAAAAATTAATAGCACTTCAAAGATATTAAAGAAGTACGTTTTGGGATAATACAAGTACTGTAATCTAAACTGAAATTATTGCCTGAATTCTCTAGTTGAAAACTAGTCGGGTTTTTATTATTTCTCTTTAAGAAGAAACGGAACTGAAATTAGAACAGATCAAATAATTTTAAAAGTTCTTGCGACCCGATTCTTCCACTCTTTTTAATTGAGACAAGAAAACTTTAGATTATATTTCTTGATACAAAACATACTTTTGCTAAAACTATTTTTTGATCTAGGTATAATTATAATTTATGTTTTTAATTTATAAAGAGGGTTTACATACTTAAAGAGAAAACAGCGTTTTTAATTAAGTGATAGTTACCAGTCATTTCTAGTTGTTCTGTTTTCTAGCCTGCACAGTTTAACAGTGAAATTAGGGTAATTAGTGGTTAACCTAAAGGCTAATCGTTGGCTTAAAAACCACCCCAAATGAAAATTTATATCTTCTTGTATTCTAGGTAACGCTCACTAAGCAGATTTATTTTGATGAAAATATTGCAAGAATATGTTTACCTTTTACACAGTAACTTTTATTACTCATTAGAAGTATGTAAATAAGAATGTCTTACATAGAATAAAACCTTTAAGTTGTGTACCTCCTACACTTCTAAATACACTATTTTATTATAATTCAGCCAAAAAAAGGTATAGAATTGTGTTTTAGTTTTTTTAATGATCGTCGCAAGTTAAATGTCAACGTTAGACTACAAACAAATACTACAAATAATAATTGCATAACTTCTACCCCAAAATTCTTAAAAGGCCAGAACAACAGTCATCTATATATGCCAACCTCGGTGGATCCATTCAAGGCTCCCCGGCCGATGTGTTAATTTTTCATATCGGAGAAAAATTAAAAAACATGCCTTCTTCTCGGATAGGAAGTAAAACTGTAGGTCCCGTGTCAATGCGATGTTTGGCACGATAAAAGTTCCTATTGGGGGTAGAATACCCCCAGACTCGGCTAAATTCTAGTAGGGTTGGCCAAATGATCATAACAATCGGTGCCATGAGGTACGAAGGATGCTCCACCATCCTGATTCCTCGCCCAAAAATAAATAAATAAAAAATAATAACAGCCACATATACAAGTACACTGCATAACTATTACACTGCTATAATAGTTATTTATTTCATACTGAATCGTATTATCCATGTTTACGGTAGCGCTTACAGTCCGGAAAATGCGATTTTATGGTCTAGTACAGTGGTGGCGAACCTATGACCCGCAGGTCAGACACTGACCCACGAAGGCTTTTTAAATGATCCACGCGTTAGTTTTTATAAACTTATTTTTTATATAATAAAAAAGAGAACAGACAATCGAAAATATTAAAAAATTAAATATCTAATTTATACGAATTTAAAATATATATATATATATATATATATATATATATATATATATATATATATATATATATATATATATATATATATATATATATATATATATATATATATATATATATATATATATATATATATATATATATATATAGAGGCCTACCATGCGTCCGGACCAAAAGCGTAGCGCCCAGCGTCCGGCGTATATAAGTGTATATAAATGATGGTATCAGTCAGCGTCTTTTGCAAGCTATAGGTTTATTCAGCGTCTGTTTATTTTATGCAAGCTATAGGTTTATACAGCGTCCATTTATTTTTTCAGTATTGGCCAGCCTGCTTGAATTCCTTTGCCTGTCTGCGGTGTCGAGTTACTCTCTGCATTTCTGAGTAAAGATTGCGTCATTTAAACTGGCAAAAATAATTCTATTTTATTAACGCTATGTAATAAATACTTTTAGTTTCGTTTCTGTATGTGTATGAATTTTATTTAAAAGGCTTTCAGATTTAAAATATTATATGCATAAAAACATCATAAAACTTGAAATATTATTGGATTTGTATGAAATTTTCTACAAAGGGGTTTTTCAGGTCGCTGATTTCAAATTTGATGTCAACGTTTGCAAATTTTAAAGGGAGGATGAAATATGGCGGCCATAATAATTAAAATTTGATTTATTTGCATAAAACTTAACATCTGTGAGTATATTCGAAATAGCGGGTATGATATAGCTCTCTGCGTTGCCAAAGTACTATGTGTATTTCTCAGTAAGGATTGCGTCATTTAAAGCGACAAGAATAATTATATTTTATTACAGCTACTTAATAAATCTTTTACTTCCATTCATTGGTGTCTGAATTTTATTTAAAATGTTTTAAATAAGTTTTAAGGTACCATAAACATAAAAATTTCGTAAAATTAGAAATCTTATTGGATTTGTATGAGATTTTGTACAAAGGGGTTTCTAAGGTCGCTGATATCGAGTTCGACGTTAAGATTTACAATATGACGATTATACTTGAGATTTGGCACAGTTATAGGAATTAGGATTCTTGTAAAGAAAAAATAAACCAATGTTATTATGACAACCCCCGTACCCCCTTTTAGGGGTTGTAAAGCTTTTAGATGACTTAGAAACTTGAAAATTGGTGTAATTATAGGATTTAAGATTCTTGTAAAGAAAAAATGTTATTATGTCAACCTCTGCATCCCGTTCGGGGGTGGTAAGACTTCTAGATGACATAAAAACTTGAAATTTGGTTTAGTTATAGGGTTTAGGGTTCTCGTAAAGAATGATATAGAAAAATGTTATTATGTTAACCCTTCGCAACCCCTTTAGGGTTTATAAAGCTTCTAGATGACACAGAAACTTGAAATTTGGTACAATTATAGTTTAAGGTTATTGTAAAAAAATATATAAAAACATGTCGTTATATCATCCCCCGCACCCTCTTATGGGATTGTAAAACTTGCAGATGACACAGGAACTTGAAATTTGATATAGTTATAGGGTTTAAGACTGTCGTAAAGAAAAATATAATTTTTTTTTATTAAGTCAACCCCTGCACTTTATTTGGGGGTTGTCAAAATTCTGGATGACATTCAAACTTGAAATTTGAGATAGTGATAGGATTTAGGACTCTCGTAAAGAAAATTATTAGGTCAACCCCCGCACTCCATTTGAGGGTTGTAAAACTTCTAGATGACATACAAACTTGAAATTTGACATAGTTATAGAGTTTAGAATTCTTGTCAAAAGAAAAATAAACAATGGTAAAATTTCTACCCCCCACTCACATTGGGGGTTGTAAAACTTCTATATGACATACAAACTTGAAATTTGGTATAGTTATAGTATTTAAAGTTTTCCTAAAGAGAAAAATCAAAAATACTAAAATCTCAACCCTCCCACCCCCTTTTGAGTTATAAAACTTCTAGATGACGTACAAACTTGAGATTTTGACATAGTTATAGTGTTTAGAATTCTTGTCAAAAGAAAAATAAACAATTGTAAAATTTCTACCCCCCACCCACATTGGTGGTTGTAAAACTTCTATATGATATACAAACTTGAAATTTGGTATAGTTATAGTATTTAAAATTTTCCTAAAGAGAAAAATCAAAAATATTAAAATGACAACCCTCCCACCCCCTTTTGAGTTATAATATTTCTAGATGACGTACAAACTTGAGATTTTGACATAGTTATAGAGTTTAGAATTCTTGTCAAAAGAAAAATAAACAATGGTAAAATTTCCAACCCCCAGCCACATTGGGGGTAGTAAAACTTCTATATGACATACAAACTTGAAATTTGGTATAGTTATAGTATTTAAAATTTTCAACCCCCGCACTCCATTTGAGGGTTGTAAAACTTCTAGATGACATACAAACTTGAAATTTGACATAGTTATAGAGTTTAGAATTCTTGTCAAAAGAAAAATAAACAATGGTAAAATTTCTACCCCCCCACTCACATTGGGGGTTGTAAAACTTCTATATGACATACAAACTTGAAATTTGGTATAGTTATAGTATTTAAAGTTTTCCTAAAGAGAAAAAATCAAAAATACTAAAATCTCAACCCTCCCACCCCCTTTTGAGTTATAAAACTTCTAGATGACGTACAAACTTGCGATTTTGACATAGTTATAGACTTTAAAATTCTTGTCAAAAGAAAAATAAACAATGGTAAAATTTCTACCTTCCATCCACATTGGGGGTTGTAAAACTTCTATATGACATACAAACTTGAAATTTGGTATAGTTATAGTGTTTAAAATTTTCCTAAAGAGAAAAATCAAAAATATTAAAATGTCAACCAACGCACCCCCTTTAGAGTTATAAAACTTCTAGATGACGTACAAACTTGCGATTTTGATATAGTTATAGTGTTTAGAATTCTTGTCAAAAGAAAAATAAACAATTGTAAAATTTCTACCCCCCACCCACATTGGGGGTTGTAAAGCTTCTATATGACATACAAACTTGAAATTTGGTATAGTTATAGTATTTAAAATTTTCCTAAAGAGAAAAATCAAAAATATTAACATGTCAGCCCTCCCACCCCCTTTTGAGTTATAAAACTTCTAGATGACGTACAAACTTGAGATTTTGACATAGTTATAGAGTTTAGAATTCTTGTCAAAAGAAAAATAAACAATGGTAAAATTTCCAACCCCCAGCCACATTGGGGGTTGTAAAACTTCTATATGACATACAATCTTGAAATTTGGTATAGTTATAGTATTTAAAATTTTCCTAAAGAGAAAAATCAAAAATATTAAAATGTCAACCCTCCCACCCCCTTTTGAGTTATAAAACTTCTAGATGACGTACAAACTTGAGATTTTGACATAGTTATAGAGTTTAGAATTCTTGTCAAAAGAAAAATAAACAATGGTAAAATTTCCAACCCCCAGCCACATTGGGGGTTGTAAAACTTCTATATGACATACAATCTTGAAATTTGGTATAGTTATAGTATTTAAAATTTTCCTAAAGAGAAAAATCAAAAATATTAAAATGTCAACCCTCCCGCCCCCTTTTGAGTTGTAAAACTTCTAGATGACGTACAAACTTGAGATTTTGACAGTTATAGAGTTTAGAATTCTTGTCAAAAGAAAAATAAACAATGGTAAAATTTCTACCCCCCTCCCACATTGGGGGTTGTAAAACTTCTATATGACATACAAACTTGAAATTTGGTATAGTTATAGTATTTAAAATTTTCCTAAAGGGAAAAATCAAAAATATTAAAATGTCAACCCTCCCACACCCTTTTGAATTATAAAACTTCTAGATGACGTAGAAACTTGAGATTTTGACATAGTTATAGTGTTTAGAATTCTTGTCAAAAGAAAAATAAACAATTGTAAAATTTCTACCCCCCACCCACATTGGTGGTTGTAAAACTTCTATATGATATACAAACTTGAAATTTGGTATAGTTATAGTATTTAAAATTTTCCTAAAGAGAAAAATTAAAAATATTAAAATGTCAACCCTCCCACCCCCTTTTGAGTTATAATACTTCTAGATGACGTACAAACTTGAGATTTTGACATAGTTATAGAGTTTAGAATTCTTGTCAAAAGAAAAATAAACAATGGTAAAATTTCTACCCCCCACTCACATTGGGGGTTATAAAACTTCTATATGACATACAAACTTGAAATTTGGTATAGTTATAGTATTTATAATTTTCCTAAAGAGAAAAATCAAAAATACTAAAATGTCAACCCTCCCACCCCTTTTTGAGTTATAAAACTTCTAGATGACTTACAAACTTGAGATTTTGACATAGTTATCGAGTTTAGAATTCTTGTCAAAAGAAAAATAAACAATGGTAAAATTTCCAACCCCCAGCCACATTGGGGATTGTAAAACTTCTATATGACATACAAACTTGAAATTTGTTATAGTTATAGTATTTAAAATTTTCCTAAAGAGAAAAATTAAAAATATTAAAATGTCAACCCTCCCACCCCCTTTTGAGTTATAATACTTCTAGATGACGTACAAACTTGAGATTTTGACATAGTTATAGAGTTTAGAATTCTTGTCAAAAGAAAAATAAACAATGGTAAAATTTCTACCCCCCACTCACATTGGGGGTTATAAAACTTCTATATGACATACAAACTTGAAATTTGGTATAGTTATAGTATTTATAATTTTCCTAAAGAGAAAAATCAAAAATATTAAAATGTTAACCCTCCCACCCCCTTTTGAGTTATAATACTTCTAGATGACGTACAAACTTGAGATTTTGACATAGTTATAGAGTTTAGAATTCTTGTCAAAAGAAAAATAAACAATGGTAAAATTTCTACCCCCCACCCACATTGGGGGTTGTAAAACTTCTATATGATATACAAACTTGAAATTTGGTATAGTTATAGTATTTAAAATTTTCCTAAAGAGAAAAATTAAAAATATTAAAATGTCAACCCTCCCACCCCCTTTTGAGTTATAATACTTCTAGATGACGTACAAACTTGAGATTTTGACATAGTTATAGAGTTTAGAATTCTTGTCAAAAGAAAAATAAACAATGGTAAAATTTCTACCCCCCACTCACATTGGGGGTTATAAAACTTCTATATGACATACAAACTTGAAATTTGGTATAGTTATAGTATTTATAATTTTCCTAAAGAGAAAAATCAAAAATATTAAAATGTTAACCCTCCCACCCCCTTTTGAGTTATAATACTTCTAGATGACGTACAAACTTGAGATTTTGACATAGTTATAGAGTTTAGAATTCTTGTCAAAAGAAAAATAAACAATGGTAAAATTTCTACCCCCCACCCACATTGGGGGTTGTAAAACTTCTATATGATATACAAACTTGAAATTTGGTATAGTTATAGTATTTAAAATTTTCCTAAAGAGAAAAATCAAAAATATTAAAATGTCAACCCTCCCTCCCCCTTTTGAGTTATAATACTTCTAGATGACGTACAAACTTGAGATTTTGACATAGTTATAGAGTTTAGAATTCTTGTCAAAAGAAAAATAAACAATGGTAAAATTTCTACCCCCCACCCACATTGGGGGTTGTAAAACTTCTATATGACATACAAACTTGAAATTTGGTATAGTTATAGTATTTAAAATTTTCCTAAAGGGAAAAATCAAAAATATTAAAATGTCAACCCTCCCACCCCCTTTTGAGTTATAATACTTCTAGATGACGTACAAACTTGAGATTTTGACATAGTTATAGAGTTTAGAATTCTTGTCAAAAGAAAAATAAACAATGGTAAAATTTCTACCCCCCACCCACATTGGGGGTTGTAAAACTTCTATATGACATACAAACTTGAAATTTGTTATAGTTATAGTATTTAAAATTTTCCTAAAGAGAAAAATCAAAAATATTAAAATGTCAACCCTCCCACCCCCTTTTGAGTTATAATACTTCTAGATGACGTACAAACTTGAGATTTTGACATAGTTATAGAGTTTAGAATTCTTGTCAAAAGAAAAATAAACAATGGTAAAATTTCTACCCCCCACCCACATTGGGGGTTGTAAAGCTTCTATATGACATACAAACTTGAAATTTGGTATAGTTATAGTATTTAAAATTTTCCTAAAGGGAAAAATCAAAAATTTAACATGTCAGCCCTCCCACCCCCTTTTGAGTTATAAAACTTCTAGATGACGTACAAACTTGAGATTTTGACATAGTTATAGTGTTTAGAATTCTTGTCAAAAGAAAAATAAACAATTGTAAAATTTCTACCCCCCCACCCACATTGGAGGTTGTAAAACTTCTATATGATATACAAACCTTAAATTTGGTATAGTTATAGTATTTAAAATTTTCCTAAAGAGAAAAATCAAAAATATTAAAATGTCAACCCTCCCGCCCCCTTTTGAGTTATAAAACTTCTAGATGACGTACAAACTTGAGATTTTGACATAGTTATAGAGTTTAGAATTCTTGTCAAAAGAAAAATAAACAATGGTAAGATTTCCAACCCCCAGCCACATTGGGGGTTGTAAAACTTCTATATGACATACAAACTTGAAATTTTCTATAGTTGTAGTGTTTAAATTTTTCCTAAAGAGAAAAGAGTTATTATGTCAACCTCTGCATCCCGTTCGGGGGTTGTAAGACTTCTAGATGACATAAAAACTTGAAATTTGGTTTAGTTATAGGGTTTAGGGTTCTCGTAAAGAATGATATAGAAAAATGTTATTATGTTAACCCTCCGCAACCCCTTTAGGGTTTATAAAGCTTCTAGATCAAAAATATTAAAATGTCAACCCTCCCACCCCCTTTTGAGTTATAAAACTTCTAGATGACGTACAAACTTTAGATTTTGACATAGTTATAGAGTTTAGAATTCTTGTCAAAAGAAAAATAAACAATTGTAAAATTTCTACCCCCCACTCACATTGGTGGTTGTAAAGCTTCTATATGACATACAAACTTGAAATTTGGTATAGTTATAGTATTTAAAATTTTCCTAAAGAGAAAAATCAAAAATATTAACATGTCAGCCCTCCCACCCCCTTTTGAGTTATAAAACTTCTAGATGACGTACAAACTTGAGATTTTGACATAGTTATAGAGTTTAGAATTCTTGTCAAAAGAAAAATAAACAATGGTAAAATTTCTACCCCCCACCCACATTGGGGGTTGTAAAGCTTCTATATGACATACAAACTTGAAATTTGGTATAGTTATAGTATTTAAAATTTTCCTAAAGAGAAAAATCAAAAATATTAACATGTCAGCCCTCCCACCCCCTTTTGAGTTATAAAACTTCTAGATGACGTACAAACTTGAGATTTTGACATAGTTATAGTGTTTAGAATTCTTGACTAGTGGACATTTAACTTCTATAATGGCATCTTCATTAACAGGTTCATCGGGGCTTGCCGCCAGAAATGGGTGTTCTTGATCAATAAATAATCCACATTCTCTTACTTCCAAGTTGTATTCACTTTCAAATTCTTTTATGGCAATTGGCTCATGTTCCAAGCCATAATGCGTTGCTCTATTTCCTGTAAATGTTGAGTACAGTATTTCCTTAACTGTGTTCACGCAAGATGTTTTGGCTTGCAATTTGCAGACTCTTCCGAAGTGAGATGCAGTCAATCTCAATGATCTTTCTTGTTTCCAGAGAGGGTTCCTTGACTGACCGACAGTATTTCGTTCTAGATGGGTAATCTCTTCTTTGGACTTTTTCAAGGTGTTACGGAACTCGATTTCTTGAATTTTATACTCTTCAGGTGATAACAGCTCAGCCTTTTCTGTGACACCATAATCTGTGTCTGGAAGTGCAGTAGTTTTCGTTTTGCGGTAAATTTGCCCCTTTTCCTCTTGTTCTTTTCTAGCATTTGGCGTTTCCTTTTCAATTTTAGAGCATATCTTTTTGTAAATACACTTTGATCTTCTTGTAATAGTTCGTGGTAGTCTGTCCCAGCATTAAATAATATACTAGCAGCTTCACATCTTGTTTGATAGGAACCTCGAAGGGAATAATTTACCCTTTTCCCCCCTACAAATTTACACACTAACGAATTGTAATGTTCTGCCAAATTGTTATTCATGTTTAACAGCAAACTATTAACATTTAAAGTTAACCTGTAAAGAGTTGCTTCAATATCTTGATATAGGCCACATTTCTTCATATCAGGAACGAAGTTTTGTTCTCCTTTTTTGTACAAGAAAAATACCCTATTTCTTGACATTTTGCATGCTCGCCAATAACGTGCGAGGGGGTATTTAAAATGTCAGCAGTAAGCAGCTGCATTCAACAAAACTCGCTGACAACTAAATATTCAGATAGCAGTTTATAAATACAATTCAATAAGATTTAACATCTCGCTTTGCTTTATTCGCCGCTTAAATTTTGGCTGACATACTTCTAACTTGGGGATTACAATTATCTAAATTGGATAATGCCCCACTTGCTGATAATTTCAAATTCAATAACACTAAAGATCCGAACTGCTTGAGGATCATTCAACAACTTTGAAATTATGATTTTCAAACCATTTTTTGGTCGTTTTTGATGTGTGGTAAGAAGCACCATCTTGTTGAAAGATTAAATCGCGGTCAAGATCGATTTTTAACGATTGGTAACAAGTTAGCGTTAAGAATTTGCTGATACTTTTCAACATTAACTGTGCCGTCTATGGACTGAAATCATTCTAATCCTCCAGCTGACATATAGCTCTAAACTATTGCACCTTGAGGAAACCTAACCGTACGTTTTAAGCAGTACTTATGGAATGCTTCATGTTTAGCTCCGATCACTCTTTTGCGAGAGTAACCAACGAAAACACCAGACTTTGACTAGTCGCTGAATATGACCTTATACCAGTCATTCTCTGGAACATTGTCTAGGACAACTACATATTTAGTGCATGTCACTCGTCGTTGTTCTTGTTTCTCGGTTAGAAGTTTTACTTTGACTAAATACAAAAACCGTTTATGTTACAAAGATAGTTAAGGAATACTCAATGCATCAAAGTTTAAAGATAACTAATTACCTTATTAAAGAATGGATAGTCTATCTGAAAACAAATAAACTGTTTGGATTCTTGGCAATTGTTGCGACAGAAAGGTAAAGACAGGATTAAGTGTGCCCAAATAGCTGCAGGACATGATCTGGACTAGCAGAAATACATAGAACAAAATTAAATAATTTATCGGTATTTCCAACGTAAATGACTGCTTCTTCACGGCTTGCTCCAAAATGATAAGTCTGGATTTCTTCAGCTAGTTTGCAAGGATAATTTTCAGAGAAGACTATATGGAGTAACCCTTCACTCTTACTAAGACTCTTTTTCAGTGTGTTGTAAGCAGCATTTTTATTTCTAATGTTAAATTTATATTTATTTTTAAAGTTTTCATTTCTTCTTGAACCTCTCCCTGCAACTCTTGAACTTCTGCTGAACCATACCTAAGACTGATAATGGAGGGCAAGATTGAGGGTAGAAGAGAACTGGCAGGAGACAAGGCTCATGGTTGAGAAATGTGAGAGACTGCACTGGCCTAAACTCACAGTTATTACTAAGAATAGCAAAAGATAGTGAACGATTTGCTGAAGTTGTTGCTAACCTTCTATAAGAATACAGCACCTTAAGAAAAAGAAGATGTAAAAAAGGCTGCAAAGTTAGAAAATGTAACAGTTTTATCGACCTTACTGAATATTTCTGAATTTGTTTTTACTCATGCAGTTCTATACAATATCGACTCTTTTGCCTTCTTCAACATACCAATACAAATTAGCTTGGGGCAACGTATGATAGCCTAATAAAAACAGGATGCCAATAAAACTGAAAAGTTTTTCCCTTGTAAATATAAAATCGTGTGTATTATTTTTCATGAGCCTACTTTACAAAATATCGCAATACTATATCTTGAACTTCATCATCAAAGAGTTTTAGAAAAATATCCAGCGGTGATTGACCTGCCACATGATTTTTTAGCTGTTCAATTTTTTTGTGTTCTCTTCGTCGGGCGAGTTCAGATACAAAAAGAAACCTCTCTGTACTTGGGTTTCTGGTTATTTGTTTTGAGCAAATTTGAGAATGTGAAAAGAAGAAAGCATTTAAGTAGAAAAAAACTGAAAACAATACAGTTATGAAAACACCTGAAGAAAAAGTAATGCCCATCTCTGAATAAAAAAAAACTGCACGGAAACATTTTGTTGGACTTGGACCTGGAAAAGGGAAAAGCAATGAGAAATAAGCAATCCGTACTCTAGTTCTGCATGACTCGCTGGTGAAACCTTGGAGAGTTTCTGGAGGTCAAAAAACCAACGGAAAAGATTTTTAAGTGCTTTGTTGATGTCCATTGATATTCGACACTATCGTCTTTATAGTTTAGCAAATAAAACAATTGGCCTTGCACACAAAACAAAAATATCCTACAGTACATTCTCTCGATGCCATCCCCATGTTATTACCGTCTATATTATGTATGCAAACCTAATGAAATAAACAGAGCTACCTGTTTGTACAAGCAACGTGCAAACATAAGCTTCAAACCACAAAAACTAAAGCCACTAAAACTTGTAGATAATGAAAATTCATATGAACTCCTGTAACATGTAGTAAGGCTTCCGCATTGCATATGTATGGCAGGCCTCTGAAATGTCAAAATAAAATGAAGAAAAGGTTCAATTTAATGTTAAGATTGCAGCTAAAATCAATGTTACTAAACCTGTCCGAGAGTTGCAGGGAGAGGTTCAAGAAGAAATGAAAACTTTAAAAATAAATATAAATTTAACATTAAAAATGAAAATGCTGCTTAGAACACACTGAAAAACAGTCTTAGTAAGAATGAAGGGTTACTACATATAGACTTCTCTGAAAATTATGCTTGCAAACTAGCTGAAGAAATCCAGACTTATAATTTTGGAGCAAGCCGTGAGGAAGCAACATTGTACGCAGGAGTCACTTACACTGGAGATACCGATAAGCTATTTAATTTTGTTTTATGTATTTCTGCTAGTCCTAGGACCTTGAACTGCTTCTCTAGTTCCAATGCCTAAGCGAAAACCAAATTGTTCTTCTCCTACATATTGTCCGCATTTTGTGTGTACTCGTTGATGCATGTTCTTAGCATTATCTACTGTACATGGCTCATCAGGCTAATCAATCGGTACTGTGAGCACTGTTTTACTCCGCTCTTTTTAGGTATCGGAATAAAAGTAAGTTGGGTCCAGTCGTGTGGTACGATTCCTGTATAGTATATTCTATTTAAGAAAGATGTTAAGATGTTGAGGCTTTCATCGTCTAATACTTTACGCATCTCAGTATAGATGTTATCTTCACCTGAGACTCTACGTGGTTTGATAGTTTTATTGCGCGTTTCACTTCTGCTATAATAATTCTCAATGGCTAATCTTCTTGATCTATTTCTCTTGGTTCTGGTTACATTCTGATATCATCAAAAAGCTCTTGTATATAGCTTGTCAAAATCTCTTCTATCTCGTTTGGGTCTATTGTTTTTTTGTTACTATCTGTGACTAAGATATCGTGTTGATGGGTTTTATTTCCAGTTATTTCTTTTATCTTCTTTTTTGTGTGTTAAAGAAATCATGCTTTCTTGGCAGCTCTTCGAGTACTTGACAACGTTTCTCCATCCAGGTCTCCTTTGCCTCTCTTATAAGCCTTGTAATCTTTTTATGGATTTCTTTATATTTATTATAGTCTTTATGTTTGTACTTCCTTCTTTCGTTCATCAATAAAAGGATTTCTTCCGTCATCCATCTCTGTTTTGCTCTCTGCTCTTGGTTTTCCAATTCATTTTCTTGTACTTCATGTTTACATTTTTAACAGACTGCCAAAAGTTTTCCATTGTTTCTGTTTCCAATTATACCGTTTCCCTAAACTTACTATTCAAAACTCGTGTTATTTCCTCTTTTATTTGTGGTTCCCCCAGTTTCTCAAAGTTAGGTCTTGTTTTATTTCTCTTCCAGATTTTCTTCAATTTAATCTCACGTTTTTCAGCTACGGGGTTCTGATCAGATCATATGTCTGATCCAGGATAAGTTCTTACAACTTTAATTCCGTTTCTATATCGTTTATCAATCAGTATATAATCTATTTGATTTTTTATGATATTTCCTTCATTGTCTCCTGGTCCTAAGTACACTTCTAAGTGTACAATCGCCTTTCTGGAAGTTGGAACCAGGTGTTTGCTACCATTAAGTTTTCTTCATTACAGAACTGTACCAGATATCTCCCCTATCGTTTCGTTTGCAAATACCATGGTCTTCAACAATATATTGCACTCTTCCTTTACCTATCTTTCCGTTGAAGTCACCCATGATTATATTCACTTCATTGTTTTTGGTAAATCTTAGTAGGTAATTTTTACATCATGAATGAAAAACTCATGCAGTATGGAGTATTCTCGTGCAACTTATATTACTAGATGAACAGATAGTTCCATATTGTGAACGGCACTCGCAACAAAATGCTTCTAAAAGTGAAACCGGTAAGATTCGGTTTCAAATTATGGTATATCTGTTCAGATGAAGGGTACTTATACAAGTTATCCTCCAAATAATAAAAAATCCAGACTTGGGTTGGGAGGTGACTTTGTTTTTTATCTACTATCTATTGTAGAGAATAACCCTAATCATAATATTTTCCTAGACAACTTCTTTTCTTCATATAAATTATTCGACAGGACACTATGGTGTTGGACCATTGAAAACTGCAAAAAACTATGACGCAAAGGAAAAGAAAAAAACTACTGTATTGCTCAAAAGCTACTGTACTATCAAAACAAAAGGAAATAGTGACGTTAACGAAGAAAATGAAGTAAAAACCTTCCCAAGGATCTTGTATGGTTTCTCTATTTCTTAGAAAATCAAATGTAACTGAACTAAAGGGTTCATTGTAATGCAATGAAGAAGTACATCACATGCTCAAATAAATTCAGTGTGTCTAACAAAAATCCCAACCTATTGCTTGGTCTTGGAGGGATTCATCTCCTAAAAGTGGTACTCTCATGCATTGGGCTATACCTCAAAGACAGTGGAGCTTCGAAAATCCTTGTTGAGACAGTATAATTGGAATGCTGTTTTCCATTTTGAAACGCTTACGGTGTTATACCAGTGTACGATGATCAACGCTTGTTGGACAAATTTAAATAGCTATAAACTACACATAGTGACATAAAAAAATATTTTGAGAAACTCGTAGAAAATGACAGGCAGAAAAAAACTGGGGCCTGCGTGCATGCAGTATAAGAGAGTGTTTGCCACTTTCCTTCTTCTTTGATAGAAAAAATTATGCACGATGGTACATTTTATACTACAATGATTGCTTGAAGCTGGACGAAGGTCCTATAATTTATAATTCCATGTCACTCTTTTAAACAAAAAATAATAATCTTAATTCAATCCTATTAACGCATTTAAAACAATAATTATTCAAGACTTTTTAACCAAAATTTGTTTTGGTGGTTTCAAGTGTAAACATTTAAAAAATTTCAGATTCAAGAATATAAAGAAAAATTTAAAATCTGGCAGCATAAATAATTAAGATTTTGCAATGGGCAACTAAAATCTTCAGTAACATGATATTTGATACGATGTTTGATGACGCGACGTCAAATTGTTCATCATACAATTCTGAGAACCTAGAGTGTTTACTTTAGAGATCAGCAGTCTGTTAAAATGCGTTACAGCATACACAAAATTACGTCACTTTATAGACTTGCACACCTGCAATCAGTAAATAAACATAGTCATTTTGGGAAATTTAATCCATGCTTACAAGGAAATATTATCTTGCTAACAACATTAAATTTTTATAAGGACGTCTTTTAAACTATAATATTGAGTTATATTCCTGATTATCTAATATCCATTTTTTTCTCGAGTCCTCTGACTTTAATAAAGCATATTATATTTCTAAATGCTATAGCTACTTTTGTTTTTATCAGACAATAGGTAATAAAAGGTACCCATTTTTAGGGACAATTTTATTAAAAAAAATTAGTTTTTATCTCAGAAAGTACATGCCATATATCTATGAAATTTTTGTAGGGGTTATAGAAAGAAACCTTGGGTTCTAATTTTCAGACCAAAAAGCAATTCATTTAAGATTTATATAAAAAATAGGGAATTATGTTTTCTTGTTTATTAATTTTTTGATTTCGTTTTGGTTAAATGAACACTTTTCATGTAGGCATTATTTTTCTCAAAGAAATGTTCCTAATTTTAACAATAACAGTGCAATAACAAAAAAACCTTGACCTCTAGTTTACGAAATCAGAACACATCTTAGAACTTGTGCTGGTGCTGGATTTTTTTAAATGGAACGGTTAGATTTGAAGTATGGAAATCGATAGCAAGTGGGATTCTGAATAAAAAAGTAATAAGGTACTACAGGTTTAAAGTGAATGATAATGAAATAATAAAGTGAATGGATTCTAATACTGTTTTCGTAAACAAGAAGCCGAAATCTACGAAGTTCTTTTAATTCCATTACTATAACCAAAAGCTTGTCCGGATGATTGAGTGTAGACTGTTAAATAGGCCAGAACCCGTTAAGTGGCTAAGTGTTTACTATTTTTTCCACATTTAAACATTTGAAGTGGTGACTCGTACACCTTTGAAATCTGAATTTTGCAAAATCTAAAAAGTATCTTGTATATTATTAACCATAAAACATGCGACTTCTTATGTTTTTTCATGATAACCATGAAAATGAAGCGCAACAAAAATCGTTGCTATTTTTTCACATTTAGAAATTCTAAGGGTTGGCTGAATTTCGCAAAATCGGTGAAGCATGTGCATTTTTATTTTCTTTCACGCAACCCATTCAACAATGAAACGCAAATAAACTGCTTTACTATTTTCTCCACATTTGCAAATTCTAAGGGATGGCTGGCTACCCCTTAGACCCTTAATGTCGCAAAATCCGTAAAGTATGTAACTTTTTATGTTCTTTCACGTCACCCGTTCGAAAATGAAACGCAACAAAGATTATTTACTATTTTTCCCGTATTTCAAAATTCTAAGGGTTGGTTGCTACCCCCTTAGACCCTGAACTTCGCAAAATCTATAAAATAGGTGACTTTTTATGTTCTTTCACGGCACCCGTTCGAAAATGAAACGCAACAAAGATTGTTTACTATTTTTCCCGTGTGTAGAAATTCTAAGAGGTGGCTGCTACCCAAAACAGAACAAAATTTTGAAAATATAAATATGGGTTTTTTAACGTTTTTTTAATTTTTCGCTAGACGAGAATCCGAAACTCTGTAAATATACCAAATTTCAAGTTTGTATGTACTCTAGAAATTCGGAAGTTATAAAGACTATTTAATTTCATTACTTAAATACATAAAGTGAAGTCCCGTTTTACAACCCCTAAAGGGGTAGCGGAGGGTTAACATAATAACAATTTTTTATATTTTTCTTTACGAGAACTCTAAACCCTATAACTAAACCAAATTCCAAGTTTTTATGTCATCTAGAAGTTTTACAACCCCCAAATGGAATACGGGGCTGGTAACAGCCTTGGTAGTGTAATGTCTGGCGTGCCGGACTTTCACCCAAGCGGCCCGGGTTCGACTCCCGGCGCTGGCAGATCTGGTTAAGGTTTTCTGCAGTTTCCCTTAGCTATAACACAAATGTGGGATTTGCGCTGTTCCATCTATAAGTCGGCTGCAGCCGCACATTGGGTCTACATAATAATAATAATCGCCCCCTCCCTCCCGCACAAGCTTATAGCTTCTGGGGCCTTGGTTAAGGTTATGGGTTGTAGTAATTATTATTATTATTATATTATTTAATAATTTTTTTAAATTTTTCTTTAGGAGAGTCCTAAATTCTATCGCTATGCCAAATTTCAAGTTTGTATGTCATCTAGAAGTTTTACAACCCTAAAAGGGGATGCGGGGTTGACATAATAACATTTTTTTTAATTTTTATTTACTAGAATCCTAAACCCTATAAATATACCAAATTTCAAGTTTGTGTGTGATCTAGAAGTATTACAACCCCAAAATAAAGTGCGGGGGTTGACTTAATAAAATTTTTTATGTTTTTCTTTACGAGAGTCTTAAACCCTATCACTATACCAAATTTCAAGTTTGTATGTCATCTAGAAGTTTTACAACCCCCAAATGGAATATGGGGGTTGATTTAATAATTTTTTTAAATTTTTCTTTAGGAGAGTCCTAAATTCCATCGCTATACCAAATTTCAAGTTTGTATGTCATCTAGAAGTTTTACAACCCCCAAATGGAATATGGGGGTTGATTTAATAATTTTTTAAATTTTTCTTTAGGAGAGTCCTAAATTCCATCGCTATACCAAATTTCAAGTTTGTATGTCATCTAGAAGTTGTACAACCCCCAAATGGAATATGGGGGTTGATTTAATAATTTTTTTAAATTTTTCTTTAGGAGAGTCCAAAATTCCATCGCTATACCAAATTTCAAGTTTGTATGTCATCTAGAAGTTTTACAACCCCCAAATGGAATATGGGGGTTGATTTAATAATTTTTTTAAATTTTTCTTTAGGAGAGTCCTAAATTCCATCGCTATACCAAATTTCAAGTTTGTATGTCATCTAGAAGTTTTACAACCCCCAAATGGAATATGGGGGTTGATTTAATAATTTTTTTAAAATTTTTCTTTAGGAGAGTCCTAAATTCCATCGCTATACCAAATTTCAAGTTTGTATGTCATCTAGAAGTTTTACAACCCTAAAAGGGGATGCGGGGTTGACATAATAACATTTTTTTAAATTTTTATTTACTAGAATCCTAAACCCTATAAATATACCAAATTTCAAGTTTGTGTGTGATCTAGAAGTATTACAACCCCCAAATAAAGTGCGGGGGTTGACTTGATACAATTTTTTATGTTTTTCTTTACGAGAGTCTTAAACCCTATCACTATACCAAATTTCAAGTTTGTATGTCATCTAGAAGTTTTACAACCCCCAAATGGAATATGGGGGTTGATTTAATAATTTTTTTAAATTTTTCTTTAGGAGAGTCCTAAATTCCATCGCTATACCAAATTTCAAGTTTGTATGTCATCTAGAAGTTTTACAAACCTAAAAGGGGATGCGGGGTTGACATAATAACATTTTTTTTAATTTTTATTTACTAGAATCCTAAACCCTATAAATATACCAAATTTCAAGTTTGTGTGTGATCTAGAAGTATTACAACCCCCAAATAAAGTGCGGGGGTTGACTTGATACAATTTTTTATGTTTTTCTTTACGAGAGTCTTAAACCCTATCACTATACCAAATTTCAAGTTTGTATGTCATCTAGAAGTTTTACAACCCCCAAATGGAATATGGGGGTTGATTTAATAATTTTTTTAAATTTTTCTTTAGGAGAGTCCTAAATTCCATCGCTATACCAAATTTCAAGTTTGTATGTCATCTAGAAGTTGTACAACCCCCAAATGGAATATGGGGGTTGATTTAATAATTTTTTTAAATTTTTCTTTAGGAGAGTCCAAAATTCCATCGCTATACCAAATTTCAAGTTTGTATGTCATCTAGAAGTTTTACAACCCCCAAATGGAATATGGGGGTTGATTTAATAATTTTTTTTAAATTTTTCTTTAGGAGAGTCCTAAATTCCATCGCTATACCAAATTTCAAGT
Source organism: Agrypnus murinus (assembly GCA_929113105.1). NCBI lineage: Eukaryota > Metazoa > Arthropoda > Insecta > Coleoptera > Elateridae > Agrypnus > Agrypnus murinus. Next base: position 76,727,402 of record OV816028.1, on the reverse strand, counting down.
TTGTATGTCATCTAGAAGTTTTACAACCCCCAAATGGAATATGGGGGTTGATTTAATATTTTTTTTTTAATTTTTCTTTAGGAGAGTCCTAAATTCCATCGCTATACCAAATTTCAAGTTTGTATGTCATCTAGAAGTTTTAAACCCTAAAAGGGGATGCGGGGTTGACATAATAACATTTTTTTAAATTTTTATTTACTAGAATCCTAAACCCTATAAATATACCAAATTTCAAGTTTGTGTGTGATCTAGAAGTATTACAACCCCCAAATAAAGTGCGGGGGTTGACTTAATAAATTTTTTTATGTTTTTCTTTACGAGAGTCTTAAACCCTATCACTATACCAAATTTCAAGTTTGTATGTCATCTAGAAGTTTTACAACCCCCAAATGGAATATAGGAGTTGATTTAATAATTTTTTTACATTTTTCTTTAGGAGAGTCCAAAATTCCATCGCTATACCAAATTTCAAGTTTGTATGTCATCTAGAAGTTTTACAACCCCCAAAAGGAATATGGGGGTTGATTTAATAATTTTTTTTAAATTTTTCTTTAGGAGAGTCCTAAATTCCATTGCTATACCAAATTTCAAGTTTGTATGTCATCTAGAAGTTTTACAACCCTAAAAGTGGATGCGGGGTTGACATAATAACATTTTTTTTAATTTTTATTTACTAGAATCCTAAACCCTATAAATATACCAAATTTCAAGTTTGTGTGTGATCTAGAAGTATTACAACCCCCAAATAAAGTGCGGGGGTTGACTTAATAAAATTTTTTGTTTTTCTTTACGAGAGTCCTAAATTCCATCGCTATACCAAATTTCAAGTTTGTATGTCATCTAGAAGTTTTACAACCCCCAAATGGAATATGGGGGTTGATTTAATAATTTTTTTAAAATTTTTCTTTAGGAGAGTCCTAAATTCCATCGCTATACCAAATTTCAAGTTTGTATGTCATCTAGAAGTTTTGCAACCCAAGAACGGGGTGCAGGGGTTGACATCATAACATTTTTTTTATAATAATCTTAAATCCTATAATTACACCAAATTTCAAGTTTCTAAGTCATCTAGAAGTTTTACAACTCCTAACAGGGGGTGCGAGGGTTGACATAAATATATTTTTTTATTTTCCTACTTACAAGAATCCCAATTCCTATAATTGTGCCAAATCTCAAGTTTGTATGTCATCTAACAAATTAGAAGTTGTAAAAGTTATTTAATTTCAATATTTTAATGCATAAGAAGTCCCGTTTGAAATGATGTCACTGTCTGCCTCACAAACATATGAGTTTTAAAAATTTTAAAATATAATATGGGATAAGATTAAACAGCCAGATTTATTACTAGCTAACAGCATCAGTGATTGCTTAAATACTGAATGATAATATAATAATGGTTACGTTTGTTTCACTTAAATCAATAGAGCTTTGAATTAAATCTTATTAAAGCTTACGATTTTATTAAAATTATCGCCCATTTGTAGGAGCAATTAAAACCGGTTTAAACGAAATTTACATGACGCATAAATGAAACGTATTAAAAGTGTTTCTTAAATAGCTTTAACAAAATATAATATGTACGAATTTTTGTCACCTTAAATGACGCAATCTTTACTAAGAAATACAATGCATAAAGTGAAGTCCCGTTGAAATGACGTCACTGTCTAGCCACAAAGGAATCAGTGTTACCAACACAATTCTTGTTAAATATGCGGACGCAGGGTAAACCTATGCCATAAATTTGTATACAAATGTATACAAATCCCGCGCTATTAGCGCTGCGTGTGGCAAACGCTCGAACTACGATTTTATACACGAATCAGGAATGGGTGTCAAACTGCGCACAGCTAATTTTTACATTTTCGCCATCTAGACACTTTAAGCTTCATATGGTGCAATTTTGAGGCACTAGTCACCCAGCGTCCGTATATCCGGACGCCGAGTGACTTCGGACGCTGCTTGAACCTAAGATTTTACATGGGGGGACGCATAGTGGTGCCCTATAGATATATATATATATATATATATATATATATATATATATATATATATATATATATATATATATATACGGTTTTCGTACCAAGCTGAGCCATTGATAGCAACCTTAACATGCAGTCTTGAGCCAGTCTGACAAACCTGAGCCGTATATGTGGCTCAGGTTGGATTTGCAATAGATTTCATGTTATTGGATCGATTAAGTGTAATTAAAGGTATCTGTAAAGCCGATCTTCTGTCATCCGATCCTGTAGTTAAACCAAAGTTACGCAGTTCTCAACCATATGAGCCCTATAAGCCATTTTATGGTGGCTCAAGTTTGTATGAAACATGTGAATTTTAGTTCAGCCTTCTGCCTGTGGTGGCACTGTACTTACTTTTCCATATACAAGTATATAAATGTAAATACTATTGCTAACATACAAACTTGAACCATATAAATTTGACAACACTGTTTCTGTTTCTGTTTCTATTTATAGACACGATCGATCGATTGAAAGCATGAAATGTGTGGAAGACATTCCAACAGTAATATTCTAATTTTATTTAAGTGCTACTATGTACTATTATTAGAACCTATGCTACTACTAATAGAACTTAATATTATCTTTTACATGAAGATTAATCTTTATTATGTTTTTAATGATATACATTAAATTATATGTTGAATGTAAATTCATATAGAAAAAAGTATTGCCCCAGCTGGAAATCGAACCCAAGGCCCTCCGCTATCTAGGCGGTATCTCTACCAACTGAACTACCAAGTGACGTCTATCAGCAAAGCGACAAATTTTCTACATGTATTAGCTATTTTAGCAAACATACTAATATTTCTAGACATTCCTTTTTGAATTTTATTAATGAAGATCAACAATTCGCTGACCACAACATCAATATTCAAAGCATCTAGATTATTCTGAATCCTTTCTGAAAGGAAATTAATTTTACTAATTTTAGATGGATAATTCTTATTAGGTTTAATTAATAATCTACATTAAATTATATTTTGAACTATTTGAAATTTATATATTTCTATATAATTCATATAGAAAAATGTATCCCCCTGCTGGAAATCGAACCCAGGACCCTCCGCTGTCTAGGCGGCATCTCTACCAACTGAGCTACCGGGAGACGACTAGCAGCAAAGCGACAAATTTTCCATATGAATTAGATATTTTAGCAAACATACAAAGTCACTAATATTTTTTTGAATTTTATTAATGAAGATCAACAATTCGCTGACCACAACATCAATATTCAAAGCATCTAGATTATTATGAATAATTCCGAAGGATATTAACTTTATAAATTTTAGATAAAGGTTCATTTTTATTGTTTAATTAATGATTTACATTAAATTATATTTTGAATGCAGATTGATACAGAAAAAATGTATCGCCCCGGCTGGGAATCAAACCCAGTATCCTCCATTATCTAGTCGGTATCTCTACCAACTGAGCTACCTGGAGACGACTATCAGTAAAGCAACAAATTTTCCATATGAGTTCGATATTTTAGCAAACACAAAGGAACTAGATATTTTTTAATTTTATTAATACATATCAACAATTCGCTGACAATAACATCAATATTCAAAACATTTTGATTATTATGAATCATTCCGAAAGGAAATTAATTTCATAAATTCTAGATGAAGGTTAGTTTTTTTGGTTAATTAATGATTTACATTAAAATAATATTTTGAATGCAAATTCATATAGAAAAATGTATCGCCCTATGTATCTCTACCAACTGAGCTACCGGGAGACGATTATCAGCAAAGCGCAAATTTTCCAAATGAATTAGATATTTTAGCAAACATACAAAGTAACTAATATTTTTAATCCGCTATCTAGGCGTTATCTATGCCAACTGAGCTACCTAGAGACGATTATCAGCAAAGCGACGAATTTTCCGTATAAACTAAATATTTTAACAGATATCAAGATATTTTAGTAGATCAGTTGATAGAGAATTTAATGTAAATCATTAATTAAACATAATAAAAATCAACCTTCATAATATCTATAAAATTAATTTCCTTTCGGAATGATTCATAATAATCTAGATACTTTGAATACTGTTGTCAGCAAATTGTTTCTTTTCATTAATAAAATTCAAAAACTATTTAGTTTGTATGTTTGCTAAAATATCTAATTAATGTGGCAAATTTGTCGCTTTGCTTATAGTAGTCTGCCGGTAGCTCAGTATTTGATATTTGACTTAGTATATTCTTAAGTTGGCAACACATATTTTTGTTAGGGTAATACTGGCTCCCTAAGTATTTCTTGCCTGCTGTCCGCTATTCCATTACCTTCTACAATGTTTCAACGAATGGTTGACCGCTTTCATCAACTAGATTTAGATGAGAAATTAAATTTAATTATTAGTATTCTTGTGTTTCTCATCACGTTCATGGTAATGGTGCTAGTACTATTAATAGCCTGCTATTACTGGGACAGATTAGTGAAAACTGGAGAGTGACGACGGACATCTTGACGTCTGATCATCCGCCGAAAATCCCAAGGCAACGGACTGGGAATGTTATATTTCCGGTCTGATCCTCCAAGGAGGTCAACTAGAGGGGGAAATATCTACTAAAGAGCAATTACACAAAGAGGTAGATAAAATGACGAGTATAATTGTCTCAGCTTACGAAGAGTTTAGTCCACTCAGGGCGGTGAGAACTCGTAGGGTTCCATGGTGGAACGGCACTTTAGCCGATCTACGCAAGGAAACCAGACGAACCCTTAATAGAGCCGCTAGAGATAAGACGCAGGCCTCTTGGGACAATTTCAGAACGGCGAGGAAAAATTTCAAAAAAGAGTTAAGGCGTAGTAAAAGATCCAGCTGGCAGCAATACTGTAGGGAGCTAAGCTCCGTATCAGATTCAGGTAGACTGATGAAAATCTTAAGTCGAGAAACAAGTCAAACAATAGGAGCACTGAAAAGGGATAATGGGACATGTACCACTACTAGACAGGAGTCACTCCAACTCCTCCTAGAGGTTCATTTTCCCGGTTACGAAACTATTCAAACAGCACCCATGGCAGAACAAACACCAGTCCCAGTAGAGAACTTGCAGTTTGCCAAGGGTGTTATAACGAAGGGTGAAATCACGTGGGCTGTGAATGAGTTCGAGCCCTTTAAGTCACCAGGGCCAGATGGGATCTTCCCAGCGTTGCTGCAAAAAGGTCTGTATAACCTTCTTCCATGTATTGAAAGGATATATAGGGCCAGTGTAGCAATGGGATGTGTACCCAAACAATGGAAGGCAGCCAGAGTGGTCTTTATCCCCAAAGCGGGAAAGAAAGACTACACAAATGCCAAATCCTTTAGACCCATTAGTCTTACGTCTTTTATTTTAAAAACCTTAGAAAAGATCATTGATAGGTATTTAATGGAAAGGGTAATAACAGTACACCCATTCCACAGGAATCAACATGCATATAGACGTGGAAGATCGACTGAAACTGCACTTCACGCAGTTGTGCACAAGGCAGAAAAGGCACTTCACTATAGAGAAGTGGCCCTTGCGGTACTTTTTGATATTGAAGGGGCTTTTGACAAGCCGAGAATAGCCACAATCGGTCAAGCTTTACAGGACAGGGAGACCCCTCCCGTAATGGTCAGTTGGGTAAGATCGGCGTTGGCGGAGAGAACCGTAACGGTGAACCTAGGGGACTGTTCAGTTGAGGCTGGGGTAACTGGTGGCTGCCCGCAAGGCAGCTGCTTGTCGCCCCATCTATGGTGCCTTATAATAGACGGCCTGTTGGAACATCTAACGGTAGAGGGTTTCTATGCTCAGGCATATGCTGACGACGGACTGGTGCTAGTGACTGGGAAGTTTTTAGAGGTTGTCTGCAACAGAATACAAGTAGCCTGCAGGATTATAGAAAGATGGTGTGAAGAGAAAGGTTTGTCGGTAAATCCACTAAAGACGGAAATAATTCTTTTCATAAAAAGGAGAAAAATCGTGGACTTTAGGGCACCCATAATGTACGGAAGGCCACTGGCACTAGCGCAAGAGGTTAAGTACCTTCGATAGTAAATTAAGTTGGAAGCCGCACGTCGAAAAAAACTACAAATAAGTCAATAGCGACTTTATGGCAGTTGCGCCGAGCGGTGGGTAAGAACTAGGGAATCAATCCTCAAATTTTGTATTGGCTCTACACACTGGTAATAAGACCAAGAGTCCAGTACGGCTCAATAGTCTGGTGGCCTAGTGTAGAAAGATCAACTATTTCCGGAAGACTGGCAAAGGTCCAACGACTAGCCTGTCTGGGGATTACAGGAGCAATGAGGACAATCCCAACGGCCGCACTCGAGGTTATATTGGGTCTCCCGGGCCTTGACCTTTGGATAAAGAGAGAGGCCATGGCAACCCACCTCAGAATGCGGGATGCTGGGCTTTGGAATAATCAAGGTGTATGCATGGTCATGCAAAGATTGCCCAGGTGGCGGCAAAGGAGCTACCTTTGTCAACATACAGGGTAACCGAAGCAGAAGACCGGCTAAGGCTAGAGAAGGAGTACTCTCTAACTGTTCCAACTAGAGAACAGTGGGAGCAAAAACAAGTTGAGTTTCAGCCAGATGCCTTGATGTGTTACACGGATGGATCTCGAGTAGCAGAAAGGCAATCCTCTGGAGCAGGAATTTATGTAGAAAACCGAGGGTTACAAGAAAGCTTCGCCTTAGGAAAGTTTACCACGGTTTTTCAAGCAGAAGTTTATGCCATTCGATCGGTGGCAGCTAAGGATGAGATTAGGACAGCACCAGAGAGGTAAATCTATATCTGTTCTTACAGCCAAGCTGCACTAAAGGCAATCTACTCATCCAGGACGAGATCAGCTCTCGTCCAGTAATGTGTGGATGCTTTAGCAGAATTGGCAAGGGAGAAAGAGGTGGAACTGGTTTGGGTTCCAGGACATACAGGGGTCCAGGGCAACGAGAAGGCTGATGAACTGGCCAAACTCGGAGCTGAGGACACATGTTTAGGACCGGAACCCTTTCTGGGTATCACAAGGCAGCAGATCTCGACAGCCCTAATGGAGTGGGCCTACGAGAGTAGTAAAGAGAGGTGGAACAGGTGCAGAGGCTGTCGGCAGGCGAAGGACCATATAGTGGGATTCGACTCAAAGAAGTCGATCTGGTTAATGGGAAGGAGCCGAAGAACCGTGAATCTTCTGATAGGGATCCTGACAGGCCATTGCAAACTAAGAAGACAGCTATCTTTGATAGGAGTAGAGCAAGATCCCATTTGCGCCGGATGTGGGAGAGTTGAAGAAACATCCTATCACTACCTGGGAGAATGCGTGTCTTACCAGCGTCTACGTTTCAAAACGTTTGGCGTAGCTACGCTTCAAAGGGAAGAGTTGCACTCCCTAGCGTGGACCGATATCCTAATCTTTATTGGGAAATCGGGCAGGTTTGCAGAGGGAGAAGAGGTTTTTGAAGTAGGTGGTTAGGGGGATGTCAAGGGGTTGGCAAAAAGGGCCTATGAAGGCCTACTTGCCAGACTTCGGTCTCCCCATAACTACTACTACTACTACTACTAGTGAACTAGGTAGTTAAGTACCACACATACTTTAAAAGTCTTAACCACTATTAAATCTTTTGCTACTAATAATTCACAATAGTTTTTGGTTGATTTTTTTTATCTTTTGAAATAAGGGAGAGATTGCGTGTAAACAGAATTGTGGGACATCCTGTATATTAAATATTTCTTATTCTTTTAATGTTCTTGTAACTTGTAGTCCAAATGAATATTTTTCTGATATTTTGCCAAATATGATATAGATATATAATTTGTATCTTTTGTTTCGTCAGTGGGATATATTCTTTTAATAGCTAACCTATAATTTTTTTCTGATCATGTTTGGATTATAATGATTTACATGTGCTAGATATTTAATGGTTAAAATCTCTGTTAAAATCTGACTGTGTGAGTGGAGTACTTAAAGCTCTGTGTATCAAGGATGTGTAAGCTGCTAGTCTACATGATTTGTGAAGACAGGATTTATTTGATATGGTTAGGTCCGTTTGTGTTTCTGATATGGAAAATTCGAATAGATTGCGTAGGTTACTCTTAATAGTTAAATCTAAAAAGGTAATAGCCCTGTTTTGTTCTGTGTATAATGTTAAGTTTATGTTTTGGTAAAGAGCTTTAACTATTCCACTCACACAGACATTTATTATCAAAGAGATCGCAACCATTGAACAACAAGCACGTGTAAGCATCGTATGTTATAATCGTTAGTTTTTGGATTGAAAAACTACGGCTTTAGTACGGCTATACACCTACATACTTTACATTAGAAAATACATTTTATAGTGCCAGAAAAAGCATCAAACGCCTAAACTCGGAACGATGTCCTGACTATTTCAATTGGAATTTTATTCAGAAAATGTTTCGCGTGTGAAACGATTTTCAATTTTGTAAAAAAATATAACATAAAATACAGAAATAAATATATTTAGAATTCAGTGAAATGGTATAATAATTGGATTTATTCGAACTTTACCTTTGGTAAAGATCTGTCCATAGACTATAATACACTTGTCAAACTTTTACTAATCTATTTTATTTATTTCATATAATTTCATATAATTAATTGTGTATTTAATTGTATTTAATAATATTTGCTTTGTTTACGGGAAGACAACTTTTCTTACAATTCTTGAATTATTCACGAAACCACAAATATTTATCTTTCTTTCTACACAAAAAATGAAAGTAGACTTGGCACCAGTGCATGGCTCAGAATTGTTTACCGATTTCTATAAGTTTGTATATTTAGTCTCAACTTGGATAGAAACTACCGCTTGGCTCAAGAAGGTAACAAAAGTATGCATATACTTTACGAGAGCATTTATAATTCAAAATCTTCAATTTACGAGAATTCACGATGTATATTGCGAAAATCGGCATCAGTGCACCTTAAAACCAAAATATATTCCGCTGGAAAAGATATAGTGTTAGTATTTATCGGTGGAGCGGGAATGTATGAATTACCTTTTGGCTCAGGTAAGATAGAAGGATGTATATATACAGGGTTATGATAATGTAATGCACAAAATTCATAAAACGTACAACGATCACTTTGGAACAAAATGCAAAAACACGTCAAATGTTTTTTTTTATTCCGCATCTTTTGACATAAGTTACAAAAATAACACGTCAAATTTGTCAAAGTTATGACGTCATTAACATATTTTTTTAATGGGAAGCTAAGATTTTTATTACATTATTGGAGAAAGCTTGTTTTGTTACACTAGGGAACAATAGTTGCAGTAGGGCTCACATAAGAAAAAAAAACGAGAAAATGAATAAAAAACGAAATAAACGTAAGTTTCATAATAATCGTTGTACGTTTTATGAATTTTGTGCATTACATTATCATAACCCTGTATATATATATATATATATATATATATATATATATATATATCTATAGGGCACCACTATGCGTCCCCCCATGTAAAATCTTAGGTTCAAGCAGCGTCCGAAGTCACTCGGCGTCCGGATATACGGACGCTGGGTGACTAGTGCCTCAAAATTGCACCATATGAAGCTTAAAGTGTCTAGATGGTGAAAATGTAAAAATTAGCTGTGCGCAGTTTGACACCCATTCCTGATTCGTGTATAAAATCGTAGTTCGAGCGTTTGCCACACGCAGCGCTAATAGCGCGGGATTTGTATACATTTGTATACAAATTTATGGCATAGGTTTACCCTGCGTCCGCATATTTAACAAGAATTGTGTTGGTAACACTGATTCCTTTGTGGCTAGACAGTGACGTCATTTCAACGGGACTTCACTTTATGCATTGTATTTCTTAGTAAAGATTGCGTCATTTAAGGTGACAAAAATTCGTACATATTATATTTTGTTAAAGCTATTTAAGAAACACTTTTATTACGTTTCATTTATGCGTCATGTAAATTTCGTTTAAACCGGTTTTAATTGCTCCTACAAATGGGCGATAATTTTAATAAAATCGTAAGATTTAATAAGATTTAATTCAAAGCTCTATTGATTTAAGTGAAACAAACGTAACCATTATTATATTATCATTCAGTATTTAATCAATCACTGATGCTGTTAGCTAGTAATAAATCTGGCTGTTTAATCTTATCCCATATTATATTTTAAAATTTTTAAAACTCATGTGTTTGTGAGGCAGACAGTGACATCATTTCAAACGGGACTTCTTATGCATTAAAATATTGAAATTAAATAACTTTTACAACTTCTAATTTGTTAGATGACATACAAACTTGAGATTTGGCACAATTATAGGAATTGGGATTCTTGTAAGTAGGAAAATAAAAAAATATATTTATGTCAACCCTCGCACCCCCTGTTAGGAGTTGTAATACTTCTAGATGACTTAGAAACTTGAAATTTGGTGTAATTATAGGATTTAAGATTATTATAAAGAAAAATATAAAAGAAATGTTATGATGTCAACCCCTGCACCCCGTTTTGGGGTTGCAAAACTTCTAGATGACATACAAACTTGAAATTTGGTATAGCGATGGAATTTAGGACTCTCCTAAAGAAAAATTTTAAAAAAATTATTAAATCAACCCCCATATTCCATTTGGGGGTTGCAAAACTTCTAGATGACATACAAACTTGAAATTTGGTATAGTGATAGGGTTTAAGACTCTCGTAAAGAAAAACATAAAAAATTTTATTAAGTCAACCCCCGCACTTTATTTGGGGGTTGTAATACTTCTAGATCACACACAAACTTGAAATTTGGTATATTTATAGGGTTTAGGATTCTAGTAAATAAAAATTAAAAAAAATGTTATTATGTCAACCCCGCATCCCCTTTTAGGGTTGTAAAACTTCTAGATGACATACAAACTTGAAATTTGGTATAGCGATGGAATTTAGAACTCTCCTAAAGAAAAATTAAAAAAAAATTATTAAATCACCCCCCATATTCCATTTGGGGGTTGTAAAACTTCTAGATCACATACAAACTTGAAATTTGGTATAGCGATGGAATTTAGTACTCTACTAAAGAAAAATTTAAAAAAATTATTAAATCAACCCCCATATTCCATTTGGGGGTTGTAAAACTTCTAGATGACATACAAACTTGAAATTTGGTATAGCGATGGAATTTAGGACTCTCCTAAATAGAAATTTTAAAAAAATCATTAAATCAACCCCCATATTCCATTTGGGGGTTGTAAAACTTCTAGATGACATACAAACTTGAAATTTGGTATAGCGATGGAATTTAGGACTCTCCTAAAGAAAAATTTAAAAAAATTATTAAATCAACCCCCATATTCCATTTGGGGGTTGCAAAACTTCTAGATGACATACAAACTTGAAATTTGGTATAGTGATAGGGTTTAAGACTCTCGTAAAGAAAAACATAAAAAATTTTATTAAGTCAACCCCCGCACTTTATTTGGGGGTTGTAATACTTCTAGATCACACACAAACTTGAAATTTGGTATATTTATAGGGTTTAGTATTCTAGTAAATAAAAATTAAAAAAAATGTTATTATGTCAACCCCGCATGCCCTTTTAGGGTTGTAAAACTTCTAGATGACATACAAACTTGAAATTTGGTATAGCGATGGAATTTAGGACTCTCCTAAATAAAAATTTTAAAAAAATTATTAAATCAACCCCCATATTCCATTTGGGGGTTGTAAAACTTCTAGATGACATACAAACTTGAAATTTGGTATAGCGATGGAATTTAGGACTCTCCTAAATAAAAATTTTAAAAAAATTATTAAATCAACCCCCATATTCCATTTGGGGGTTGTAAAAGTTCTAGATGACATACAAACTTGAAATTTAGTATAGCAATGGAATTTAGGACTCTCCTAAAGAAAAATTTAAAAAAATTATTAAATCAACCCCCATATTCCATTTGGGGGTTGCAAAACTTCTAGATGACATACAAACTTGAAATTTGGTATAGTGATAGGGTTTAAGACTCTCGTAAAGAAAAACATAAAAAATTTTATTAAGTCAACCCCCGCACTTTATTTGGGGGTTGTAATACTTCTATATCACACACAAACTTGAAATTTGGTATATTTATAGGGTTTAGTATTCTAGTAAATAAAATTTAGGACTCTACTAAAGAAAAATTTAAAAAAAATTATTAAATCAACCCCCATATTCCATTTGGGGGTTGTAAAACTTCTAGATCACATACAAACTTGAAATTTGGTATAGCGATGGAATTTAGGACTCTCCTAAATAAAAATTTTAAAAAAATTGTTAAATCAACCCCCATATTCCATTTGGGGGTTGTAAAACTTCTAGATCACATACAAACTTGAAATTTGGTATAGCGATGGAATTTAGGACTCTCCTAAAGAAAAATTTAAAAAAATTATTAAATCAACCCCCATATTCCATTTGGGGGTTGTAAAACTTCTAGATGACATACAAACTTGAAATTTGGTATAGCGATGGAATTTAGGACTCTCCTAAAGAAAAATTTTAAAAAATTATTAAATCAACCCCCATATTCCATTTGGGGGTTGTAAAACTTCTAGATGACATACAAACTTGAAATTTGGTATAGCGATGGAATTTAGGACTTCTAAAGAAAAATTTAAAAAAATTATTAAATCAACCCCCATATTCCATTTGGGGGTTGCCAAACTTCTAGATGACATACAAACTTGAAATTTGGTATAGTGATAGGGTTTAAGACTCTCGTAAAGAAAAACATAAAAAATCTTATTAAGTCAACCCCCGCACTTTATTTGGGGGTTGTAATACTTCTAGATCACACACAAACTTGAAATTTGGTATGTTTATAGGGTTTAGGATTATAGTAAATATAAATTAAATGCCTCAAAAGAAATGACAAGTATTTTTATCAAGTACAAGGGCAACTGGTAGTAGTTTCAACTACTACATACAGAGTGTATTGTCGGTTTTGTTGCATACGCGAATAGCATGTAAAAACCCAGTTTCTAAGATATTGACTCCCCTAATTTTACACTGAACAACACATTTGAGGTCCTTAAAATTTTTTGAAAATAATTATGGTGTACGTTATAGATGTTATAGATACTCTTAATATGGAGCATTTAAATCTGGAATTAGATTTTGTCTAGTACCCTTGGTTAAAAAAAATTATGATGATGGAGAGCATTTTAATCGAATTGTATACAAAATAAGTTAACAATATTCACAAAAACTTACAGACTTTTTCTTTTACTTTGTCTTTTATAGTCGCTGGAGGTTTCCGTAATCAATGTCTAACAATTGCCAACACTAGTCTGATCTAGATCTAGAATCTAGCATAGATGTTGTAAATTTTTAATTCTGCTTCCATAGTTTATAGTTTTGCGAACGACATATTTGGGGTAAAGGGGGACATAAAAGACTTATAAATCGTCATATCAGTGGCGTATTTGGGAGGGGGGCAACGGGCAGGGCCCCCCGAATTTCTTTTAATAGTTCAGGTTATTTATGTCAAAATCTAAGTATTTTGATTCGGAATTTATATAGAGTAGCACCCGCCAAAAAAAATTCCCAAATAAGTGACTGCGTCATATATATCTTCAAAATAAATGAAAATGGGAGTAATAAAAGAGAACTAATTTTATAAACTTTAGAACTAAATAAATAACTTTAAGTGTACCGACAACAGTGGATTAAAATATATGCAAGTATCAGAACTGACATACTATTTTAAAAACGGAGGGTGCTACAACAACTCTAATTGCACTTCTGAAGACAGCATTCCAAAATACAAATGCACCCACTTTCAAATGAATAATTTTCACTGTTGTACAGTGTAGTTTATAGGAAAAGTCACTACAGAGAAGTTCTAGATCTTATTGACTACTATTCAAAACAGTCTTCTTTACCATTCTGTGTTAAATAGCTTCCAAGATGCAAGCGATGTTATAGTATAGGAAAATAAAATGATTGTAAATGGGAAATTTGCTAATAAGCAAATTTCCCATTTACAATTTTATTTTCCTATGCCAAAAAAATCGCTTATAGCATGGCAGCTGTTTAAAAATTTTAGTTAAAGAAATGGTAAAGTGGGGTAGGGGGTGATGAATAGTACTCAAAGGGATTTGCAACTTTTCATCTTAAATAATTAGGGGAGCCAATATCTGAGAAAGTGTCTGTGCACATGCTATTTGCCTACTTATGGAAGAAAAACGAAAATACACCCTGTATATTGTTCTAGTTATTACATTACAATTTATTGCATTACAATTAATTTGGTTTCGATTAGTATCTGTTTTAATAATAATACTAATAATAATTTTAATAAGAAAGAAAATTTTCAGTACAAATAAAATAATAATGTTAACTGTTAATGTTAATTTTATGTAAATAAATCAATTTATGTAATTAGAAATATAAAAAATATCAAAAATGTTTAAAAGGATAGAAATATTATAAATCATCAATCTACAATCTAATAATAGTAACAAATTAATTATTAATAATAAAAATTAAATTCGTTAAAGAATAACAATATCACAATATTACCAAATAATTGACTTTTTTTCGCACATTCTGTTCAGGGAAACAGAATATGCGAAAAAAAGACTAAGACTATAGAAAATTTATATATAAGTAAATACTTTATAAATCTAAATCAACAAAGGGTGAAATTATAACAACAGTAGATTAGTAATAATAAGGGATCTGTTTGTCTTACAGTTCTCCAGTTAAATCTATAATTTAATCATGAATGCTCTTACATGTGTATAAACTAAAAAACAAACAAAAACTGTGCTGCGCATGTATTACATAGATTCTTATATGAATAACAAAAGTGTAAATTTGATTTATTTTTTATTTTATTTTATTGCATATTTATTTCGTATTATTAAGTAATTATTATTACATAATATTATTAAATGTACGTAGCACAACAGTGTTTTTTTTTCAATAGACTAAATATTCCGAGAAATTATTTAAGAATTTAAAATATTATTTGGGTATAATATTTCTACAATAAACCTTGCCAATCAATTTTGCCATTTTCAACTTATGTGCTACCTAGACAAAAATGAATTGTTTTATTAAAATTTCCTTCAACTTCAGCGCGTCTTGGATTTCAATAATAAAAATTGTGACGAGTAAAATAATAAGGCTGACGTGTTTTAGAATTACGTACAGACGTGTATGCTAATATATATTGAACATATTTCGACTGATGATTCACGCTACTCCTGAGGGTTCTTAATACGAGCAACATTTCCACTGATAATTCACGCGGTGCAATAGTTTATCAAGTTATAGGTCTTAAAAGTATTAATTTCATAGAAAAAAACTTCAAATAAATCTTATTGGAAATTTTGTGTTCTACAAATTTGGTTATTACCATTTTTAGTGTATAATCAACCATTAACTATATATTTAGTAATAACCATGTTGAGAAAGTTTAGCGCGATATAAATATTTAACATAAACATTTAATTGAGAAAAATAATGCCTACATACGAAAAATGTTCATTTAGCCAAAATGAAATCAAAAAATCTTGATTCTATCTCTATTAATAAACAAGAAAACATAGTTCCCTATTTTGTTATATAAATCTTTAATAAAACGCTTTTTAATAGCATAATAATCGCAAGGTTTCTATCTAACCACTACAAAAATTTCATAGATATATGGCATGTACTTTCAGAGATAAAAATTAATTTGTTTTTAATAAAATTGTTCCTAAAAATGGGTACATTTTTATTACCTATTTGTCTGATAAAAACAAAATTATTTATAAATTATTAACAAAAGCATTATTACTATTATTAGCACTATTATTACTATTATTTAAGACCTTCTTATAAAAATGTTTATTAGCAAGATAAAAAACCGTTGCATTACACCATTCCCTGTTAAGCAATGTTATGTGGATGACTAATGCATTCTCAAATTTCCCAAAATTCCTGACTATGTTTATTTTAACATGGTTTATTTACTGATTGCAGGGGTCGAAGTAGTTAAAGTGTGACGTTATCTTGTGTATGCTATAATAACCGTCTATAACTTCTTTCGACTCACTTTTATTAATTTAATTTTGCTAAAAGAGCTGATTTTACTTATAGAAAGCATTTGTAGGTTATTGCTCTGCTTACACAAGACGTATGTTTAATTAGGGGAAGCCACGAACTTTATACTTTTTACATAAAATCTTCCCATGCAAATGAAAATCTTGTTCCTTAAATTATTTATGTTCGAAATTTTAAATGTTACTTTAGATTCTGAAACCTAAACATTCTTTGTTGAAAACTAAAGTAAAGTTCACTAACGGCTTTAATCGTAAAAGTCGTTACAAAACATTATTCTGGATCACTTGAAACCCCCGAAACAAATTTTGGTTAAAAAACCTTGAATAATTCTTGTTTTAAGTACTTTACTAGGATTTAATTAAAATATTTTGTTTTGGCAAGAAAAGGAAAGTGGCAAACACTCTCTTATACTGCATACACAGGTCCCTGTTCTTTTCTACTTGTCATTTTCTACGAATTTCTCAAAATATTTTTTAATACCGCTTTATGAAGTTATCTAGAGCAATTGAGGCGCTTCTTACAAAAACATACATAGTCCAATAATTCAAATTTCGTGGTTAATATCGTTATATATGTTTATGAGGTTGCCCATCGATTGGTTTACTCGGTTTCTGCAAAAACGGCCCTAGTCCACAGTTATAGCGTCGAAAAGTTTGAATAGTTCCACAAAAACAACCATAGTCCGCTTGGGTTTCTACAAAAACAACCATAGTTCTGGACAATGGTTGTTTTCACTGAAAATCAGTTGTTGAAGCATAAAACATAACCTTCAATAATAAAAACAGATTTAGTGTAATTGGCGATTTCTTATAAAGATTATATATTTCATTATATAGGTTATATATTTCTTATAAAGATTATTGGACCGTTTTCAGCACAAAATTTAATATTAAGTTTGGTCTCCCTAGATCTGACACTTGCACTGTTTGCGATCGCTTCTTCTCAAAACTAAATTTATCTACTGATTTAGATGAACGTCGAAGTATTGAAATGGAAAAGAATCTTCATCTGGCTAATGCAGATAGATTTTATGAAATAAAAAGACAATGTAAGATTAAAGCCAAGCAAGGGGTTGTTATGAGCATAAGCTATGATTACATGCAAAATTTGCAAAATAGTAAACTAGTTTTGTTGCACTTTATTCTCAAATAGGAGATGTAAAATTAATATGTCATTAATATGTAATATCAAATAATAATAATAATATGTACTATCGTTAATAAGTCACATATATTTCAGAATTGCGAAATTCAGGATATAAGGGGGCAGTAGCTGCAACCTGTTATTATTTCTAAATGTCGAAAAAATAGTAAACTCTTTTTGTTTCGCTCGAATTTTGAATGGTAGGGCTGAAAACACTCTCTCAAAATTCTGTGTAGCACCACGGATAAAGATATCACGTTTTATTGAAAGTTGCATTGGAGCATAGCGGTGTTTAGCTCTGATGATAGATCAATATACTAGTATTTTTTGACGAAGTAAATGATCATAATGATATTGACCATGGTAATAAGTGTCTTCGATCTACTTAAATTCTCTATTTTTTGAGCATAGGCGATATGAAGTGGTATTTTTAAAACCATCATAAATGCGTAATGAGCAATTTGAAACAGAGCGTCACATTTACGTTGAGTACCTACTTTTATAGGAATCTTTCTCATTGCTTCTACTGTGACTGTTCATACTCCCTCAATATCCATTTCAGAATTGTGATATTGAGCAAAACAAGTTGCATTCAAATGAATACATCTACATTACTAATTACATCTGCTACACATATAGATTGTTTGACTTTGAACATCTTCTTTGTTCTTGTTTCAATATCAAGTAACCACTATGTATAGTATTGACGAATAGTGGCCACTTTTTGCACCCATGACACGTATTCGACAGTTTGCCACTACGTTCTCGCGGAGATTCAACATTAACACCCATATTTTTGTTATAATTGTAAACTAGAGGTATGTAAAATAAGGTATGTTGTTGATTTTCTTTTCCTTTTTGTCATATCTTTTTGCAGTTTTCAATGGTTCAACACCTTACTGCATGCTTATTGCCGTCACAACCGAATTGTCATTGCATCGAACAAGAGAAATTCGTATTTTCTCTCCAGATTTGCGTCAAATGCTCCCGTCTTTTTCTTAGCAATTGGATGTGTAGATTCTAGGTCATCCACTATTCCTGTTGTCACGAATAGTAGCTGTTGCAAAAAATCCTTTTTCTTTAAGACTTGCACATAATTTATATCAAAAAAGAAGTTGTCACGAAAAATATTATGATTATGGTTGTTCTCTACAATAGATAGTAGATCAAAAGCAATGCCACCTGCCAACCCACGTACTAATTTTTAAGGTTTGGAGGATACGCCTCCATATGGCATAACTTCTAAAGTACCTTTCAGCTGAACAAATACACAATAATTTGAAATCGAATCTTTCCGGTTTTCGTTTCAAAAACATTTTGCGTGAGTGCCGTCCAAAATATAGAATCATCTGTTCATCTGAGGATAAGTTGCACTAAAATACTGCATACTGCATGGAGTTTTTCATGCATGTTAAAAAATGCCGCAAACTTTCAAAATCTATCAGTTTTATAGAGCTTGATGAACATTTCTGAACTTGTTTGTAATCGTGCAGCTTTTCAATGTCGACTACATTGTCTTCTTCAACATACCATACAAATCAGCCTGTGGTAACGTGTGATCTAAAGTAAAAAAAAAATTCACAAGAAAGAAAACATACGCCCAGATTCAGTAGAGCTCAATTACAGTAAACAGTATGTATTATTTGCAACCAACCGAAACGTAGGTAAGATACACAACTTTTTTGCATCTGTGTCATGCAAAAGTACGGGGATTTATGGTATTCGTCTCATATATTACGCTTTGTGTTTTGACGACTCTTTCTCAGGTGTTGCTTGATCATATCTACAAGGCTTCAATAGCATTAGTATCCGGACTGTTGAGAGTCCCTTTAAAACTCGAAAATTATGATTTTCCATCTTTTGGTCGATTTGGTGTGTGACGAGACCCACCATCCTGTTGAATGATAACATCGCAACCAGGATAGAGGGCTTC
Source organism: Agrypnus murinus (assembly GCA_929113105.1). Classification (NCBI taxonomy): domain Eukaryota; kingdom Metazoa; phylum Arthropoda; class Insecta; order Coleoptera; family Elateridae; genus Agrypnus; species Agrypnus murinus. Next base: position 76,708,279 of record OV816028.1, on the reverse strand, counting down.
AAACTTAGTAACAACTTGGCGTAGTTTTCAGTTCACTATAGTGAAACTGGAAGTATTGAAGTTGTTGAAAAAACTTCTCATCGTCTAAGATTAATGTCTGATGGACGTCTAAGAATGTTGGTGGAAATTTGTGTGAATCGTTGTGTTACTTTAAGAGAGATTACGGTACTTTGGAATGAAAAAATAAATTTGGGACTGTTATGGAAATGCTGTAAGTTAAATGGAAGTAAGGACACAAATCTGCCCTTTTTAAAGGTAATTTGTTATCTTTAAACTTTGATACATTGAGTGTTCCTTAACTATCTTTGTAACACAAACATTTTCTGTATTCACTCAAAAAAGCCAATTCTAACCGAGAAACAAGAAGAATGACGAGTGGCATGGGCTAAATCTGTAACGGCACAGTTATTAATGCTGAAATGTATCAACAAATTCTTAACGCTAACTTGTTACCAAGTGTTAAAAACCTTCATCTCACCACGATTTCATCTTTTAACAAAACGATGCTTCTTGTCACACATCAAAAACCACCAAAAGGTGGTTTGAAAATCATAACTTTAAAATTTTAGAATGGTTCTCAAGCAGTCCGGATCTAAGTATTATTGAAACCTTGTGGCAGAAGATGAACAACTGAGAAACATACCTCCAAAAACAATTCCCATGAAGAATTTGAAATTATCAGAAATTGGGGCATCATTCACTTCAGAATATCGGAATCCCCAAGTTAGAAGTATGTCAGCCAAAATTCAAGCGGTGAATAAAGCAAAGGGAGATGTTACTTAATTGTGTTTTTGGAATGCTGCCCGAATATTTAGTTGAATTTTTGAAAATTGTTTTCTGCAGATCTTGTTTTTACAGAAGGAAATAGTTATTGGTAGAAAATGGTGTAATTTGGAACACTAGTTAGAAAAATAAAAATGGAATTCAAAAAAGCGCTGGCAGATTGAATTGTCTGATTTTTTATTTCAAAATTGCAACTGTCCGAATATTTAGTTGTTAGGGCTCGTACATGTTTTGTAAATAGATAATTCCTCCAATTGTTGTCAATATTGACTTACCTTTTGAAACGATGTAGAAATATCAATAAATTAGTATAGGTTTTATATTATGAATCTTTTCTCATTATAATATGAGTTAATCACTGGTAATGCTGATTTATTTTAGAAGTCTTTTTTACTAGTTTTCTGTTTCGTCGCAACACGGGAATGACGGTTATTCTACAGGAATGATAATAATAAAACAACTAAGCAGGAAAAAATGTTTTATTGAAAAGTAAATAACTAAATAACATATTCTTTGACAAACAAAATTGGAAAAAAAGTTATACTAAATCTGGGCACGTTCAAATACATCTAATTTTTCTGGAAACTGAAACTTCTGTTTCATCACAAAAAATCACTATAACATAGAAAGGGGGAGATAAAAGGTGTCTTTTACACATAATAGCAGGTTACTACAGCGCACCTATTAATTGTACGGTGCAGTTAAAGATGTTCCATGGTAATGAGGAAAATAAAATGTTACACACTTTATGTCGGGGAAATGTATAGAAAAGCTGTAAAAACCTATATTTTTATACGTCTTAGATTAAAACAACATCAAGGATATACTTTGGTCATGCAGAAATAAATCGAGTCCCTTTAAAAAATTGGAAAAGTATATAATTGCTGTAAAACACTGGTTGGTTACATGCCATGGGAATGATAAATTGTTAATTAAGATACTGATTATTAAACAAAAATTGGTTAGTTAGATAAAATATATAACTTGTTTTATGTAGAGTATATATAACTAACAATTTTAAAGAAAAAAAGTGCTTTTTAATATTATTATATACGATTTCTAAGCAGGATACTTGAAATATACATCGTTTGAGATATTTACCCAAATCTCACAGAGAAACATCGATAACTTATTACCAGAATGTATATTTAAAAGGCAAATTTAATCAAAGGTTGTTGATGAAACTACATATTTGCAGATAATAAAAATTTCTTAAAATATTATTGCAAAACACACATGAAAATGATCCGAAATAAAAAAACTAAACATATTATTAGTTGCAGTCAAGATTGGTCATGGCTGGAATTTCTATTATATTAGCATGATATATCTCAGGATATTATTTACTATTATAAACGCACAGCTGTTTTTTAATAAAATATTTTCTAAATTTGAGCTTTAACGCTAATTTTAATCTTCTGAATTACATAGATGATTATATAGTAAATGATAATAATGGTTAACGCATGTTTAATTTAAATCAATAATGCCTTTTAATTTCTTGTAGAAACCTCAAACGTATTAGGAACGAAAAATGTAAGGCAATCTTTTATTACGATTATCTCCCATTTGCAGTGCAAAACCACCTACAAGTTTTAAATAAAATTCTGACGCATAAATGAAACGTATTATAAAAGTGTTTATTAAACAGCTTTACAAAATATAATATGTAGCAATTCTTGTCACTTGAAATGACGCAATCTTTACTCAGAAATGGACACTGGATACGGAAAAATACACTAAAAAGTAATTACACTTTAAAAATAACTACACAGGATTAATTAACTAATATTAAAAAAATGCAGAATCGACTACTTTCTGTTAAATTCGAAACGATTTTGTTTTTGGGAATAAAAGATAACCGTGATTTTATTCATTTTATTACTAATTTCCAGTTTAGACTTTAAATGATCGTTAACCTATAATAATAAATAAACCTATACAATTGAAATAGTTTTCATATAGAAAATACATATTAAAATCAACTGACCTAATTGGAACAATCGTAATAATTTAATATCTAAAATGTCCTTTAAGAGCAATCATAGTGTATACTGTATACGAAAATACGTTTATCGCTTAACTCAACTGTTTTTTATTGTAATCAGAATTTTACCTTTGTACTAAAATGTATTACAGAAGGGCAATAAGAAATAAAAAACGAATCTGATATGTTTAATTAGGTATTGAAATGAAAATGCTTTCCTAATATTTCATAATTTCATAAAATCAATTATTTAATAGACATGTAAAACGTAGTTTCTAGTACAGTTCTAACATAAATACAAAACAAAACCCAAACGTATTTTAGCCATTATAATAGTAATATTGTAAATTTTAGCGTCGAATTCGATATCAACGACCTTAGAAACACCTTTAAGGACAAAATCTCATACAAATCCAATAAAAATTCTAATTTTACGACATTTTTATGTTTATGGTACCTTAAAACTTATTTAAAACATTTTAAATAAAATTCAGACACACATGAATGGAAGTAAAAGATTTATTAAGTAGCTTTAATAAAACATAATTATTTTTGTCACTTTAAATGACGCAATCCTTACTGAGAAACACACATAGTACTTTGACAACGCAGAGAGCTATATCAAATCAGCTTATTTCGAATTACTCCCAGATGTTAAGTCTTATGCAAATAAATCAAATTTTAATTATCATGGCCGCCATATTTCATCCGTCCTTTAAGATTTGCAAACGCTGACATCAAATTTGAGATCAGCGACTTGAAAAACCCCTTTGTAGAATATTTCATACAAATCCAAAAATATTTCGAGTTTTATGATGTTTTATGCATATAGTATTTTAAATCTGAAAGCCTTTTAAATAAAATTCATACACATACAGAACGAAACTAAAAGTATTTATTACATAGCGTTAATAAAATAGAATTATTTTTGCCAGTTTAAATGACGCAATCTTTACTCAGAAATGCAGAGAGTAACTCGACACCGCAGACAGGCAAAGGAATTCAAGCAGGCTGGCCAATACTGAAAAAATAAATGGACGCTGTATAAACCTATAGCTTGCATAAAATAAACAGACGCTGAATAAACCTATAGCTTGCAAAAGACGCTGACTGATACCATCATTTATATACACTTATATACGCCGGACGCTGGGCGCTACGCTTTTGGTCCGGACGCATGGTAGGCCTCTATAGATATATATATATATATATATATATATATATATATATATATATATATATATATATATATATATATATATATATATATTTACGGCCAGTGTATAAAGTGAGGTCCGTATGAACAAAGTTCACGTTTCAAGTGAGGTCCACAAACAAAGTGAGGACAAATATACGGACCTCACTTTGAAATTCGATAATATTTCGTGTAGAGCTTTTCGAAGGTATACGTTGACGATACTGAAAAAATGGGCTGGACCTCAGATGTTGCCAAAACGGCTACAATTATACAGATTAGTTCAAGGAGTTGACGCCTGGAGTCGCTGCGCCAGATGTATATTTTTCAGACGTATAATTTCTTGTGTGAAGCTTGTATGAATGATGCGCAAAGTGAGATCCGAACAAGTGGCAACGATGGAAATGAAAGTTATACAATATTGATTTTAATTCTATTACAGAAGAGAACGGAAATACCCTAAATAGCCGATTTTATTTCTTACGAGCGGAAATCGGTTTAGAAAAGTTGTATTATTGTGCTGTTACAAAATTTCGATAGGGAAATTTTTAGATTTAATTTCATCGACGTCTGATTATTTGTAATTAGCCAATAAAACTAAAATACATTGTAAAAGAGATTAATAAATCTTCGAGGACTTGCAGCCTTTTTATTTTTTTGTATTAATTAAGAATAAAATAATTTTTTTCGAATGACATTTCGCCTAATCAAGATTAGGCTTTTTCTAGTCTTTAATAGTATATTAAGGGCTTAATTGAGTGTCTTACAGCCCGTGCAGTCAGTTAGCGCCTGAAGCGAAAACCGAAGGCGCTAAGACGATAAACGGCTCTAAAACACTAATTAAGCCCGAAATGCGTACTTTAAATGTGCGGTCTAAGATTAAATTAAGTTTAATTTAAAATAAAAATAATTTAAAAAGTCCTAAACTTCAAGTAGGTAGGTGCTATGGTCTATAATTACTCTTATTACTATGGAGACGTCGTAAACAAGAGTAGTAAAAGGGGGTGCTCTAATTTAGCGATTTACGCTCTAGTAACAGTCCGCAAAATAGGTCATAATCATGTCATAATCACCCGAGCGGACATAATGTATATTATATATTCAGGGACTAAAATGCATTTTTTAAATTATTAATTAACACTTAAAAAACACTTTTAGTCCAGTGGTATATACGCTATTTTTTGCACGTCTAAAGGACTTAATCGCAAAAATTCAAAATTTCGTTACATGTCATTCGGACAATTGCCAAAATCACATAGTTTCAGGATAATAAATCCTAACATGTACCGCGATTACTTTTTTTGTTGTTTACTTGTTGTTGTTGTCAAGGAAACACTTTACTCCCTCAGGGAATTCCACCCCAAGTAGGGATTTTTAACGTGCCAAACATCGCATTGACACGGGACCTACAGTTTTACTTCCTATCCGAGAAGAAGGCATGTTTTTAATTTTTCTCCGCTATTAAACATTACCAGCTCAGCCGGGGATCGAACCTGCGGGGCCTGGCCACAACGGCCAATCGCTATTTTGGCCGTTGTGGTCATAACCACAACGGTCTCCGTGACGATAACGGCCAACAGCCACAACGGCCAATTTGACCATATCGCCCAACTCGAAACTTGACCATAACGGCCACCATGACCACAACGGCCAACTAGAAACTCCACCCCATCCGCCGTTTTGACCACAACGTCCACCGACGCTTATGTATTGGCGTCGCTGGTGACGATGACCACAACGGCCAAAATGACCACAACGGCCAACTAGAGTGAGTGACCACAACGGCCAACTATGGAGCGTGACCACAACAGCCAAAATGACCATAACGGCCAACTGTGGCGAGTGACCACAACGGCCAACTAGGGTGAGTGACCACAACGGTCAAAATGACCACAACGGCCAACTATGGAGTGTGACCACAACAGCCAAAATGACCATAACGGCCAACTATGGCGAGCGACCACAACGGCCAACTTTTTTCATACTGTTATTTTGGTTTAGTTAAAGCTCATTTCTCTCTTTTAACTTAGCCTGTATTTCAATAAGGTACGTCCAGAATTTAACAGCGAGGTCTGATGTCAAAGTAGCGCCGATTTAACGTGACTTACCTATTAGCCCAGTAACCTAGTACATTTTACCTTGCATGAAATGGGGTAGTAGATTTCTTTTTTTATATTGTATGTGATAGTACCGAGATGCCAAATCCAATTTTTCGACCTCCGCGACCTTCCGGATCACCGCCAAAAAGAGGTAAAACCGCCGAAATTTTGCACTTTTTTTAGATTTGGCCAATTTTGACCATGAAGGAACACTTTTCCGAAAAAGACAATTCTATTCATTTTGAAAGCACATTAAATTTGCTACAATTTAAGACTAAAATGGTTCCTTAAGGTCTAATAGTTTCCGAAATATCGCTCCTCAGAATTGGTCGAAATTTACACCCATGCTATTTTTCAAGTATTAACCTATAGAATTGAGTTCAAAGGTTCAAAATAAGAATAGAATAGAATTGAATAGAATAGAAAATCTTTAGTCTTATTCAAACAAAATCATTTTTTACAATGGAATCTTAAAAATAATCCCTCGTAAATGGCTCATGTTGTCGAGTGGGTATTACCAGAAATATGAAAAGGCGACAGGGAAAACGCCTTTCAATTTGGTTTAAACCTCTTGGAAGGTCCAGGTTCAAGATACTCTTCAGCCTCTGTGTCCATGTTCTCCTGTACTTCTTCAGCCTGGTCAATTTCCTTATCTGGAGGGCTGTTAGGATATACAAGCAGTCCATCTAGCTCATCGTCATGTAGTAGGTCATCGAGCTTGGCAGTATCCATGTCAACGATGATATCTGGCCGATTCTCGCAGGACTGTTCACTACATTGGCTACATACAATAGAGCACTTCAAGCCTGCTTTTCTGCAAGAGCATGCATTGTCACATCCTTTCTTGCAGTTGCAGGAGATCATTTGCATGAGGTGGGAAGGGGCCGCATCCCTCGATATCATAAAGGCCGTGAGCTGTAAGAACCCACTCCCATTCGAGCGGATCGATTCACAGCTTCTTGAGTGGGAGGTAGTCTGGCAAGGTTAAAGTTCGTCTTGGTTGCAGCCTTTGTAAAGAGCTAATAGCTCAGATAATTGAGGCTTTTCGTTGAGTTGCTTTCACCCTACAGCGCAATGATAATTTGCTCTCCTGCTTCAGCTACTTCGTCAGGTGTTGCTTCTGAGTTGGAAAACTGCTGCTTTCTCCTTGAGGTCCGAATTCTTTTGAATTACTGATAACAACTTGTTTTATCCCTGACCAAAGAAGCATGACGTAGAATCACATCCACTAAAGGCATGGGTGAAGGGCTTGAGGTGACGGTAAGAAGATATCGAGGTGGTTGAATAGAGGACATCTGGTATTTTACCTCTTCCGCACTTCTGAAAGTAGATGTTACTGTGTTAGTAGGGACAGAGGATATGGTGAAACCTCGTGTGTGAAGTTCTTCAGTTCTTCATCCGGCTGTTTCATAACGCATAGCCTGTGACACAGTGTTAGGGGGTCAACCGTCACCTGTCTCTTGCCAACAGTCACAGTATTCACAGAAGAAAGTGATACCACTTTATTCTTCCTTTTGAATTTGAAATTTTCGTAGTTTTCCCCTACAACCTTCAACATCGCTTCCTTACCCATATCTCTAGCCATGTGACAGTTGACCTCTTCCACTCCAACAAGTCCACTGCTTATAGACATGACGACATTCGTATTAGGGAATGGAGGGTGATGCAGCAACCAGTCGCAAAATGCGTTTGCATGTTAATGTAACCCGAACCGAATGTTTCATATACTAAATTTATACATTATTGAACTATTTGAGAGGTATTATTAAATGTTTGATGCCAATTCTATAAGTTAATACTTGAAAAATAGCATGGGTTGAAGTTTTGACCAACTTTGGGGTGCGATATCTCGAAAACTATTAGACCATTAGTAACCATTTTGGTCTTAAATTGTAGCAAATTTAATGTACTCTTAAAATTGACCAGGCTGAAGAACAAAAGAACATGGACACAGAGGCTGAAGAGTATCTTGTACCTGGACCTTCCAAGGGGTTTAGACAAAATTGAAACGCGTTTTCCCTGTCGCCTTTTCATATTTCTGGTAATACCCACTTGACAACATGAACCATTTACGAGGGATTATTTTTAAGATTCCAATGTAAAAAATGAATTTGTTTGAATAAGACTAAAGGTTTTCTATTCTATTCAATTCTATTCTATTCTTATTTTGAACCTTTAAACTCAGTTCTATAGGTTAATACTTGAAAAATAGCATGGGTGTAAATTTCGACTAATTCTGAGGAGCGATATTTCGGAAACTATTAGACCTTAAGTAACCATTTTGGTCTTAGCAAATTTAATGTGCTTTCAAAATGAATATAATTATCTTTTTTGGAAAAGTGTTCCTTCATAGTCAAAATTGGCCAAATCTAAAGAAAAGCATATTTTCGGGGGTCTTACCGCTTTTTCGATGAACTCTGAGGAGCTATATCTCGGAAACTATTAGCCCTATAGTAATCATTTTGGTCTTAGATTGTAACAAACTTAATGTACTTTTGAAATGAATAGAATTGTCTTCTTTGAAAAAGTGCTCCTTCATGGTCAAAATTGGCCAAACCTAAAAAAAGTGCAAAATTTCGGCGGTTTTACCTTTTTTTGGCGGTGATCCGGAAGGTAGCGGAGGTCGAAAAATTGGATTTGGCATCTTGGTACTATCACATACAATATAAAAAAAGCCTACTACCCCATTTCATGCAAGGTAGACCCCCCTTTTGATGACAAGGTTACTGAACGATATATTGAAAAATGCTTTCTCTATATACAACTGCAGCCCTATGCAGTTGACGACATTTTTCTTTCTTAGTTTCTCGGAAAGTATCCCAGGCAGATTAAATTCTGAAAATTTGATACAGGTACACTATAACTATTTACAGAATCATGATACTTTAGTTCACAGGGTAGTTTATCTTTAACGTCAAAAAAAGTTTTTTTTCTATTACTTGTTTACCTACAGCAATCTTTTCATTTTGGGGACGTTTAAAAAAGTACGAAATAGAACTATAAAACAACACGTTTGACGTTTTATTTATAGATTTCCATTGCATTGAATTTGAAGATTTCGCAAGATAACCGTAATCTATAAAGGGATATTAAGGACGGGATACTTCTCTGGCCAATGGATGGTGGCCCAAATAGCAATGGTCCCAAAACCGGAGAAACCGCCATCAGATGTGGCCTCATACAGACCTATTAGTCGTTACCCGTCAATGGTTTGTAAAAAATTGTTCGCCATGCGAATGTCGCCTTAATTGACGAAAATCAGCGAAAGCCCAACTAACAGTTTGGATTTCGTCGACAATACGCTACAATCGAACAAGTACACATACTTGCATCAAAAATCAGGTTTGACCTGGAGACCAAAACATTCTGTTCAGCGGTATTCATAGACACAAGCCAAGCATTTGACAGGGCGTGGTATGTATGTAGATCTACTCTACAACCTCAAGTGACATTTACCGTATACCTTCTTTGAAATCCTCACGTCATAACTCACTAAAAGATACTTTTTCGTGAAATATTCAGACTCCACTTCAGCCCTTCTATCCACAACATCTGGTGTCGCGCGACTGGTTCGACATTATACCTAATCTTCAACTAGAAACACGACAATAGCAACCTTCTTGGACTACATGGCAATACTGGCTTCCCATACTAATGCAGATATAGTTTTCAGAAACTTACAAACCACCTAAGCCTTTTTGAAAGATAATGGAACACGACGCATTAAAGCAAATATACAAAAACCAACACAGGCCACTTATACTACTAAAAAAACTACTTGCCCTCTAGTTCACCTTAACGGAAACTCACTACTCAAGAAGATTAGGTCAAATATCTAGGGTTCCACCTAGACAGACGTCTTACATGGTCAAAACATAATTGATACATACCACGCCCTGTCAAATGCTTGGCTTGTGTCTATGAATACCGCTGAACAGAATGTTTTGGTCTCCAGGTCAAACCTGATTTTTGATGCAAGTACTTGTTCGATTGTAGCGTATTGTCGACGAAATCCAAACTGTTAGTTGGGCTTTCGCTGATTTTCGTCAATTAGCGGTGACATTCTCATGGCGAACAATTTTTTACAAACCATTGACGGGTAACGACTAATAGGTCTGTATGAGGGCACATCTGATGGCGGTTTCTCCGGTTTTGGGACCATTGCTATTTGGGCCACCTTCCATTGGCCAGAGAAGTATCCCGTCCTTAATATCCCTTTATAGATTACAGTTATCATGCGAAATCCCTCATATGAAAGTTCCTTTAGGAGTTTTACAGTTATTACGTCGAAACCTGGGGACTTCTTCGAATTTATTTCAGTGTCGATGACCTAACTTCGCGCTTGAAGGAAGTCCCGTATGAATTTTTCTTCTTCAATGGTAAGAGAGGCGTAAACACGATCTTTATGACGTTCTATAATGCAGCCAGTTGCTTTAGTTGATGTTACGCAGTGGAAATAGTTCTGGAAATCTTGATTTCTCTGCTCATCTAATAATTTCTTAAACTCTTTGACGGCCCTATTAAACTACGTTTTATCGCCCGGTACGCGAGTAAGTAATCTGTCATTACTTTCTAAGAGCTCGTTTTCTTGTATTTTTTCTCGGATACGTATGGAGCAATACTGTTTTGGATTATTGCGGTTTGTTTCTGGGGTTACGTCCCATGCTGCTCCCTAGATTGATTTTATTAAGTACTGGACAGATTCGTAGATATCGTGTTTATTTTTTAGGAGAAGATTTACATTTAGTTTAAATTTTAAAACTGATAAAAACAGCTAATTACGTACTTCAAATTCAATGCAATGGAAATCTATAAATAAAACGTCAAACGTGTTGTTTTATAGTTCTATTTCGTACTTTTTTAAACGTCCCCAAAATGAAAAGATTGCTGTAGGTAAACAAGTAATAGAAAAAAAACTTCTTTTGACGTTAAAGATAAACTACCCTGTGAACGAAAGTATCATGATTCTGTAAATAGTTATAGTGTACCTGTATCAAATTTTCAGAATTTAATCTGCCTGGGATACTTGCCGAGAAACTAAGAAAAAAAAATGTCGTCAACTGCATAGGGCTGCAGTTGTAACATATATAGAAAAAGCATTTTTCAATATAGGTAAGTCACGTTAAATCGTCGCTACTTTGACATCAGACCTCGCTGTTAAATTCTGGACGTACCTTATTGAAATACAGGCTAAGTTAAAAGAGAGAAATGAGCTTTAACTAAACCAAAGTAACAGTATGAAAAAAAGTTGGCCGTTGTGGTCACTCGCCACAGTGGGCCGTTATGGTCATTTTGGCTGTTGTGGTCACGCTCCATAGTTGGCCGTTGTGGTCATTTTTGCCGTTGTGGTCACTCACTCTAGTTGGCCGTTGTGGTCGTCGTCACCAGCGACGCCAATACATAAGCGTCGGTGGCCGTTGTTGTCAAAATGGCGGATGGGGTGGAGTTTCTAGTTGGCCGTTGTGGTCATGGTGGCCGTTATGGTCAAGTTTCGAGTTGGGCGATATGGTCAAATTGGCCGTTGTGGCTGTTGGCCGTTATGGTCACGGAGACCGTTGTGGTTATGACCACAACGGCCAAAATAGCGATTGGCCGTTGTGGCCTAGACCCGAACCTGCGATCCTTGGATTATGAAGCAAACATGCAAATCACTAATCCACCGAGGCTGGCAAGTTTGTTTGTATTATTGCTTTTAGAAAGAAAAGTTAGACGCAACATACTCTGCAGACTATTTTTATGCATTTAATACACCCAATAATTAAATAAGTCATTTATTAAATTCATTGAAAAAAAATTTCATTTCAGATTTAATCTTTAAATGGAAATAGTAATCATTATGAACAAATAAATAACGGTAGGTAACCCAAAATAGTATATTAAGTGGAATTCTGTTATAAGTTGTAACCTCAAACTGATCACCGGGTGACGATCAGATGAGGGCTTTCCTACACAACTACTAAATGTTCTCCACTTTCATTGTATTATAAAAGCTCGCAATGAATTTAATTCTTACTTCTCAAGGCAGGCTTATAAAAATTGATAACTATAAGTACCAAATATTACAATCAAAACGTCTCTTTTTAAATTAATATTTAATAAAACTAACAATAAGAACAATTTATTAGAACAGATTTAGAATATCAATTATATTTATCATTCACTATGTGATGATGGATGATGAGGTCGTTCCCAACTATATAGTAGAGTCAATTTTTGCATTAAGTTCTTATTTTTTACTATCTAAAGATAGAGACTTGAAATCTTTTGTAATGCCTTCAGTACTGGACCAATATAAAATGTTATATGTTTAAAATGGGGGCACGCCCCCTCGGGGGGTTGAAACCCCCATTTTGTACCCCTAATTTAATAACGCAACCAAATTGAGTGAAATTTATGTTGGGAGGGTTCTTGGAGTCGCTGATTATGAATCCAATGAGAAAATTGAAAAATTCAAAGTGATGGACACCAAAATGGCGGTCCTAAAATAACGGCATTTGAGATTGAGAATGCGATTTACGCCGTTTCTATTGATTTTAGAGTAAAGCTCAAAGAGTCAAAAAGTGTTTAAAATGTGATTTTGCAAAGTAATACACCATTTTGGTTACCTTATTATGTAATCCTTTCTCTCTGCCCTAGTAGTAGAGTAAATTTTTGCATTACGTTCTTAGTTTTTACTATCTAAAGATAGCGACTTGAAATCTTTTGTAATGCCTTCAGTACTGGACCAATATAAAATGTAATCTGTTTAAAATGGGGGCACGCCCCCTCGGGGGGTTGAAACCCCCATTTTACACTCCCAATTTAATAACTCGGGAAGTTTTACATCAACTTGAGCGAAATTCATGTTGGAGGGTTTTTGGGGTTGCTGATTATGAATTCAATGAGAAAATTAAGAAATACAAAATTTTATATATATTTATACATATATATTTTTAAATATAGTTTATTTAGTAGGTACTTATTTATTATTTTATTATTATGTTGTGAACAATTTATAAATATGACTGATGACATAATGCAACACTATCATTAAAAACATTAAAAAGTATTTTATATTGGTACAATACGAGGGTTACGCTGAAAATTGTTATTAGCAAAAAGACCGTTGCATTTTTTAACAAACAATCTTTATTGTTTTTCAAAATAATCTCCATTCAGACTAATACACTTGTGCATTATTTGAAACCACTTTTTAAAACATTCGGAAGATTCATTTTCTGAAAGGTCCTCAAAAATTCTTTGAAATTCTGTAACTGCTGCATCTGCGTTGGAAAATCTTTTACTTCGCATCATTTTTTTAACAGTTGGAAACAAAAAAAAGTCGCACGGCTCCAGATCTGGGCTATACGGCGGATGAGTTACCAATTGAGCTTCCGTATCTTTCAAAAAATCCAATGTTCTGGCAGCAGTGTGGGAGGATGCGTTGTCATGATGGACTAAGATGTTACGCAAACCGGTCCTTTGTCGACCTGCCTGTAATTTTGCAAACATCTGTGGTAAAGCCACTTCGCAGTACCATTCAGAATTAACAGTTCTGCGATCTTTAAGTGGAATAACAGCAACAGGACCACATCGGTGGAAAAAACAGCAATCATTTTCTTCTTGAAGCTTCTGCCACGAATTACTTTTGTGGGCAAGTCTTCATCTTCGAATACCCAAACACTAGACTGCTGTTTAGTTTCAGGGTCGTAACTGTATACCCAAGATTCGTCACTAGTTACAATGTATGCCACTTGCCTGGAAGCTCCTCCGTCAAATTTTTGCAACATAAATTTACACCAGTCTATTCGAGCCTGTTTTTGACTTTCTGAGAGCAAATTCGATATCCAACGGCTTGCTGGCTTTCTTACTCCAAGATGTTTATGCCAAATGGTATTCACCGCCGAGGATTCAATCTTCACTTCCTACTGAATCTCCCTATAAGTAATATTTCGATTGGAATGAATCAAGCTTGCCACACGATCAACATTTTCTGAACAGGCAGCTTCTGCAGGTCTTGCTTCGTCTTCTAGCAGTTCTCGCCCTCGTCGAAATTCGCGGAACCAATGACTAACAGCGGATAATGGAGGGGCAGCAACGCCAAAATCTGCTATCAAATTTTCATGGCTTTGCTGGTATCCTAACTGTCTTTTATAGTCGTAGAAAATCATAGCTCTAAAGGCAGTTCGCGGAATGCTCATCTTAACTGAATTAAAAATGCACAACTACTTACCTTACAAAATTAACTACGTTTCACAAGAAATCGAAACGTTTGACAATTGTGGGTAACGAATGCCAACTAATGCGACATTCAATTGTTGCAATTGTTTCTAGCCAATTGAGCTTCCATGGCCTGCTACTAACTATTAACAAAGCATCTCTCGTATCAACATCCGTATGTCAGATGCGTTTGTTAATTCTTTGCTGGAACTTTTCGATCCTAAATTTATGATATTTGTGACGGTAGAAATTCCTTGATAAAAGCTCTTTCAGATCAGCAAGTGTATGTATATGTTGTATTATTAGCAACTACATGTTTCACTTGTGCCTATACCAATTCTATTGTAGTTAAATAAAATATCCTCGGTTGAAATGACCTTACCATAAAGCCAATCGATACTACCACTTTGTCAAACTTTATGTTGGCGATTTCTCAGATAGATAGATTAAGGTACGAGTAGCATACAAAGCTTTATGTTGGACTGCTATAATTAGTCTAATCAATTTAGAAAAAATAGTCCATGGATTTTTGCATACGGTTTCCTTGTGGGTTATTAAACAACTCCTTAAAAGTCAACACCTGTAGGTGGTGAGCTCGAAGAAATAATGAGGATAAACCACGCCCCCTACCGGTTTTGTCGTTTTTCTCGGAAACTATTAGGGTTATCGAGATAAAGGAGGTTAGGTAAGATAAAGCTTATTTAAATCCCTACCAAAAGTGTTCGAATTTTTTTTCGTACTTCGCCTTCTTTCTGTGTTATCGAAGAAAGGAGATATGTCATACACGGATCAGCAATTTGCACCAGTAAATTTGCTCAAGGAACTTTCTGGCGTAACTTTTTATGGTCCCCTATTGCCATGAAGTAGCTAAGAAAAATTCGTTGAGAACCGGACGCGATCGTGGTACAGTCATCCTTTATCTTAGCATCTCTTCGGCAAAATCCATCAGGCGATATTATCGATATTCTTGATAGCAGTCGGCTGAAAAATTCGTATTGGCAAGTTAATTTTGGAAGAGTACCTGCACTACTGAATTTTTGAATCTAACCCAATATGCACAAGGTGTTTCGCCTTTTTTGAAATCCTAATTTCCTTTATTTATAAGTTCTTGGTACTAATCATTACGCCTTAAAAGGAGAATTAACGGTACGTTTCAAGCAGTCTTTATGGAATGCTTCGTGTTTAGCTCTGATCAATCTTTTGCGAGAGTAACTATCGGATACACCAGACTTTAACTAGTTGATGAATATGACCTTAGACCAGCATTTCTGCCCAGGACAACTTAGTTTTAGCCCATGCTACTCGTCGTTTTGCAGATACTTGTCAGCGTTAACTATGCTGTTTATGAACTAAAATCTTCTTAATCCTCTAGATAACATACAGCCTCAAATCATTATGTCTTGAGGAAACTTAACATTAAGCAGTTTTGTTCTAGTTTTACTCTCGCAAAAGAGTAATCAGAGCTAAACAAGAAGCATTCCATAAATACTGCTTGAAACCTAATGTTAAGTTTCCTCAAGGCGTAATGATTTATAGCTATATGTCAGCTGGAGGATTAGTAAGATTTGAGTTCATAGACGGCACAGTTAATGCTGAAAAGTCATTCACAATAATTATTGGTTGGTTAAATTTAAATGGCAGATTCACATACGGTTCATTACAAGCATTTAAAAAATAACTAGAATTAAATATTAAAAATACCAAGAGCGATATTAATCCTCCTTCTTATATCTTTTTACACGGAAATATAGATTTTATATGCATTCCTTTTGGCCTAATAAATACCCTAAATATAGAATAACCACTTTTCGTTGCTACAAGCCAAGATCGGTTTAGGTAGGAAGATAAATACATATATTCTTTTTAACACGTACCGTAAGGAAATTACAGACAAATTTTTAAATTTAATTAAAAATGAGATGGAACAAACTCAGCATTTTAAATTAGGCGACAATATTTACTGATTTTACTAGCATTTTCAGAATAATTAACATATTATACAGATTTACATCTATAATTATTAGTGAAACTAATCTAACTATTAATAATAATTAATTATTAGGAGTAATACATTTAGATTTTAAAGTAAAGTATGTGGTACTTAGCTATCAATTCACTAATCTGTCCCACTAATAGCCGGCTGTTAATATTACTAGCACAATTACCATTAAAATGATGAGAAACACCAGAATCTTAATCAATAGTTAAATCTAATTTTTCGTCTAAATTTAATTGATCTAAGCGGTCAAGCATTCGTTTAAACATTCTAGAAGGCAATGGAACAGCCAACAGGAAATAGTTAAGTTAGGGAGCCAGTAAATAATCCAAATAGTCTGGAGAAATAGTCTTACGAAGAAAACAGAACAGACATTTTTTATAGAAAAATTAATTATCTATCTATTTTATTTAAACAATTTTTTTGTTAAATTAATATTTTAAGAGTTATTACACTGTAATGTTTTCCTGTTTCAGTGAGATGTTAGCCGTTTGCGAATTATTTAGCAAAACTAAAAAGTGAAAACTTTGCTGTGTAATAACTCTTAAAACATTAATTTGCAAGCAATTAAAAAATTGTTTTAATAAAAAAGATAGATAATTTATTTTTCTACAAAAAAGTCTGTTATATTTTTTTTCGTAGAACCAACCGTTCTCGAGATGTTTTCAAAAACGGGTTTGTTAAAATGGCTACGGAAGCATACCCGTCTCTGCCACATCAAATTAGTTTTATACTGACGACCGACCAACTAACAAATTCCAATAATAGAATAGCATGCATTTTTGCTGATGATAATGAAAGCAAATGATGGCAACAGCGCCGGTCCTCATGTCATACTTAAAACCTGTGTATAATTTGATATTGGGGCTCACTTTGCGATTAAATCGTATCTAATTATATGGTCCTCATGTCGTCAGTAGTATAGTGTAGCCTCACTTGGTATTATTATACACAGCAAATAAAACTTTTTTAAATTCAAAGAAATCTGTGTATATTTGCGAGATACATAACTAGAACAAGTAAACAAGTGATGACAAAAAAATTTGCAAAGCTGTGACCATTTATAAGGGTGGTCCTCATTAACTATGGTTCATGATATGTCCTCACTTTGATAAGTGGCCGTAATATATATATATATATATATATATATATATATATATATATATATATATATATATATATCTATAGAGGCCTACCATGCGTCCGGACCAAAAGCGTAGCGCCCAGCGTCCGGCGTATATAAGTGTATATAAATGATGGTATCAGTCAGCGTCTTTTGCAAGCTATAGGTTTATTCAGCGTCTGTTTATTTTATGCAAGCTATAGGTTTATACAGCGTCCATTTATTTTTTCAGTATTGGCCAGCCTGCTTGAATTCCTTTGCCTGTCTGCGGTGTCGAGTTACTCTCTGCATTTCTGAGTAAAGATTGCGTCATCTCAACTGGCAAAAATAATTCTATTTTATTAACGCTATGTAATAAATACTTTTAGTTTCGTTTCTGTATGTGTATGAATTTTATTTAAAAGGCTTTCAGATTTAAAATATTATATGCATAAAAACATCATAAAACTTGAAATATTATTGGATTTGTATGAAATTTTCTACAAAGGGGTTTTTCAGGTCGCTGATTTCAAATTTGATGTCAACGTTTGCAAATTTTAAAGGGAGGATGAAATATGGCGGCCATAATAATTAAAATTTGATTTATTTGCATAAAACTTAACATCTGTGAGTATATTCGAAATAGCGGGTATGATATAGCTCTCTGCGTTGCCAAAGTACTATGTGTATTTCTCAGTAAGGATTGCGTCATTTAAAGCGACAAGAATAATTATATTTTATTACAGCTACTTAATAAATCTTTTACTTCCATTCATTGGTGTCTGAATTTTATTTAAAATGTTTTAAATAAGTTTTAAGGTACCATAAACATAAAAATTTCGTAAAATTAGAAATCTTATTGGATTTGTATGAGATTTTGTACAAAGGGGCTTCTAAGGTCGCTGATATCGAGTTCGACGTTAAGATTTACAATATGACGATTATACTTGAGATTTGGCACAGTTATAGGAATTAGGATTCTTGTAAAGAAAAAATAAACCAATGTTATTATGACAACCCCCGTACCCCCTTTTAGGGGTTGTAAAGCTTTTAGATGACTTAGAAACTTGAAAATTGGTGTAATTATAGGATTTAAGATTCTTGTAAAGAAAAAATGTTATTATGTCAACCTCTGCATCCCGTTCGGGGGTTGTAAGACTTCTAGATGACATAAAAACTTGAAATTTGGTTTAGTTATAGGGTTTAGGGTTCTCGTAAAGAATGATATAGAAAAATGTTATTATGTTAACCCTCCGCAACCCCTTTAGGGTTTATAAAGCTTCTAGATGACACAGAAACTTGAAATTTGGTACAATTATAGTTTAAGGTTATTGTAAAGAAAATATATAAAAAAATGTCGTTATATCATCCCCCGCACCCTCTTATGGGATTGTAAAACTTGCAGATGACACAGGAACTTGAAATTTGATATAGTTATAGGGTTTAAGACTGTCGTAAAGAAAAATATAATTTTTTTTTATTAAGTCAACCCCTGCACTTTATTTGGGGGTTGTAAAAATTCTGGATGACATACAAACTTGAAATTTGACATAGTTATAGAGTTTAGAATTCTTGTCAAAAGAAAAATAACAATGGTAAAATTTCTACCCCCCACTCACATTGGGGGTTGTAAAACTTCTATATGACATACAAACTTGAAATTTGGTATAGTTATAGTATTTAAAGTTTTCCTAAAGAGAAAAATCAAAAATACTAAAATCTCAACCCTCCCACCCCCTTTTGAGTTGTAAAACTTCTAGATGACGTACAAACTTGAGATTTTGACATAGTTATAGTGTTTAGAATTCTTGTCAAAAGAAAAATAAACAATTGTAAAATTTCTACCCCCCACTCACATTGGGGGTTGTAAAACTTCTATATGATATACAAACTTGAAATTTGGTATAGTTATAGTATTTAAAATTTTCCTAAAGAGAAAAATCAAAAATATTAAAATGACAACCCTCCCACCCCCTTTTGAGTTATAATACTTCTAGATGACGTACAAACTTGAGATTTTGACATAGTTATAGAGTTTAGAATTCTTGTCAAAAGAAAAATAAACAATGGTAAAATTTCCAACCCCCAGCCACATTGGGGGTAGTAAAACTTCTATATGACATACAAACTTGAAATTTGGTATAGTTATAGTATTTAAAATTTTCAACCCCCGCACTCCATTTGAGGGTTGTAAAACTTCTAGATGACATACAAACTTGAAATTTGACATAGTTATAGAGTTTAGAATTCTTGTCAAAAGAAAAATAAACAATGGTAAAATTTCTACCCCCCACTCACATTGGGGGTTGTAAAACTTCTATATGACATACAAACTTGAAATTTGGTATAGTTATAGTATTTAAAGTTTTCCTAAAGAGAAAAAATCAAAAATACTAAAATCTCAACCCTCCCACCCCCTTTTGAGTTATAAAACTTCTAGATGACGTACAAACTTGCGATTTTGACATAGTTATAGACTTTAAAATTCTTGTCAAAAGAAAAATAAACAATGGTAAAATTTCTATCTTCCATCCACATTGGGGGTTGTAAAACTTCTATATGACATACAAACTTGAAATTTAGTATAGTTATAGTGTTTAAAATTTTCCTAAAGAGAAAAATCAAAAATATTAAAATGTCAACCCACGCACCCCCTTTAGAGTTATAAAACTTCTAGATGACGTACAAACTTGAGATTTTGATATAGTTATAGTGTTTAGAATTCTTGTCAAAAGAAAAATAAACAATGGTAAAATTTCTACCCCCCACCCACATTGGGGGTTGTAAAACTTCTATATGACAGACAAACTTGAAATTTGGTATAGTAATAGTATTTAAAATTTTCCTAAAGAGAAAAATCAAAAATATTAAAATGTCAACCCTCCCACCCCCTTTTGAATTATAAAACTTCTAGATGACGTAGAAACTTGAGATTTTGACATAGTTATAGTGTTTAGAATTCTTGTCAAAAGAAAAATAAACAATTGTAAAATTTCTACCCCCCACCCACATTGGTGGTTGTAAAACTTCTATATGATATACAAAATTGAAATTTGGTATAGTTATAGTATTTAAAATTTTCCTAAAGAGAAAAATCAAAAATATTAAAATGTCAAACCTCCCGCCCCCTTTTGAGTTGTAAAACTTCTAGATGACGTACAAACTTGAGATTTTGACAGTTATAGAGTTTAGAATTCTTGTCAAAAGAAAAATAAACAATGGTAAAATTTCTACCCCCCACCCACATTGGGGGTTGTAAAACTTCTATATGACAGACAAACTTGAAATTTGGTATAGTTATAGTATTTAAAATTTTCCTAAAGAGAAAAATCAAAAATATTAAAATGTCAACCCTCCCACCCCCTTTTGAATTATAAAACTTCTAGATGACGTAGAAACTTGAGATTTTGACATAGTTATAGTGTTTAGAATTCTTGTCAAAAGAAAAATAAACAATTGTAAAATTTCTACCCCCCACCCACATTGGTGGTTGTAAAACTTCTATATGATATACAAACTTGAAATTTGGTATAGTTATAGTATTTAAAATTTTCCTAAAGAGAAAAATTAAAAATATTAAAATGTCAACCCTCCCACCCCCTTTTGAGTTATAATACTTCTAGATGACGTACAAACTTGAGATTTTGACATAGTTATAGAGTTTAGAATTCTTGTCAAAAGAAAAATAAACAATGGTAAAATTTCTACCCCCCACTCACATTGGGGGTTGTAAAACTTCTATATGACATACAAACTTGAAATTTGGTATAGTTATAGTATTTAAAATTTTCCTAAAGAGAAAAATCAAAAATACTAAAATGTCAACCCTCCCACCCCCTTTTGAGTTATAATACTTCTAGATGACGTACAAACTTGAGATTTTGACATAGTTATAGAGTTTAGAATTCTTGTCAAAAGAAAAATAAACAATGGTAAAATTTCTACCCCCCCACCCACATTGGGGGTTGTAAAACTTCTATATGACATACAAACTTGAAATTTGGTATAGTTATAGTATTTAAAATTTTCCTAAAGGGAAAAATCAAAAATTTAACATGTCAGCCCTCCCACCCCCTTTTGAGTTATAAAACTTCTAGATGACGTACAAACTTGAGATTTTGACATAGTTATAGTGTTTAGAATTCTTGTCAAAAGAAAAATAAACAATTGTAAAATTTCTACCCCCCCACCCACATTGGTGGTTGTAAAACTTCTATATGATATACAAACTTGAAATTTGGTATAGTTATAGTATTTAAAATTTTCCTAAAGAGAAAAATCTAAAATATTAAAATGTCAACCCTCCCACCCCCTTTTGAGTTATAAAACTTCTAGATGACGTACAAACTTGAGATTTTGACATAGTTATAGAGTTTAGAATTCTTGTCAAAAGAAAAATAAACAATGGTAAGATTTCCAACCCCCAGCCACATTGGGGGTTGTAAAACTTCTATATGACATACAAACTTGAAATTTTCTATAGTTGTAGTGTTTAAATTTTTCCTAAAGAGAAAAGAGTTATTATGTCAACCTCTGCATCCCGTTCGGGGGTTGTAAGACTTCTAGATGACATAAAAACTTGAAATTTGGTTTAGTTATAGGGTTTAGGGTTCTCGTAAAGAATGATATAGAAAAATGTCATTATGTTAACCCTCCGCAACCCCTTTAGGGTTTATAAAGCTTCTAGATCAAAAATATTAAAATGTCAACCCTCCCACCCCCTTTTGAGTTATAAAACTTCTAGATGACGTACAAACTTGAGATTTTGACAGTTATAGAGTTTAGAATTCTTGTCAAAAGAAAAATAAACAATGGTAAAATTTCTACCCCCCACCCACATTGGGGGTTGTAAAACTTCTATATGACAGACAAACTTGAAATTTGGTATAGTTATAGTATTTAAAATTTTCCTAAAGAGAAAAATCAAAAATATTAAAATGTCAACCCTCCCACCCCCTTTTGAATTATAAAACTTCTAGATGACGTAGAAACTTGAGATTTTGACATAGTTATAGTGTTTAGAATTCTTGTCAAAAGAAAAATAAACAATTGTAAAATTTCTACCCCCCACCCACATTGGTGGTTGTAAAACTTCTATATGATATACAAACTTGAAATTTGGTATAGTTATAGTATTTAAAATTTTCCTAAAGAGAAAAATTAAAAATATTAAAATGTCAACCCTCCCACCCCCTTTTGAGTTATAATACTTCTAGATGACGTACAAACTTGAGATTTTGACATAGTTATAGAGTTTAGAATTCTTGTCAAAAGAAAAATAAACAATGGTAAAATTTCTACACCCACTCACATTGGGGGTTGTAAAACTTCTATATGACATACAAACTTGAAATTTGGTATAGTTATAGTATTTAAAATTTTCCTAAAGAGAAAAATCAAAAATACTAAAATGTCAACCCTCCCACCCCTTTTTGAGTTATAAAACTTCTAGATGACTTACAAACTTGAGATTTTGACATAGTTATAGAGTTTAGAATTCTTGTCAAAAGAAAAATAAACAATGGTAAAATTTCCAACCCCCAGCCACATTGGGGATTGTAAAACTTCTATACGACATACAAACTTGAAATTTGTTATAGTTATAGTATTTAAAATTTTCCTAAAGAGAAAAATCAAAAATATTAAAATGTCAACCCTCCCACCCCCTTTTGAGTTATAATACTTCTAGATGACGTACAAACTTGAGATTTTGACATAGTTATAGAGTTTAGAATTCTTGTCAAAAGAAAAATAAACAATGGTAAAATTTCTACCCCCCCACCCACATTGGGGGTTGTAAAACTTCTATATGACATACAAACTTGAAATTTGGTATAGTTATAGTATTTAAAATTTTCCTAAAGGGAAAAATCAAAAATTTAACATGTCAGCCCTCCCACCCCCTTTTGAGTTATAAAACTTCTAGATGACGTACAAACTTGAGATTTTGACATAGTTATAGTGTTTAGAATTCTTGTCAAAAGAAAAATAAACAATTGTAAAATTTCTACCCCCCCACCCACATTGGTGGTTGTAAAACTTCTATATGATATACAAACTTGAAATTTGGTATAGTTATAGTATTTAAAATTTTCCTAAAGAGAAAAATCAAAAATATTAAAATGTCAACCCTCCCACCCCCTTTTGAGTTATAAAACTTCTAGATGACGTACAAACTTGAGATTTTGACATAGTTATAGAGTTTAGAATTCTTGTCAAAAGAAAAATAAACAATGGTAAGATTTCCAACCCCCAGCCACATTGGGGGTTGTAAAACTTCTATATGACATACAAACTTGAAATTTTCTATAGTTGTAGTGTTTAAATTTTTCCTAAAGAGAAAAGAGTTATTATGTCAACCTCTGCATCCCGTTCGGGGGTTGTAAGACTTCTAGATGACATAAAAACTTGAAATTTGGTTTAGTTATAGGGTTTAGGGTTCTCGTAAAGAATGATATAGAAAAATGTTATTATGTTAACCCTCCGCAACCCCTTTAGGGTTTATAAAGCTTCTAGATCAAAAATATTAAAATGTCAACCCTCCCACCCCCTTTTGAGTTATAAAACTTCTAGATGACGTACAAACTTGAGATTTTGACATAGTTATAGAGTTTAGAATTGTTGTCAAAAGAAAAATAAACAATGGTAAAATTTCTACCCCCCACCCACATTGGGGGTTGTAAAACTTCTATATGATATACAAACTTGAAATTTGGGATAGTTATAGTATTTAAAATTTTCCTAAAGAGAAAAATCAAAGATATTAACATGTCAGCCCTCCCACCCCCTTTTGAGTTATAAAACTTCTAGATGACGTACAAACTTGAGATTTTGACATAGTTATAGTGTTTAGAATTCTTGACTAGTGGACATTTAACTTCTATAATGGCATCTTCATTAACAGGTTCATCGGGGCTTGCCGCCAGAAATGGGTGTTCTTGATCAATAAATAATCCACATTCTCTTACTTCCAAGTTGTATTCACTTTCAAATTATTTTATGGCAATTGGCTCATGTTCCAAGCCATAATGCGTTGCTCTATTTCCTGTAAATGTTGAGTACAGTATTTCCTTAACTGTGTTCACGCAAGATGTTTTGGCTTGCAATTTGCAGACTCTTCCGAAGTGAGATGCAGTCAATCTCAATGATCTTTCTTGTTTCCAGAGAGGGTTCCTTGACTGACCGACAGTATTTCGTTCTAGATGGGTAATCTCTTCTTTGGACTTTTTCAAGGTGTTACGGAACTCGATTTCTTGAATTTTATACTCTTCAGGTGATAACAGCTCAGCCTTTTCTGTGACACCATAATCTGTGTCTGGAAGTGCAGTAGTTTTCGTTTTGCGGTAAATTTGCCCCTTTTCCTCTTGTTCTTTTCTAGCATTTGGCGTTTCCTTTTCAATTTTAGAGCATATCTTTTTGTAAATACACTTTGATCTCCTTGTAATAGTTCGTGGTAGTCTGTCCCAGCATTAAATAATATACTAGCAGCTTCACACCTTGTTTGATAGGAACCTCGAAGGGAATAATTTACCCTTTTCCCCCCTACAAATTTACACACTAACGAATTGTAATGTTCTGCCAAATTGTTATTCATGTTTAACAGCAAACTATTAACATTTAAAGTTAACCTGTAAAGAGTTGCTTCAATATCTTGATATAGGCCACATTTCTTCATATCAGGAACGAAGTTTTGTTCTCCTTTTTTGTACAAGAAAAATACCCTATTTCTTGACATTTTGCATGCTCGCCAAAAACGTGCGAGGGGGCATTTAAAATGTCAGCAGTAAGCAGCTGCATTCAACAAAACTCGCTGACAACTAAATATTCAGATAGCAGTTTATAAATACAATTCAATAAGATTTAACATCTCGCTTTGCTTTATTCGCCGCTTAAATTTTGGCTGACATACTTCTAACTTGGGGATTACAATTATCTAAATTGGATAATGCCCCACTTGCTGATAATTTCAAATTCAATAACACTAAAGATCCGAACTGCTTGAGGATCATTCAACAACTTTGAAATTATGATTTTCAAACCATTTTTTGGTCGTTTTTGATGTGTGGTAAGAAGCACCATCTTGTTGAAAGATTAAATCGCGGTCAAGATCGATTTTTAACGATTGGTAACAAGTTAGCGTTAAGAATTTGCTGATACTTTTCAACATTAACTGTGCCGTCTATGGACTGAAATCATTCTAACCCTCCAGCTGACATATAGCTCTAAACTATTGCACCTTGAGGAAACCTAACCGTACGTTTTAAGCAGTACTTATGGAATGCTTCATGTTTAGCTCCGATCACTCTTTTGCGAGAGCAACCAACGAAAACATCAGACTTTGACTAGTCGCTGAATATGACCTTATACCAGTCATTCTCTGGAACATTGTCTAGGACAACTACATATTTAGTCCATGTCACTCGTCGTTGTTCTTGTTTCTCGGTTAGAAGTTTTACTTTGACTAAATACAAAAACCGTTTATGTTACAAAGATAGTTAAGGAATACTCAATGCATCAAAGTTTAAAGATAACTAATTACCTTATTAAAGAATGGATAGTCTATCTGAAAACAAATAAACTGTTTGGATTCTTGGCAATTGTTGCGACAGAAAGGTAAAGACAGGATTAAGTGTGCCCAAATAGCTGCAGGACATGATCTGGACTAGCAGAAATACATAGAACAAAATTAAATAATTTATCGGTATTTCCAACGTAAATGACTGCTTCTTCACGGCTTGCTCCAAAATGATAAGTCTGGATTTCTTCAGCTAGTTTGCAAGGATAATTTTCAGAGAAGACTATATGGAGTAACCCTTCACTCTTACTAAGACTCTTTTTCAGTGTGTTGTAAGCAGCATTTTTATTTCTAATGTTAAATTTATATTTATTTTTAAAGTTTTCATTTCTTCTTGAACCTTTCCCTGCAACTCTTGAACTTCTGCTGAACCATACCTAAGACTGATAATGGAGGGCAAGATTGAGGGTAGAAGAGAACTGGCAGGAGACAAGGCTCATGGTTGAGAAATGTGAGAGACTGCACTGGCCTAAACTCACAGTTATTACTAAGAATAGCAAAAGATAGTGAATGATTTGCCGAAGTTGTTGCTAACCTTCTATAAGAAGACAGCACCTTAAGAAAAAGAAGATGTAAAAAAGGCTGCAAAGTTAGAAAATGTAACAGTTTTATCGACCTTACTGAATATTTCTGAATTTGTTTTTACTCATGCAGTTCTATACAATATCGACTCTTTTGCCTTCTTCAACATACCAATACAAATTAGCTTGGGGCAACTTATGATAGCCTAATAAAAACAGGATGCCAATAAAACTGAAAAGTTTTTCCCTTGTAAATATAAAATCGTGTGTATTATTTATCATGAGCCTACTTTACAAAATATCGCAATACTATATCTTGAACTTCATCATCAAAGAGTTTTAGAAAAATATCCAGCGGTGATTGACCTGCCACATGATTTTTTAGCTGTTCAATTTTTTTGTGTTCTCTTCGTCGGGCAAGTTCAGATACAAAAAGAAACCTCTCTGTACTTGGGTTTCTGGTTATTTGTTTTGAGCAAATTTGAGAATGTGAAAAGAAGAAAAAAGCATTTAAGTAGAAAAAAACTGAAAACAATACAGTTATGAAAACACCTGAAGAAAAACTAATGCCCATCTCTGAATAAAAAAAAACTGCACGGAAACGTTTTGTTGGACTTGGACCTGGAAAAGGGAAAAGCAATGAGAAATAAGCAATCCGTACTCTAGTTCTGCATGACTCGCTGGTGAAACCTTGGAGAGTTTCTGGAGGTCAAAAAACCAACGGAAAAGATTTTTAAGTGCTTTGTTGATGTCCATTGATATTCGACACTATCGTCTTTATAGTTTAGCAAATAAAACAATTGGCCTTGCACACAAAACAAAAATATCCTACAGTACATTCTCTCGATGCCATCCCTATGTTATTACCGTCTATATTATGTATGCAAACCTAATGAAATAAACAGAGCTACCTGTTTGTACAAGCAACGTGCAAACATAAGCTTCAAACCACAAAAACTAAAGCCACTAAAACTTGTAGATAATGAAAATTCATATGAACTCCTGTAACATGTAGTAAGGCTTCCGCATTGCATATGTATGGCAGGCCTCTGAAATGTCAAAATAAAATGAAGAAAAGGTTCAATTTAATGTTAAGATTGCAGCTAAAATCAATGTTACTAAACCTGTCCGAGAGTTGCAGGGAGAGGTTCAAGAAGAAATGAAAACTTTAAAAATAAATATAAATTTAACATTAAAAATGAAAATGCTGCTTAGAACACACTGAAAAACAGTCTTAGTAAGAATGAAGGGTTACTACATATAGACTTCTCTGAAAATTATGCTTGCAAACTAGCTGAAGAAATCCAGACTTATAATTTTGGAGCAAGCCGTGAGGAAGCAACATTGTACGCAGGAGTCACTTACACTGGAGATACCGATAAGCTATTTAATTTTGTTTTATGTATTTCTGCTAGTCCTAGGACCTTGAACTGCTTCTCTAGTTCCAATGCCTAAGCGAAAACCAAATTGTTCTTCTCCTACATATTGTCCGCATTTTGTGTGTACTCGTTGATGCATGTTCTTAGCATTATCTACTGTACATGGCTCATCAGGCTAATCAATCGGTACTGTGAGCACTGTTTTACTCCGCTCTTTTTAGGTATCGGAATAAAAGTAAGTTGGGTCCAGTCGTGTGGTACGATTCCTGTATAGTATATTCTATTTAAGAAAGATGTTAAGATGTTGAGGCTTTCATCGTCTAATACTTTACGCATCTCAGTATAGATGTTATCTTCACCTGAGACTCTACGTGTTTTGATAGTTTTATTGCGTGTTTCACTTCTGCTATAATAATTTTCAATGGCTAATCTTCTTGATCTATTTCTCTTGGTTCTGGTTACATTCTGATATCATCAAAAAGCTCTTGTATATAGCTTGTCAAAATCTCTTCTATCTCGTTTGGGTCTATTGTTTTTTTGTTACTATCTGTGACTAAGATATCGTGTTGATGGGTTTTATTTCCAGTTATTTCTTTTATCTTCTTTTTTGTGTGTTAAAGAAATCATGCTTTCTTGGCAGCTCTTCGAGTACTTGACAACGTTTCTCCATCCAGGTCTCCTTTGCCTCTCTTATAAGCCTTGTAATCTTTTTATGGATTTCTTTATATTTATTATAGTCTTTATGTTTGTACTTCCTTCTTTCGTTCATCAATAAAAGGATTTCTTCCGTCATCCATCTCTGTTTTGCTCTCTGCTCTTGGTTTTCCAATTCATTTTCTTGTACTTCATGTTTACATTTTTAACAGACTGCCAAAAGTTTTCCATTGTTTCTGTTTCCAATTATACCGTTTCCCTAAACTTACTATTCAAAACTCGTGTTATTTCCTCTTTTATTTGTGGTTCCCCCAGTTTCTCAAAGTTAGGTCTTGTTTTATTTCTCTTCCAGATTTTCTTCAATTTAATCTCACGTTTTTCAGCTACGGGGTTCTGATCAGATCATATGTCTGATCCAGGATAAGTTCTTACAACTTTAATTCCGTTTCTATATCGTTTATCAATCAGTATATAATCTATTTGATTTTTTATGATATTTCCTTCATTGTCTCCTGGTCCTAAGTACACTTCTAAGTGTACAATCGCCTTTCTGGAAGTTGGAACCAGGTGTTTGCTACCATTAAGTTTTCTTCATTACAGAACTGTACCAGATATCTCCCCTATCGTTTCGTTTGCAAATACCATGGTCTTCAACAATATATTGCACTCTTCCTTTACCTATCTTTCCGTTGAAGTCACCCATGATTATATTCACTTCATTCTTTTTGGTAAATCTTAGTAGGTAATTTTTACATCATGAATGAAAAACTCATGCAGTATGGAGTATTCTCGTGCAACTTATATTACTAGATGAACAGATAGTTCCATATTTTGAACGGCACTCGCAACAAAATGCTTCTAAAAGTGAAACCGGTAAGATTCGGTTTCAAATTATGGTATATCTGTTCAGATGAAGGGTACTTATACAAGTTATCCTCCAAATAATAAAAAATCCAGACTTGGGTTGGGAGGTGACTTTGTTTTTTATCTACTATCTATTGTAGAGAATAACCCTAATCATAATATTTTCCTAGACAACTTCTTTTCTTCATATAAATTATTCGACAAGACACTATGGTGTTGGACCATTGAAAACTGCAAAAAACTATGACGCAAAGGAAAAGAAAAAAACTACTGTATTGCTCAAAAGCTACTGTACTATCAAAACAAAAGGAAATAGTGACGTTAACGAAGAAAATGAAGTAAAAACCTTCCCAAGGATCTTGTATGGTTTCTCTATTTCTTAGAAAATCAAATGTAACTGAACTAAAGGGTTCATTGTAATGCAATGAAGAAGTACATCACATGCTCAAATAAATTCAGTGTGTCTAACAAAAATCCCAACCTATTGCTTGGTCTTGGAGGGATTCATCTCCTAAAAGTGGTACTCTCATGCATTGGGCTATACCTCAAAGACAGTGGAGCTTCGAAAATCCTTGTTGAGACAGTATAATTGGAATGCTGTTTTCCATTTTGAAACGCTTACGGTGTTATACCAGTGTACGATGATCAACGCTTGTTGGACAAATTTAAATTGCTATAAACTACACATAGTGACATAAAAAAATATTTTGAGAAACTCGTAGAAAATGACAGGCAGAAAAAAACTGGGGCCTGCGTGCATGCAGTATAAGAGAGTGTTTGCCACTTTCCTTCTTCTTTGATAGAAAAAATTATGCACGATGGTACATTTTATACTACAATGATTGCTTGAAGCTGGACGAAGGTCCTATAATTTATAATTCCATGTCACTCTTTTAAACAAAAAATAATAATCTTAATTCAATCCTATTAACGCATTTAAAACAATAATTATTCAAGACTTTTTAACCAAAATTTGTTTTGGTGGTTTCAAGTGTAAACATTTAAAAAATTTCAGATTCAAGAATATAAAGAAAAATTTAAAATCTGGCAGCATAAATAATTAACATTTTAATTTGCATGGGCAACTAAAATCTTCAGTAACATGATATTTGATACGATGTTTGATGACGCGAAGTCAAATTGTTCATCATACAATTCTGAGAACCTAGAGTGTTTACTTTAGAGATCAGCAGTCTGTTAAAATGCGTTACAGCATACACAAAATTACGTCACTTTATAGACTTGCACACCTGCAATCAGTAAATAAACATAGTCATTTTGGGAAATTTAATCCATGCTTACAAGGAAATATTATCTTGCTAACAACATTAAATTTTTATAAGGACGTCTTTTAAACTATAATATTGAGTTATATTCCTGATTATCTAATATCCATTTTTTTCTCGAGTCCTCTGACTTTAATAAAGCATATTATATTTCTAAATGCTATAGCTACTTTTGTTTTTATCAGACAATAGGTAATAAAAGGTACCCATTTTTAGAGACAATTTTATTAAAAAAAATTAGTTTTTATCTCAGAAAGTACATGCCATATATCTATGAAATTTTTGTAGGGGTTATAGAAAGAAACCTTGGGTTCTAATTTTCAGACCAAAAAGCAATTCATTTAAGATTTATATAAAAAATAGGGAATTATGTTTTCTTGTTTATTAATTTTTTGATTTCGTTTTGGTTAAATGAACACTTTTCATGTAGGCATTATTTTTCTCAAAGAAATGTTCCTAATTTTAACAATAACAGTGCAATAACAAAAAAACCTTGACCTCTAGTTTACGAAATCAGAACACATCTTAGAACTTGTGCAGGTGCTGGATTTTTTTAAATGGAACGATTAGATTTGAAGTATGGAATTCGATAGCAAGTGGGATTCTGAATAAAAAAGTAATAAGGTACTACAGGTTTAAAGTGAATGATAATGAAATAATAAAGTGAATGTATTCTAATACTGTTTTCGTAAACAAGAAGCCGAAATCTACGAAGTTCTTTTAATTCCATTACTATAACCAAAAGCTTGTCCGGATGATTGAGTGTAGACTGTTAAATAGGCCAGAACCCGTTAAGTGGCTAAGTGTTTACTATTTTTTCCACATTTAAACATTTGAAGTGGTGTACACCTTTGAAATCTGAATTTTGCAAAATCTAAAAAGTATCTTGTATATTATTAACCATAAAACATGCGACTTCTTATGTTTTTTCATGATAACCATGAAAATGAAGCGCAACAAAAATCGTTGCTATTTTTTCACATTTAGAAATTCTAAGGGTTGGCTGCTACCCCCTTATATCCTGAATTTCGCAAAATCGGTGAAGCATGTGCATTTTTATGTTCTTTCACGCAACCCATTCAACAATGAAACGCAAATAAACTGCTTTACTATTTTCTCCACATTTGCAAATTCTAAGGGATGGCTGGCTACCCCTTAGACCCTTAATGTCGCAAAATCCGTAAAGTATGTAACTTTTTATGTTCTTTCACGTCACCCATTCAAATATGAACCGCAACAAAGATTATTTACTATTTTTCCCGTATTTCAAAATTCTAAGGGTTGGTTGCTACCCCCTTAGACCCTGAACTTCGCAAAATCTATAAAATAGGTGACTTTTTATGTTCTTTCACGGCACCCGTTCGAAAATGAAACGCAACAAAGATTGTTTACTATTTTTCCCGTGTGTAGAAATTCTAAGAGGTGGCTGCTACCCAAAACAGAACAAAATTTGAAAATATAAATATGGGTTTTTTTAACGTTTTTTTAATTTTTCGCTAGACGAGAATCCGAAACTCTGTAAATATACCAAATTTCAAGTTTGTATGTACTCTAGAAATTCGGAAGTTATAAAGACTATTTAATTTCATTACTTAAATACATAAAGTGAAGTCCCGTTTTACAACCCCTAAAGGGGTAGCGGAGGGTTAACATAATAACAATTTTTTATATTTTTCTTTACGAGAGCTCTAAACCCTATAACTAAACCAAATTCCAAGTTTTTATGTCATCTAGAAGTTTTACAACCCCCAAATGGAATACGGGACTGGTAACAGCCTTGGTAGTGTAATGTCTGGCGTGCCGGACTTTCACCCAAGCGGCCCGGGTTCGACTCCCGGCGCTGGCAGATCTGGTTAAGGTTTTCTGCAGTTTCCCTTAGCTGTAACACAAATGTGGGATTTGCGCTGTTCCATCTATAAGTCGGCTGCAGCCGCACATTGGGCCTACATAATAATAATAATCGCCCCCTCCCTCCCGCACAAGCTTATAGCTTCTGGGGCCTTGGTTAAGGTTATGGGTTGTAGTAATTATTATTATTATATTATTTAATAATTTTTTTAAATTTTTCTTTAGGAGAGTCCTAAATTCTATCGCTATGCCAAATTTCAAGTTTGTATGTCATCTAGAAGTTTTACAACCCTAAAAGGGGATGCGGGGTTGACATACGAGGATGAATTGATAAATCTCCGGCCTAACCCATATGGGATACAAATTTTTGCAATGTTTTTACGGCATTTTATTTTTTCATAATTTATCAGTATGGCTGTGAAATAACAAAAATTTCTGTCAAACAATAATTGTTTGGCAAGTTGTCAAAGTCGATAAAGTTTTGTGTGGTGTTAAAATGGAAAAAGCTGAAATTCGTGCGGTTATTAAATATTTTCACATTAAGGGTTTATCCCCAAAAGAAATCAAAGCTGAGCTAGACGGGACATTAGGCGAATCTTCTCCTTCCTATAGCACAGTTAAAACCTGGGTTGCGGACTTTAAACGGGGTCGCAAAAGCACAGATGACGCACCGCGTTCAGGAAGACCGAAAACTGCCACCACAACGGAAATTGTCGAAAAAGTCCATAGAGTTGTGTTGAATGATCGGCGATTGAAGTTGGCTGAAATAGCAGATACCCTGGGCATTTCAACGGAACGAACATATCATATCCTAACCGAAATTTTGGGAATGAGAAAGTTATCGGCACGTTGGGTGCCGCGGCTGCTCACAGTGGAACAAAAGCTGACTCGCAAAACAGTTTCAAGTGAGTGTTTAGACTTGTTTAATCGAAATTCAGTGGACTTTCTGCGACGGTTTGTAACAATGGATGAGACGTGGATTCATCACTACACACCCGAAACAAAGCAGCAATCAAAACAGTGGACTGCCAAAGGAGAACCTGCTCCGAAGAAAGCCAAAACAGTTCCGTCAGCCGGAAAAGTTTTGGCTTCAGTCTTTTGGGACGCCAAGGGAGTACTTTTCGTTGATTATCTTCAAAAAGGTAAAACAATCAACGGAGTATACTATGCTACCTTACTGGATGAATTAAAAAAAAATATTGAAGAAAAACGACCTGGATTAGCAAAGAAAAAAATTCTGTTTCACCAGGACAATGCACCTTGTCACAAGTCGGCAATTGCCATGGCAAAAATCAATGAATTGCAATTTGAATTGTTACCCCATGCCCCTTATTCACCAGACTTAGCCCCATCGGATTTTTATTTATTTCCAAACCTAAAAAAATTTCACGCTGGAAAGAAATACGAGTCCGATGAAGAAGTGATTGCTGCCACAAACGCCTATTTTGACGAGTTAGAAGAAAAGGCTTATAGGGACGGTATAAGAGCACTTGAACAAAGGTGGACCAAGTGCATTGAACTCGATGGGGACTACGTAGAAAAATAAAATTTTTGTTAACCTGATATTCTTTTGTTTTATTGCCTAGGCCGGAGACTTTTCAATTTATCCTCGTAATAACATTTTTTTTAATTTTTATTTACTAGAATCCTAAACCCTATAAATATACCAAATTTCAAGTTTGTGTGTGATCTAGAAGTATTACAACCCCCAAATAAAGTGCGGGGGTTGACTTGATACAATTTTTTATGTTTTTCTTTACGAGAGTCTTAAACCCTATCACTATACCAAATTTCAAGTTTGTATGTCATCTAGAAGTTTTACAACCCCCAAATGGAATATGGGGGTTGATTTAATAATTTTTTAAATTTTTCTTTAGGAGAGTCCTAAATTCCATCGCTATACCAAATTTCAAGTTTGTATGTCATCTAGAAGTTGTACAACCCCCAAATGGAATATGGGGGTTGATTTAATAATTTTTTTAAATTTTTCTTTAGGAGAGTCCAAAATTCCATCGCTATACCAAATTTCAAGTTTGTATGTCATCTAGAAGTTTTACAACCCCCAAATGGAATATGGGGGTTGATTTAATAATTTTTTTAAAATTTTTCTTTAGGAGAGTCCTAAATTCCATCGCTATACCAAATTTCAAGTTTGTATGTCATCTAGAAGTTTTACAACCCTAAAAGGGGATGCGGGGTTGACATAATAACATTTTTTTTAATTTTTATTTACTAGAATCCTAAACCCTATAAATATACCAAATTTCAAGTTTGTGTGTGATCTAGAAGTATTACAACCCCCAAATAAAGTGCGGGGGTTGACTTGATACAATTTTTTATGTTTTTCTTTACGAGAGTCTTAAACCCTATCACTATACCAAATTTCAAGTTTGTATGTCATCTAGAAGTTTTACAACCCCCAAATGGAATATGGGGGTTGATTTAATAATTTTTTTAAATTTTTCTTTAGGAGAGTCCTAAATTCCATCGCTATACCAAATTTCAAGTTTGTATGTCATCTAGAAGTTGTACAACCCCCAAATGGAATATGGGGGTTGATTTAATAATTTTTTTAAATTTTTCTTTAGGAGAGTCCAAAATTCCATCGCTATACCAAATTTCAAGTTTGTATGTCATCTAGAAGTTTTACAACCCCCAAATGGAATATGGGGGTTGATTTAATAATTTTTTTAAATTTTTCTTTAGGAGAGTCCTAAATTCCATCGCTATACCAAATTTCAAGTTTGTATGTCATCTAGAAGTTGTACAACCCCCAAATGGAATATGGGGGTTGATTTAATAATTTTTTTAAATTTTTCTTTAGGAGAGTCCAAAATTCCATCGCTATACCAAATTTCAAGTTTGTATGTCATCTAGAAGTTTTACAACCCCCAAATGGAATACGGGGGTTGATTTAATAATTTTTTTAAAATTTTTCTTTAGGAGAGTCCTAAATTCCATCGCTATACCAAATTTCAAGTTTGTATGTCATCTAGAAGTTTTACAACCCTAAAAGGGGATGCGGGGTTGACATAATAACATTTTTTTTAATTTTTATTTACTAGAATCCTAAACCCTATAAATATACCAAATTTCCAGTTTGTGTGTGATCTAGAAGTATTATAACCCCCAAATAAAGTGCGGGGGTTGACTTAATAAATTTTTTTATGTTTTTCTTTACGAGAGTCTTAAACCCTATCACTATACCAAATTTCAAGTTTGTATGTCATCTAGAAGTTTTACAACCCCCAAATGGAATATGGGAGTTGATTTAATAATTTTTTTTAATT
Source organism: Agrypnus murinus (assembly GCA_929113105.1). Classification (NCBI taxonomy): domain Eukaryota; kingdom Metazoa; phylum Arthropoda; class Insecta; order Coleoptera; family Elateridae; genus Agrypnus; species Agrypnus murinus. The sequence continues at coordinate 76,672,501 of OV816028.1, read as the reverse complement.
TTTTCTTTAGGAGAGTCCAAAATTCCATCGCTATACCAAATTTCAAGTTTGTATGTCATCTAGAAGTTTTACAACCCCCAAATGGAATATGGGGGTTGATTTAATAATTTTTTTAAAATTTTTCTTTAGGAGAGTCCTAAATTCCATTGCTATACCAAATTTCAAGTTTGTATGTCATCTAGAAGTTTTACAACCCTAAAAGTGGATGCGGGGTTGACATAATAACATTTTTTTTAATTTTTATTTACTAGAATCCTAAACCCTATAAATATACCAAATTTCAAGTTTGTGTGTGATCTAGAAGTATTACAACCCCCAAATAAAGTGCGGGGGTTGACTTAATAAATTTAAGTTTTTCTTTACGAGAGTCTTAAACCCTATCACTATACCAAATTTCAAGTTTGTATGTCATCTAGAAGTTTTACAACCCCCAAATGGAATATGGGGGTTGATTTAATAATTTTTTTAAATTTTTCTTTAGGAGAGTCCTAAATTCCATCGCTATACCAAATTTCAAGTTTGTATGTCATCTAGAAGTTTTACAACCCCCAAATGGAATATGGAGGTTGATTTAATAATTTTTTTAAAATTTTTCTTTAGGAGAGTCCTAAATTCCATCGCTATACCAAATTTCAAGTTTGTATGTCATCTAGAAGTTTTGCAACCCCAGAACGGGGTGCAGGGGTTGACATCATAACATTTTTTTTATAATAATCTTAAATCCTATAATTACACCAAATTTCAAGTTTCTAAGTCATCTAGAAGTTTTACAACTCCTAACAGGGGGTGCGAGGGTTGACATAAATATATTTTTTTATTTTCCTACTTACAAGAATCCCAATTCCTATAATTGTGCCATATCTCAAGTTTGTATGTCATCTAACAAATTAGAAGTTGTAAAAGTTATTTAATTTCAATATTTTAATGCATAAGAAGTCCCGTTTGAAATGATGTCACTGTCTGCCTCACAAACATATGAGTTTTAAAAATTTTAAAATATAATATGGGATAAGATTAAACAGCCAGATTTATTACTAGCTAACAGCATCAGTGATTGATTAAATACTGAATGATAATATAATAATGGTTACGTTTGTTTCACTTAAATCAATAGAGCTTTGAATTAAATCTTACGATTTTATTAAAATTATCGCCCATTTGTAGGAGCAATTAAAACCGGTTTAAACGAAATTTACATGACGCATAAATGAAACGTATTAAAAGTGTTTCTTAAATAGCTTTAACAAAATATAATATGTACGAATTTTTGTCACCTTAAATGACGCAATCTTTACTAAGAAATACAATGCATAAAGTGAAGTCCCGTTGAAATGACGTCACTGTCTAGCCACAAAGGAATCAGTGTTACCAACACAATTCTTGTTAAATATGCGGACGCAGGGTAAACCTATGCCATAAATTTGTATACAAATGTATACAAATCCCGCGCTATTAGCGCTGCGTGTGGCAAACGCTCGAACTACGATTTTATACACGAATCAGGAATGGGTGTCAAACTGCGCACAGCTAATTTTTACATTTTCGCCATCTAGACACTTTAAGCTTCATATGGTGCAATTTTGAGGCACTAGTCACCCAGCGTCCGTATATCCGGACGCCGAGTGACTTCGGACGCTGCTTGAACCTAAGATTTTACATGGGGGGACGCATAGTGGTGCCCTATAGATATATATATATATATATATATATATATATATATATATATATATATATATATCTATAAAGGCCTACCATGCGTCCGGACCAAAAGCGTAGCGCCCAGCGTCCTGCGTATATAAAGTGTATATAAATGATGGTATCAGTCAGCGTCAGTGTCACCGTTAGCAAACTATAGGTTTATTCAGCGTCCATTTTATTTTTCTAAAGTTTAGCAGCTTGCTTGCCTGTCTGCGGTGTCATGTTACTCGCTGTATTTCTGAGAAGATTACGTCATTTAAACTGACAAAAACATTTCTATTTGATTAATGCTACTTAATAAATTCTTTTAGTTCCGTTTCTTTATGTGTATGCATTTTATTTAAAAGGCTTTCATATTTAAAATGCTCTATGAACATCATAAAACATCTAAAAACATCATAAAACTCGAAATATAATTGGATTTGTATGAAATTTTCTACAAAGCGGTTTTCAAGGTCGCTAATTTCAAATTTGATGTCAACGTTTGCAAATTTTAAAGGACGGATGAAATATGGCGGCCATAATAATTAAAATCTAAAATACTAAAGTATTTTAAAACATTTTGTTTTCGTTTATATTTAAAGTTTTCCATCGACGATTTCCAACAATTATTGCTGTAGAAATGGGTTTACATATATAAGCTATCGTCTTTAGTAATTAGTAATAAAGCGTAAAAAGTAAGATCGCCGATTATCAAGGATCAAAAAACCGTTTTACTTAATTTATGTTATGTAACAAGAAATATTATTGACTGCGAATCTTTTAAAATGACATTTTTGTTTTCGTTATTAGTGCTTACTTCATTTTTTAGGTGCACGAGGTTGGATATAGACAAGGGTTTTTACAAGGAATTCAAAGATTTATTGATTCAAGTTAAACATAAATTAACAATTATTATCTTTCACTATATTTAATCGATTACTGATGCTGATTTAGGAAAAGAAAATTGATATATAATAAATCTAAAACAATCCGGGTCCAGAAGTTTTGTTAAAAGTTGTTCGTTAAACCGAATAGTGACTTTACATTTTTACGTTAAGTAACTATTTATTATATTGTTAGGAATATAAAATTAGAAACGTTAAAGATAACGAATTTACAAAAAAAATTTATATTATAATAGATTTTAACTACAGCACAAACAAAAATAAAAAATTTCAACGTTATAAGAAATAAAAATTTCGATTTTATTATAAAATGTCCAACGTTATCTGAAACAGTTTTTATCCAATTCAGTAAAGTGATATTTTATTGTTTGCAATTATTTATTTTAAAAAGAAAAACAGCTGTGCATTCAATGTACTAAATGTCGATGTCCTTCAGTGATATGATATCATTTTTTGAATAGCAACCGTAGCAACGCAAAACGACAGGTTGTTAACCATTAAATTCTTGGGATTGGAACTGTTTAAAAGTTTTATTTTGATTTACTTTGGATTATATCATATATAACCCAGATTTTTAGTGTTTGGTCTGTTGTTTTTAATATAATAAATAGGTATAACTGAAATGTGAAACCTAGAACCTTGGATGTGTTTCGTGACAGACAATGATTGCCCACACAAACAAGAAGAGGTTTTGTTTAAAAGTTTTGAAATTAGTGAAAAGTAAATCTACAGGGTGGTTGGTGCATCTTAAAGATCCTTTACACATAAAGAAAACACAGAGATTGCATAAAATAATTTCTTAAATTTATTACAAAAAGTACAAGAATATAACCCTTTCTGATAGAGTTACACAACAATTATTAAATATAAGTAAAGATTTAAATACAGTTTTTAACTACTTTATCACAAGTTACCAGCATAATGTTTGTTATTACAATTTAGTTTTTTCTTGTTCTAAATTTGGAAGCTTTTAGGCACTCACTTTACTAAATACCTTTTGTTTCTGATCCTTAAACTCCACAAATCTGGATCGTATTGACAATACAAATTACTTACAGGATGCCATTTACGAGACCTCCAATTCTGCTATTAATCCTTTGCATGCAGAGTTTATGTTTCATTATGATTATAATAAAAATTGAGCAGTACTATTCGACTGAATTCCATCTGTCATCAATTATTAAAATATAAACTTGATGGGTTTATCCAAATTCCCCCTGGGGGTTTTACTTAACTTAGAGTTGACTCCTTCTTCAAAGGATCTTCATATACATAAAGTATCATTAAATTGGTTTTTTTGTTCACAGAAAAACCATGAATTTTTTAACATGAAAGGATTCTTTTTTGTGTTGTTGACATATTGTTTTTCATTTTTTTATATTTGAAATCAACTATCTCAGATCCAAGTTTTATGCACTTTTTATATTATGCAAAAAAAGAAGCGAAAAAGGAGGAGGAACATTCCTCAATTATATTTTACCATTTCAGGAACCAACAATATTAGAAAACGAAAACAAAAAGCGTACAGACGTCAGCAACGCGCAAAAACGTATAAAAAAAAACAAGTGGCAAGTTAACAGTTCGCCGCAAAATAAATATATACAGGGTGAAACAAAGTTGAACTAGAACTGATGAAGGGATTGTTTCCCGAACATCCTCCCCGGCCTTGAGGGTTCTAACCTCAAAGGGATTATAATTAATAAACATATTAAAAGATAGATTGAACAAAAACAAAAAGAAATATTAAGTTCGTATTATTATTTTTTTCTAAATTTCTGCGGGAAATTCTTCAATTAATTTATCTTGTGGAAGAGGACAAATCTTAGTTATGGATCGTGTGAAACAACCATTTTGAGTTTTAACTTTAACTACCCTGACCTTCTTGTCAGGACTTAAAATAATCTCTATTATTCATGCCAGCGGCCATTTAAGAGGAGGATTATCATCTTCCTTTAGCAAAACCAAATCATTTACTTTTAAGTTTGGAACATTGTAATTCCATTTAGGTCGATTTTGCAAGCGATTGAGGTACTCAATAGACCATCGTCTCCAAAATAATTGTTGAATTTGAGAAATCCTTTGATAAAGGGTAAGTCGATTTTCAGAAATGGAAGTTACACTTTTTTCTGGATGAGCTACTAAACTTAATCCTATCAAGAAATGTCCAGGGGTCAAACATTGCAAATCATTTGGGTCATTAGATAATGGACAGATGGGGCGTGAGTTTAGAATGGCTTCTATTTCGGTTAGAATTGTATAAAATTCTTCAAAGGTAAAAGTGGAATTACCTACTAATCTCTTTAGATGATATTTACAACTTTTTATTGCTGCTTCCCAAATTCCACCCCAGTGGGGACTTCTAGGAGGAATGAACTTAAATGTAATTTGGGTTTGAGCACAATAGTCTTGGATTCCTTTTAAATTACTTTGAGTGCAAAAAAAATTATGTAATTCCTTTAACTGATTCTTTGCCCCTAAGAAATTGGAAGCATTGTCGCTGTAGACTAAAGAGGGATTTCCTCTTCGAGAAATGAATCTTTTCAATGTCATAAGAAAGGCTTCAGATGATAGATTCGTGACCAATTCAATATGAACCGATTTGGTTACCATACAAACAAAAATAGCTATGTATGCCTTGATTAAAGGCGCCTTCCTTACCTTTGACGATTTAATCATGAAGGGACCACCATAATCCACACCTACCTTTTGAAAAGGTCTTGTAACGTTAACTCTATCTTTGGGTAAGCTTGCCATTAATTGTTGAGCTGGCTGAGCTCTGAATCTATAACAAGTCACACAGTTTCTGATTATTCTTTTTATTTCTCTTAATCCATTTAACGGCCAAAACCTTAATCTGAAATTCGATAAAACTGTTTGAGCACCAGCATGTCCCAAACGTGTGTGCTCTTGGGTTAACATAAGAATTACAACATAATTATGAGAAGGAAGCAAAACTGGGTGTTTCTGATCAAAGTTAACATCCGCATTTTCTAACCTGCCACCAACGCGCAAGATACCATCTTTTCATCAAAAAAGGGGTTAAGAGAAAGCAAATTCTTATTACTAAGAAGTTTTTTATTTTGCAGTTCAGAGATTTCCTTTGAAAAATATTTAACCTGTAGTATTCTTAGAATGAAGTATGTTGCATCTTTCAACTCATTTACATTTAAAGGGCCAGAAAATTTGTTTGAAATAAATTTTGTGTTTTGAATAAAACGCAAACAATATGAAACAGTACGTTGAAGCCTAGAGAAAATTGAAAATTTTAAAAATATAGGTTCCCAAAAGGCAGACTGATCTGTTATTTATTGTAGTAACAAGAGATATTTTCCTTTCTTCCGATATTTCTGGCACAACAGGATTTTTGGCAAATTCAGAAATGTCTAAATTAGGATTCTTTAGAAAAGAAGGCCCGCACCACCAAATTTCACAGTTTAAAACGTCTTGAGGTAACATCCCTCTGCAAAGAAGGTCGGCAGGATTTTCGCTGGATTTGACATAATACCACTTGAATCCTGTTGTTAATTCTTGTATTTGTGATACTCTGTTAGCTACAAAAACTGTCCAACGTGAAGCATGAGAAGTTATCCAGAATAAAGCTATTTGGGAATCTGACCACAAACTCACAGAATTTATTGTAAATCTGTTTTCATAAATAGGCAAAAGTTTTTTCGTTAATCTTGAAAGAAGAAGCATAGCACACAATTCCAAACGAGGAAGAGATTACCTTTAGAGGTGCTATTCTAGATTTTGAAGACACTAAATTACAAGATATAGATCCATCCAAATACAAAGTACGAATATATACACATGCTGAAACTCTACGCTCTTTATAGATTTATTTAAATATAAATACCGAGGTATCTTTAGTTTTGATAAAACAGAAAGATTATTTACAAATTTTTGCCACTCCTGTACGAGATTATCAGTAACAACTGTATCCCATCCTAATTTTAAAGACCAAAGTGTCTGAATCAATAGTTTTCCTACAACTATGACGACAGAGAGCAATCCTAGAGGATCATAGCACTGAGCTACAGTTGGAAGGATTTTTCTTTTAGTTATAGGACCTTGCAATGAGTTTGAAGAAACTTTGGGAATTGAAATACACAAAAAACTGCTACAGGGTTCCACTTTAATCCGAGCACCTTATTAGGAGTATCATCAAAATTAATATCATATTCGAGAATCCTTTCTTCAGAAAATGTACTCAAAAATGTTTCTGAATTAGAACACCATTTATGGACCTTGAATCCATGATAGTTTAAAAGAGTATTTAATTCATTATAGAGTTTTTCTAAGTTTGTAAGGTCATCACAACCACAAAGAATGTCATCTACGCAGGTTTGTTTCATCAAAGCTTCTGCGGCGAGAGAAAAATCAGATTCATATTTTAATGCTATTTCCTGTAGTACACGGGTTGATAGAAATGGAGCGGAATTTGTTCCATATGTTACTGTCAAAAGTTCAATACACATGAGTGGTTTATCAGGATTGTCTCGCCACAAGATGTTTAACAGAAAGGTTTAAGATGGATTTATTCTTATCTGTCGGAACATTTTTTCAATGTCTGTAGTTAACACAAACTTGAAAGATCTAAATCTACACAAAATATCATACAGATCAGGTTGTACCTGATAACCTTTAAGAGTGATGTCATTCAATGACAAACCTGAAGTGGTTTTGCATGAAGCATCAAAGACAACTCGAAGTTTCGTTGAGACACTATTCTCACGAATCTCTGCATGGTGGGGTAAAAAATATTTCTGATGTGACGATTTATTTGTTTGAGTAAGGGGAACGAATCTTCCATGATTCAATTCAACGTATTCGTCAATAAATCTTTTATATTCAACGAAATAAGAAGGACTTTTTTGAAATCTTTTTTCTAAATTAAAAAATCGTTTCTTTGCAATCGACAGAGAATCACCAAGCTTTAAGTTTTCTTGAGGGGTTCTCAAAGGAACATTCACTTGAAACCTACCATCATTTGAGATGGTAGTTGTAGATACGAACATTTTTTCAGCTAGCTCATCTTCCATGGCTAGAGGGACCTTTTCCGGAATCTCTTCTGTATTCCAGAATTTAGTAACTAAATGATCAAGAGATGGTGAGTCTCGTACTTGAGTAAACATAGATACTAAAGGTTGATTATTTATTATGGAGGAGGAAGTGTATACTTTAGGTAATAAATTTCTTTGTTGAGAATTGAGAAACGGAACTGTACCTGCAATTACCCATCCTAAATGAGTACTTTGAAGTACTGGGAGGTTTTTTCCAAGATGGAATACACCTTTTTTCAAAAGATTATAATAGCAATCTGCTCCAATTAAAATATCTATTTAAGATGGTTTGTAAAAGAAGGGATTAGCAAGGATTATTTTATCTGGAATATTAAATTTACTAGTATTAATATTAACTTGTGGAAGCATACAAGTTATTCGGGGTAATATAGAACAAGAAATTCTAAAATTTTTGTTTTCATACACATTGGAATGCATAACTAAATTAATCATTCTGTCAGAAATTATGGTACTTCCAGATATTCCTGAAATATTTAATGTTTTACAATAAGGATTGAAGTTTTTAACTAAGTTTTCTGAGATGAAAGAACTTTGACTGGCAGAATCAAGTAACACCTTAGCTGTGATAGGGACTCCCTGAGAATTGTAAATAGTAACACAAGCTGTAGCCAATAGTACATGAACATTTTTGATCGATAAGGCAGAGAGAGTATTAGAAGTAAGTGACATACCTTGAGTATTACGCTGTATCAATTCTTGAGAACCAGAAGGAATTGTATTAATTTGAGAATTTGTTTTGTCATCACCCTGCTCAGGCAAACTTTGTGTTTTTAAATATTTATTGAAAGAATTTGACCTATTAGAAAGTACATTACTATTATGGTGAGGTCCTTGATTTCCTTGAGAATTACTGGTTGTGTTGCTGTTAACATTATTATTGTGAAGAAGAGTATGATGTCTTTGATTACACTGCTTACAGGAGATACTTCTGCACTGAGGTGACATATGGGAAGAGGCAAAACAATTGAAGCACAATCTTTTGGACCTGACAAAGTTTATTCTTTTTGCATGTGGTAATAATTTAAATTTGTTACAAGAATAAATTTTATGAAATTTTTCATTACAAAAAATACAATTATTTAATTGTCATGTGATTTTCCTTTATGTTTGCATGTAAGGAGGTTTTCATCACCTTTTTGGTTGATGAAATCTCGGTTGTTGATAGATTTTCTAAAATGGTACACCTTTTGTTCAAAAATTCAAAAAATTCTGTAAGGTTAGGTAATGAATCAATCTTACGATCAGTCTCAAAACTGCGTCTACTTGCATAGTCGAGCTTACGTTCAAGCGAATAAATTAATAGGAAATCAAAAAGCTGTTTGTCAGTGTAGTTAGTGTGTAGTTTCTTCATTGTGTTAGTTACAAATTCTCTTAATTGTATTGCAGAGCCTTTGTTTATGGAACTTATATCCAAAAGAGAAGCTAAATGTGCATTGATCACTGATATCTTATTTTCATACCTTCCTTTTAAAATATTAATTGCCGTGGAAAAGTTTTCATTAGTTATTTGTAAATTTTCTATTAGTTTTAATGGTTCATCACGCAAATTTAAATACAAAAACCTTTGCACGTCAGTCAATGAGGAGTTATTGGATACCAAAGCAGTAAAAAGTTGATAGAAAGACTGCCATTCTGCAACATTTCCTGTGAATAGTTGTAGATTAACTTCGGGTAACCTAATCAAAGGTGTAGCTTGTTGTTGCAGAATCACCGTCTTTGGCTCTGATCGCTCTGGTTTAGTTAACATAGGTGAAGATAATTCTTCTATACGTTCTAATATTTCGGTTAATGTTAAATAATATTGCTCTTCAATTGCGTCACGATTTTCAGCATCATCATGAGCTTCAGAATTCACTAGAAGTTCAATGTTATCTTGTGCTTCAGAATACCTTTCAAAGGCTGTTCTTTTCTTTTTTCTAGTTCGGAACTGAAAAACATGTGTCTCTCTATCTTTATTTGAAACTACCCAATTTGAAATTCGAGTAATAGTAGCTTTGGCACTTGTACGACTAATCTTTAGTGCTTCGTAATTCATTTTGAAATTAGACCTTTAGTAAAAGATTTCTAGAGAAGTTAACAAAAAAAGTTAAAAAAATTTGCACGCCCAAAAAGGTTACTATATACTAACATTAAAAGCTAAGGTTGAAATTGTTTTATGCATTCTCAAACTGAAGAATTGTTATTGACCATCCGGGTCGAAGGACCACTTTGTTTCGTGACACAATGATTGCCCACACAAACAAGAAGAGGTTTTGTTTAAAAGTTTTGAAATTAGTGAAAAGTAAATCTACAGGGTGGTTGGTGCATCTTAAAGATCCTTTACACATAAAGAAAACACAGAGATTGCATAAAATAATTTCTTAAATTTATTACAAAAAGTACAAGAATATAACCCTTTCTGATAGAGTTACACAACAATTATTAAATATAAGTAAAGATTTAAATACAGTTTTTAACTACTTTATCACAAGTTACCAGCATAATGTTTGTTATTACAATCTAGTTTTTCTTGTTCTAAATTTGGAAGCTTTTAGGCACTCACTTTACTAAATACCTTTTAAGTTTCTGATCCTTAAACTCCACAAATCTGGATCGTATTAACAATACAAATTACTTACAGGATGCCATTTACGAGACCTCCAATTCTGCTATTAATCCTTTGCATGCAGAGTTTATGTTTCATTATGATTATAATAAAAATTGAGCAGTACTATTCGACTGAATTCCATCTGTCATCAATTATTAAAATATAAACTTGATGGGTTTATCCAAATTCCCCCTGGGGGTTTTACTTAACTTAGAATTGACTCCTTCTTCAAAGGATCTTCATATACATAAAGTATCATTAAATTGGTTTTTTGTTCACAGAAAAACCATGAATTTTTTAACATGAAAGGATTCTTTTTTGTGTTGTTGACATATTGTTTTTCATTTATTATTATATTTGAAATCAACTATCTCAGATCCAAGTTTTATGCACTTTTTTATATTATGCAAAAAAAAGAAGAGAAAAAGGAGGAGGAACATTCCTCAACTATATTTTACCATTTCAGGAACCAACAATATTAGAAAAAGAAAACAAAAAGCGTACTACTTATTTATTTACATAAAACACAAGGGGTGCAAAATTGACGTTTTTGTTTTACACGGCAACTTAAAAAATTGTTGTATAGTAAATCGACATTCTACATATTTATTTTAAAGTTTGTTCAAATTAGCGTAATATAATAAATGCCATAAAATTATGTTTTAATTGTATATTTTGATTTATTATTATCTAACAGCATCAGTGATTGATTAAATACTGAATGATAATATAATAATGCGTCATGTTTGTTTAATTTAAATAAATAAAGCTTTTAATTACGTGGAAATATCCCACACATATTTTGAGAACGAAAGAATATCCTTAAATTCTTATCCATCTTATTAAATCTTACAATTTTATTAAAATTATCGCCCATTTGTAGTAGCAATAAGAAAATCTGTTTTAATAACGAAATTTAAATGACGCATAAATGAAATGTATAAAAAGTGTTTCTTAAATAGCTTTAACAAAATATAATATGTAAGAATCATCTATCAACAGAAATTGCCTAATTTATTTTTGTACATATCTTATGTTGTCAAATGACAGATTGAGTGGACTGTATTGCTTATTTATTTACATAAAACACAAGGGGTGCAAAATTGACGTTTTTGTTTTACACGGCAACTTAAAAAAATGTTGTAAAGTCAACAATCTGATAGATAAGAATTGTGAAGATTTTAAAAATCGACATTCTACATTTTTATTTTAAAGTTTGTTCAAATTAACGTAATATAATAAATGCCATAAAATTATATTTTAATTGTATATTTTGATTTATTATTATCTAACAGCATCAGTGATTGATTAAATACCGAATGATAATATAATAATGCATAATGTTTGTTTAATTTAAATAAATAAAGCTTTCAATTACGTGTAAATATCCCACACATATTTTGAGAACGAAAGAATATCCTTAAATTCTATCCATCTTATTAAATCTTACAATTTTATTAAAATTATCGCCCATTTGTAGTAGCAAGCAAATCCGTTTTAATAACGAAGTTTAAATAACGCATAAATAAAATGTATTAAAAGTGTTTATTAGCTTTAACAAAATATAATATGAAAGAATTTTTGTCACCATAAATGACGCAATCTTTACTCAGAAATACAATGCATAAAGTGAAGTCCCGTTGAAATGACGTCACTGTCTAGCGATAAAGCCATCAGTGTTACCAACAAAATTACTGTTATGTGTGGGGACGCAGGGTAAACCGTTGCCGATTTGTATACAAGTGTATACAAATCGCGCGCTATTAGCGCTGCGTGTTGCAAACGCTCGAACTACGATTTTATACACGAATCAGAAATGGGTGTCAAACTGCGCACAGCTAATTTTTACATTTTCGTCATCTAGACACTTTAAGCTTCATATGGTGCAATTTTGAGGCACTAGTCACCCAGCGTCCGTATATCCGGACGCCGAGTGACTTCGGACGCTGCTTGAACCTAAGATTTTACATGGGGGGACGCATAGTGGGGCCCTATAGATATATATATATATATATATATATATATATATATATATATATATATTTTAGTTGAAATTAATTTTTTGTTAAGTTGAATAATGATTTTACATTAATTAATATTTAGAATGCAAATTGATATAGAAAAAGTCATCGACTCTGCTGGGACTCGAACCCAGGACCCTCCACTGTCTAGGTGGTATCTCTACCAACTGAGCTACAGAGTACGACTACCAGCATAGCGAGAAATTTTCCATATGAATTTGATGTTTAAGCAGACATACAAAGCAACTAGATATTTTTTGTTGATCTTCATTAATAATATTCAAAAAAATATCTAGTTGCTTTGTATGTCTGCTTAAACATCAAATTCATATGGAAAATTTCTCGCTATGCTGGTAGTCGTACTCTGTAGCTCAGTTGGTAGAGATACCACCTAGACAGTGGAGGGTCCTGGGTTCGAGTCCCAGCAGAGTCGATGACTTTTTCTATATCAATTTGCATTCTAAATATTATTTATATATATATATATATATATATATATATATATATATATATATATATATATATATTTCCAAGTGGACGTTGGCTTTCTAATATTAAGAAACTATCTGAAAATAAGTAACAACAGATTTCACATTAAATATACTTTTATCAACTTCACATTATTTCATAAACCTGAAGATTGACTATTTAGTTTTGTTAATTGTGCTTATGTGTATGTCATTGTACATATAAATCATAATAATTAGCTCATATTGTATTTTGAATTTGGTTAAACTAGTATTTTGAATAAACTAGTTGGCATAGTAACATTAATTTGTTTGTTTACTTTTAATCCCTCCAGAAACGTTAATTGTGAACATGCCGCAAACACACCTAACCTTACTATTGTAATTTTGTGTAAATGTGTGACATATAATAACGCTTTGACATTACAAAAGTAAGGTTAGCATGTTTTGTGGTATGTTCACAATGACTGTTTCGCGACCAACTTCGACGTTAAATTAACATTTGTTTTACTTTTAATCCCTCCGGGATTAAAAGTAATTCTAATCCCTCCGGGACTAAAAGTGACACTTTAGTCTTTCAAACGGAAGATTCAAATGGCAATGTCTACGGAGTGCAAAAAAGTTTTTATGCACAGATGCATTATAATTAGACTATTATTGATAGATCTATCTAAACATAACTGTCTTTTTATGCCCCAAGGGCCTCTTTATGATCCGACGGGCAATAATGAAACGTCAATTAAATGTCAGAGCTGTATTTGTAGAACTTGATTGGTTCTTAATATAATTTGTAAACTTATCACCAATTAGTCGAGAGGTACTGGCAAGAAAAAGGCCTCGACCCGCCATGAGCTTTAAAAAAAATTTTTTTTTCTGAGATCATAGAGTTGGCCCTCCTCTACAGACTAGGGATAGTGCCGAACAATTTTTTTTTTTTTTTGGGGGGTCAAATTCGCATGCAAAGAAAAAAAAATTGGTTTTTTGCCCATAACTCATTGAGTTCAGTTCGGATCGAAACCGCACAAGAATAAAAAAATGACGGGCTCGCGATGGCGCGTAGAACGCACTTTGATTTTTCAAAATCGGTTAAGCGGTTCCCAAGATATCAAGCTTTGACTGTTCCAACCCTTTTCGTCCGGGTTTTGCCGCGGCCGGAGGCACCCCAGCCGTGTTGATTTTTTTTTGCAAGGAAGAAATCGACCCAGCGACTTGAAAATTTTTTCATCACTAGACAGTGAGGACCAGAATACTGTGTCAAAATTTCAAGTCGCTAGGTCGATTAGGGGGGGGAGTGGGAGGGGGGATCGTAATCGAAATTAAAACCGCTGTAGCTTGCGCAATTTCCAGGGGTTTTCGCGCAGCCAACGGGGGATTACTGAGGACGATGCCTACTTTACTGGGTCATTTTTTTTTTTTCGATTTCGCCAATATCAGCCAGTTGCGGGGCGAAAAACCGATTTCCCCTCCCCCTTTTTTTGATTAAAATTGATTTTTTGATATGAAAAAAGGGTTGGGGGAAAATTTTTTTTTTGCCCACAAAACGGGGAATTTTTTTATCTTTAATTTGAGCCCGGCCAGATTGCAATCGGACCATTAGGGTGGGAGGGGGAGGGCCACAACCCTTTTGCCCTGTAGCGGGGCAACGGAAAGGGTTAGGGACTTCGGGCCGGGCCCATTTTCAAGGCAAAAGAATTTCCTTTCATGCATTTTTTATCCCGAATCGCTATCTCTATCGGGGCCTCCACGCGCGCGTGACATTGGTAGACAAAAGGAGGCGGCCGACGAACGTGAGCCAAACAATAGGTGACGGTCACCTCGTTCTATTACAAACAATAGAACGAGGTGACCGTCGATCTGAAGATAGTATATCTTCATAACATATTTAATAAAATATTGGTCGCGTGTGTCCCGAGAGCTTGTTTCTATCTCCTTTTATATATAGATCGTCCCATGCCTTACCATTGAAATGAGTTAACAACAAGGGCGCGCGGAGGAGAAATCGGACTCAGAGTGAAAAAAATGTAAACAAACTGCAAGCCGGTGAGGAGACGAAGAAAGAGAAAAAAAAAAAAATCAAATCGGTCAAGAATCGAGCGAGATCCGATAAGTTTATTCAAAGATACATTTTGAATAATAATAGTTCCCGCGCGCCGGCACACACAGACGAGGGGAACGCGCGTGTGTTTGTGAGAGAAGAGAAAGTGGAGAGGGAGCGTCAGGCTCCGCCCACTATTCTCGCTGCTCAGCGGCACAGTTTTGCCGTTCGCGACAATAAACATATCACGCGCGCGTGGAGGCCCCGATAGAGATAGCGATTCGGGATAAAAAATGCATGAAAGGAAATTCTTTTGCCTTGAAAATGGGCCCGGCCCGAAGTCCCTAACCCTTTCCGTTGCCCCGCTACAGGGCAAAAGGGTTGTGGCCCTCCCCCTCCCACCCTAATGGTCCGATTGCAATCTGGCCGGGCTCAAATTAAAGATAAAAAAATTCCCCGTTTTGTGGGCAAACAAAAATTTTCCCCCAACCCTTTTTTCATATCAAAAAATCAATTTTAATCAAAAAAAGGGGGAGGGGAAATCGGTTTTTCGCCCCGCAACTGGCTGATATTGGCGAAATCGAAAAAAAAAAAATGACCCAGTAAAGTAGGCATCGTCCTCAGTAATCCCCCGTTGGCTGCGCGAAAACCCCTGGAAATTGCGCAAGCTACAGCGGTTTTAATTTCGATTACGATCCCCCCTCCCACTCCCCCCCTAATCGACCTAGCGACTTGAAATTTTGACACAGTATTCTGGTCCTCACTGTCTAGTGATGAAAAAATTTTCAAGTCGCTGGGTCGATTTCTTCCTTGCAAAAAAAATCAACACGGCTGGGGTGCCTCCGGCCGCGGCAAAACCCGGACGAAAAGGGTTGGAACAGTCAAAGCTTGATATCTTGGGAACCGCTTAACCGATTTTGAAAAATCAAAGTGCGTTCTACGCGCCATCGCGAGCCCGTCATTTTTTTATTCTTGTGCGGTTTCGATCCGAACTGAACTCAATGAGTTATGGGCAAAAAACCAATTTTTTTTTCTTTGCATGCGAATTTGACCCCCCAAAAAAAAAAAAAATTGTTCGGCACTATCCCTAGTCTGTAGAGGAGGGCCAACTCTATGATCTCAGAAAAAAAAATTTTTTTTAAAGCTCATGGCGGTTCGAAATCCAGTACCTCTCGACTACAATGAAAATAAGCTGAAATTAAGTATTTTAGATAGTAACTATAGTAACGTACTTCGTATATATGCACATAAGTATACGTACAGCGGCTTGATGTAACCTACATACTCATTTAATTATATTTTTTACACAATAATAGATTTGAGATAAAAACAATCTGTGCATAAAATAGTGTATGCATTTCGGGCATAACTTGCTTTTATGGCCCTACAGCCTTTTCCTAGCCCTCGGCTGACGCCTCGGGCTAGAAATAACGCTTCTGGCCATAAAAGCTTCTTTATGCCCTTAATACATAAATAACTATTATGGCCCTACAGCCTTTTCCTAGCCCTCGGCTAACGCCTCGGACTAGAAATAACGCTTCTGGCCATAAAAGCTTCTTTATGCCCTTAATACATAAATAACTATTATCTATGACTGCTTTGATAACTGCATATTATATTGAATATTTGAGTGAAGTAACGTGACATATTACTTCACTAATGAAGTAATAAAATAAAAATCCACTCTTTAAAATAATTCGTTTTAATTTCAAACTCAATCTTAATTACATGCTATTCTTGTTATAAATATTAATAACACAATTTTCACACCTATTTATAGTAGGACAAGCCATTTCTGATACATGTTTTTCGATAACAGCTGTCGATGCAGTAGTTCTGTTATAGTATTTTTGTCACCCAGAATTTTTGAAGCAATTTGTTTTTTATTTTCTTCTGCCATGTCTATATACCCCTCCGCCACTGTATTTGAGCGCCAGCCCCCATGACGCTTTACAGTTAAAAGATCAGCTCCCGAATTAGCAAGCAACGAAGTAGATGAGCGCCTATAACAATGTCCCGTAAATCCTGCTGGATTAGGTAACTGAAGAAAAGTAGCAATATTCTTGGGGATAGCAGCAAATGTGTTTATACCAACAGGTAACTTTATACACTTCTGGTTTCTGTATCCTAAAAAAACCGTTCACTACTGGCGTTACAGTAGTGCAGCATATTTTCGAATTAATTCTAACATGTTGACTCCATCAATTCCGCCTGACGTAATAAAAAATTCTCTGGATATTTTTGTTTTAGTGTTTGGTATTAGAACATGGAAGAATTGTCCCTGATCTTTGACATCTTCCAAAAGCATGTTGGTAAGTTCTTGGACCCTACAAGCTCCACCAACTCCAATAATTAAAGCAACCTTGAAATTAACATTACTTAGTAAGAATAATTTATGCATAAAAAGGGTACAGTACCTTCATTAACAACAATTTATCATAATTTGCTTCTTGTAAAAATTTGCTAATATCTTGTTTAGTGAAAATTTGCGATTTTTAGCACGATATCCTTCAGATTTTCTTTTCAAAAAGCCGATTAAATGCACGTATTTACTGATGTCAACATTCTTCTTCATTTTCATTATTGTTCTAATCATAGAATAAAAAGCCCAGAGACTCGATGATTTATACTATTTGATAAATGATCAAAATATGCAAGTAGAACCTTCTCATGCGTAATATTTTTAACATTTTTGTCGTCGCACCATGAACTGAACCGTTGAAAAGCCATCTCGTACTTTTCTTTGGACTTCACTGGCACCAAGCAAGAAGCAGCATTTGTCGCCGCTTCTTCGATATCAGAAGGTAAACTTTCTGAGTCACTCATGTTTACAATTTTCTTATTTTTACCACAAAGCACAATTTTTACTGACTATCTCAAAATGGCGAGCTTTGTTTGAAAAATTGTAAGCGGTTGCCATAGTGCTTACTGAACATATCCATAGGTCACCTTACTTTTGATGTAAAAAAATAGGAGTTATCGGCAGCATTAAACTTTCGATTTTCTTAATTTTTTGCAGTCATAGATAAAGTTTTGTATATCATACGTGGGCTAGAGCACATTACAGTAACTCGTGTGTTACAGATACTCGGGCTAACGCCCTCGTTATCTGTAATCTACACACTCGTTGTGTAATGATGCTTCTATCCCACTAATAATATAAATAACTATTACCGGACTCTAATAAAATAAATAACTGAACAATGCTTTAGTATTTAGGTATCGTACCTTGGACACTTGTTCTATGTTTTGAATTTGACTAACAGTAGCCATAGATGCTCGTTGTTCATAGATGTTCATATTTTAAATTTGGAA
Source organism: Agrypnus murinus (assembly GCA_929113105.1). Classification (NCBI taxonomy): domain Eukaryota; kingdom Metazoa; phylum Arthropoda; class Insecta; order Coleoptera; family Elateridae; genus Agrypnus; species Agrypnus murinus. The sequence goes on along the minus strand of OV816028.1, from coordinate 76,654,407 downwards.
ATTTATTTTATATAATTTTATTTAAATTAAACCAATAATCCAATAATTGCACAATGAAATAAAACGCATGACGTCATACGTCCTAGAAATGTTCTTACAGTCTCGTTTCCATGTAACATATTACTCGACTGTAAAATTCGATTTCCAGGACTTATATAACGTAAATAAATATTATTTCAAACTGTGTCACATTTATCAGTTTTACGCCAAGTTTTTCAGTCCTGAAATTGCGGTTTTACAGTCGAGCTTGACTGTAATAGTATAATTACATAACGAGCACGAAAAGTGACATATTTCGCACGAGTGCGAATGTAGACGGACTTCAATCAAGAGTGCGAAAGATACTTTCCAACAAGTTATGTACTTTATTTTTCTTACGAAAAGTCGATATATTTATTTCAATGATTTACTTCGATTGCATCAACAGCAGCAAACGCATATGACATACACACTTAACACTTATCTTTTAAATAACTCGAACTCGACCACACGCGTTCAGGGTTTCTGCAAATAATCACGCGATACCTACTTGACAAATAAGGCAGTACGCAATACTACCCTACTACCCTAACAGCTCAGGGCTATGCAAGTAATAAAAATGAACCTTCATCTAAAATTTATAAAATTAATTTCCTTTCGGAATAATTCATAATAGTCTAAACGCTTTGAATATTGATGTGTTGTCATGCGATATGCTGATCTTCATTAATAATATTCAAAAATAACTAGTTACTTTGCTAGCTCAGTTGGTAAAGATACCACCTATATAGTGGTGGGTTCTGGGTTCAATTCCCAGCCGGAGCGATACATTTTTCTATATGAATTTGCATGCAAAATATGCTTATTTTAATTTTTTAATAATCTGCGTTACTGATTAACATTTGGAGTTCCTTTTTAAAGAACTATACAGCAAGTAGGCGAAAAAACTGTATGTCACAAACATTTGCAACTTTTATTTGCTTGTTGTTCTAATATATGAGTCGGTCGTTACTAGTCATTATGGTTACCGAACTTAAAGGTGTTTATTGAGAAACATCACCAAAACAAAAATATTTTGGCGTGATCTAGCTTCTAGGTCCCAAACTATCTACAGGGACAATAAAATTGATTATTTTGATAAAAATGCGACCGATCGGGAACTTAAAGCATGCGACATAAATTCTGAGACAATATTTAAAGGTGTTAAAATCTGTGCAAGCACCTGTTACATGCATGTCACTCGCATTGCTAGATCGTTAGATGTTGTACTATCAAATATTATTCTTTACTGTCACCTAATTTTTTCAAAAGTATATGTATGTGCTTAACAAATTAATGCCGCGAATTAATGTGCGGTTTTTCTAAAAATAACGGCAGACGAAAGTCATTTACACTGAAATATATTCTGAATTTGGGTTATCCGCGATTGACTTTGTATCGCATTCTTCGGATATATGAAGCTAGTAGACGTACACAAAAATTGAAGCAAATTAGACGTCCAATAAGTGCTTCAAATCCATTAGATCAAAGTATTTAGCTAAGTCTAAGACCAAACAAGTTGCGAAAGAGAATAACACGCTCAATTTGCCTCAGTGCCGGTCCATAGAATAATAGTAGGTACTGTATAAGGCCGAATACAATAAAAGGTGTTCTATAAAATTTTCAACGCTTAATGAATTTAAATAAAGTAGCAAAGTGCTGCTCGATCAGTAGCTGAAAACTCTGGCGGGGCATTAATGGACAAGCTGAAGTCAAAGCTTCGTGAAACTTCTCGCACTGGTCCACTATCTGTTTTAAACAAATACTATTATTGAAAACTAATTACGTAATTGTATAAACTATGTACATAAGTTATAACTAAAAATACATTTGATTCTAGAGTTATTGAAAGCTTGTCTCAGAATTTATGCCGCACCCTTTATTATTATATGTAGGCCGATATAGACTTGTAGGTGCATGCTAACGGATACCAGCCAAGCTAGCTGGCCAGGACTAGTTCTCCTCATTCAAAGATTCACTAGTTTTGAACAATTTACTATCAAACAACATCTGTTGAAAAATGAAAGTTCGGTTTTGCGATATTTTTGTTGATCAATATTAAGCTGAGTATTTTTTTCGGAAATTCTCCGATTTCGGTAAAAGTTGATTAAACTGTAGAAGTTGTGCAAATATGAAGAATTGCGCAAATCCGACGTGAAGAAAAAACACTTGTTTTGCATGCCTTGTATACATTATTTTTTGCAATTTTCTGAAAAAACTGGAAATGTACTTCTTTTCTAAAGTTAATAGGTCGAAAAAAAGTGAAAAAGAGAGAAAAGTTAAAAAGCACTTTTTCAATGTTTTAAAAAGTGAAAAAGAAACATCGTTTTCATACGGCAAATGACAACTAGAGAGTTTACAGTTTGTGAGAGTTTGTTTTTTAAGGCATACATGGCAGGGCGATTCAAAATTGTTCCGCATCCTCTTATGTTTTTTAAATTGTCCAACTATTTTACCATTAAAAAGGCCTTCTGCACTTTTTTCCTATTGTTAACCTAAATCCAAAGTAATCAAGGATTATTATAATATCTCGAGATATATTGCGGCCGTCACTATGATTATATTTTTTATTGTATAACATGTGGCTAGATTTCTGAAAGTTTCTCTTTCTCTTTTACACCAGTGGTCTAAACAAAGAATCATTTTATTATAGCGTAAAATAGTTAATAAATAGCCCATTATATTGGTTTTAATTACTAATTACTTACATATTACTACCAGGGAATAAACGCCCGTTACAAAACATAAATGCTTGTAGAATCGGTCTGAATAAAAAGTCTTTACTTTTTAATTTAATGATTCATAAAATTTGTTCAGTTAATTCATAAGGATTGCAAAAGCATCTACGTTTAATAGTGCTAAGTATAATTCATGTTAAATTTTTATTTCCAATTGTTTACGGATTCGCTGCAGAAAGTAAAACTATTCGAAATTATTATGCTGTACTGACATAGTCCGCACTCTATTATAAATTATGTTAAATGTTGTTCTCTCCTCTTTCTGTTTGCTGGCTAGCAGGAACACGGAAATACATTTCATTCGTTTTTTAGTACACACAACAAACATATCTATCTGACAGAAATTGGTGGATTTTTCATTCTTTTTGGATTTACACCAACTTCAATAGAGGTCCAATGAGTCTATTGATTATTAAGTCGATTGAGCGATACGTTGTTCTATTATAATAATAATAGTCCCCTTTCACAGGCCATGAAGCCCACATGGGGTTCACAGCCCATTGGGGTATAGCAGGGTAGGCTACTATTCTTGAGCCGTTCGGTACTCAAGGGTGGTAAAGTGGCTAGCTTTACGCACCGACCGCCTATTATTACCCTAGGAAATGATTTCCCAGGTACTCATTTTCCAGGCTGAGTCGACCTTGAAGCCTTAGATATTTTTAAAATTCCAATGTATTATTCCTGGCATTCGAACCCAGGACCTTAAGATTGGTAGTCAAGTGCCATACCCACTGAGCTACCATGGCTCCACGTTGTACTATTGCACCTTCCATTTAGCAGTATTCCAATTTTGCTATTTTATTTAGAATAGCAGTATTCGTGCTCAAACTAAAGGGTAGTAACTCTATTGTAACACTCGTTTCAAGCGACTTTCTTGGCTCATTTATTCGTCTCTTTTCCATAAATTTTAGTGTTTGGAAGAGGCTACCATTCCTAACGGTTTATTGAACTTTGGAACAACATTGCGAACGGGTGGATTTAAGTACATTGAATATCGTTTGTATCCAAGAATCTTCCGTCCAACTGGTTACTTTCTTCTCGGCGACGTATCTACGTTTTTAATTTAACATATTTTGCATAAACATTTACTAATAGTAATCAGTAAAACTAATCTAATCTTTTTAGTACCATGCTAATAATTCTAATTCAAATAGATCGAGTTATAATAAAGTTATAAACCATTTCAATTCACTTTTGAGCAAGCAAATATACATTTATGTATGTCTGTCTATAAAGTAATGATCGATCTGATGTAAAGGGTTAACGTGGGAAGTTAAGTTATTATAATATTCTGAAGTAATTAATCTACAGGGCGTTATCTGAGATTTCATACAACGTTATCTACATAGAGCTTAGTATTTCAAGTAAACCATTTTCCCCGACTCTCTATAATTTTATTATTAGTAAATTTTATACCGTTTCAAATTTATAATTCTGGAATAAAAGAATCGTTTCCATTTATTTTTTAACTGCATTATTTTAAATTTTCATTTCGTTGTAAAAATTGTGTCGTATATTTGCATACAAAGTTTAGTTTGTGATAACTCGTATTGGCGTTATCAGCCTGCCTCAGTGATAATTTATTGTATCTTATCATTCATTAATTTATTATTAATTGTGATTATGTGGGTATTTTTTAAGTATATGGTACCATTCTATACCCAAAAGGCTAATGACTACTGGCTAACGGATCCTTTTTCATATAATAATAATAATAATTGCTACAACCATGAGCAATGCCATATGCAATGACACATATCGGCAACACTTAAATTGGAAATGGACAAGTTCGACTATTATTTGAAGCATCTCAATTACCCTTAGGAATCATCTAGTGAACATCACGGTAGGTACTACAAGAATTGTATTTGAATTTTAAAAGTTATACATTCCAATAAATCCGAGAGACCTTAAAATTAAATTATTAAAGAAAGAATACTTTGAAAAATTCAAAAATTATGAAAACTTTGGCCCTACAGTTCTCCAAACCTAAGAGAAATTTTCAACGATCGACTACCTTAATCTGGTGTTTGAGATTTAAAAATCATAGACCATAAGTAAAATTCCACACAAAGTGGGCAATGTAAATAAATGTAACATAAAATTAATTTCTTAATTTTATGTTTAATATTGCATTTGTCATATATGCCCTATAATTTAATATGTACTTATTGGTTGTAAGCTTTTATGGGTAGGTTGCCTTTGAAATGATGTTTTCTCTTGCTTTATAAAAATGTCACCAGTGTGTTGTTAGACACAATGTTCAATAGAATAAAAGCTGTCCCTAGCATCAAGAGCGAGGGGCTGCTATACTGTCAAACGCAGGGTTGTTATCTTTCATTTCTCTTTTCAGTACATAAGTTCAAAAGAAAATACATTCGAAGAAAATACATATTTGATAATTCAAAAGATCTCCGCTTTTAATAAGCTTAATAAGCTTTCCGTCTATAATTAATAAGAGTCAAAGGTAAATTAAGTTTTTATTTATTTCGTTGAACATACTATTGTATTAGATCAAACTAAGTAGCGAACAATAGAGTGTCAATATATTCCTTAATGATAGAACATAAAGCATATACATTTAGTAAGCGTAAGCTTTGTTGACAATCCATCAATGTATCTGATGGTTTCTTAAGGGGATCCAATACTTAAAAAGATTAATTTGATTTCTTCATTTACTTATTATAATTATCATTAAATTATTATTATGTCAAAAACCTCCAATAACAAGAAAAAAAAGGTTATACTATTTTCGGATTGCGTTTTTCATTTCATTCACTGTAAGGATTAGGCGCTTTAATATACGATTCTAGTTAAGACCTGACGGTCGTCTGTAGTTGAAGTTAAGGACTCTGCACAATGCATCGCGGTTTAACAACATTTTAAGCTATAAACAAGAGCTTAACGTCGACTCATATTTTCATTCGAATCTATTTAATCCATTTTATCTCTTTGTAATTTATTCTATCTATCTACGTTGTGTCATTTCCCCTAATTTGTTTTTTAAAAAGCAATAAACATTTATAAAAATGTCGTTTCATTGACGAACCTGAATAACTTTAACTTTTAAGTTTAATGTTCAATAAAAGATGTTAAATTTACACTAGATATTTAAGAACACCCCAAAAAAATAGCCCAATTTTTTTTTTAAGTTTTGGTTCGGTTAAGTATCGGTTGGTAAGGTAACCTTCTATAATGCCTATAGAGTCGAAAAAACTTAACAGTAAATCAGAACAGACCAGCTTATAATTTCGAAATAACCCCATTCTAAAATTAAATCAGTTTTTATTTAGTCCAGTCAACGAAGGAAAAATAGCGGAAATAATTCGTGTAGTTGCAAATTCTTGTACAGTGGGAGGGGGAAGTGCCATAATCGACATACTAAAAATCCTGACGGTGATGGTGATCCTGACGGGGGGATGAGGGAGCGTTTAAAGGTAATTTTTTCACGTTTTTCTTGAATAACTAAAAAATCGTGACCTCTAGCGAAAAAGTGTTCATGTACAAAATTAAATTACATGAATTTACTGCAAAAATGTCCTATTTATTTTTTATCTATGATGAATAATTTGGGGAATAGATGCCGGGGATGAAAAAATCGCGAATTATTAAAATAGAGTCTTAATGGTATAAAATTAATGTTTAATGTTAAATGAAGTGGGTTCGGACCGAATATTAAATGTCTGTACAACACCTAAGTGCAGTAGTGCTGTATTAAGGGTTAAATTGTGTGCTGAGGATATGTAGGTGAGGGGGGTTGGAGGGCAGAAGCGTGAGGGAACGCCGATTGGAATGTGGTCAAGCACCTCGTGTCTTCATTTCAGCAAAAAAAAACAAAACAAAAAATTGAAAAGAAGCTAACATCTATATTCCATGCCCACCCAGCAGGATTTTTAGTACGTTGTTCATGGCACTCCCCCCTCCCACTGTACAACAATTTGCGACTACTCGAATTATTTCCGCTATTGTTCATTCGTTGACTGGACTAAATAAAAGCTTTTTAATATTTAATTTTAAAATGGGGTAATTTCGAAAATATAAGCTGGTTCGATTTACTGACAAGTTTTCTTCGACTCTATATGGATTCTAGAAAGTTACCTTACCAACAGTTTCTGTCGGCATTTTGATACAACTAAAATGCTCTTGAGGAGAGGTGTGATGTGGTCTTATAATACCGTGTGAAAAATTTGGTCTTGATTGAATAATATCCCCCGAGAATATTTTAGAGCGCTCTAAAATATTGGTTTAGCTCTCCATATAAGACTATATTAAGGCTACGTATTTCGACAATCAATTGTTAAGAATTATTTACCTTTATTAAAAACATTTAATATACAACCCTGAAATTATTGATCACAATATTTTGACTAGGCTATACTTAGTTCTGAACTGTCGTAAATTGATAGTTTAAACATCCTTGCTCTAGCTATTAAACTATTGGATTAAACTCACGCAGCAAAGGTTTCGTAGCAAAGTTTCTCCATTTTTGTAGGAATCAATTGTTTGGTCAGGTTTCAACTGGCGAGTTGAGGAAGCTGGTGGTGATTCCAGTAATCTTGAAAAAAGAACAAGAGATGTTTAAGTCAGTTACCTTCTCTGGTAAGTTTTGCGCAAGGTGAAAACCTGGCCCCGTTGTCTGGATTTTAGTATTTTGGACTTTCCGGCAGATTTTGCTTTCCTTGAGAAAAGAGCAAATGTTGCTCGTTCGGGGCACAAGTGCCAGGAATGCCTTTCCATCATCAGGAGGCCTACTCTGGATATTTCGGGATCATCGTAGTTAGCCTTTGAATTAGCAAGATGTCGTTCACGAGAGCGTCTACAGTAAATCTAGTAGTAGACCTGCACTGAATGTAGATGAAAGCGACGAATCGGCTAAATCTCTGTAGCCCTTGGAGTTCTCGAGAAGCCAGGCAAATCTTTTTTCATTTACTTTGAGGACGAGGTTCATCTTCATACTGTGGATGGGTTGGACATCCACCAGGCTCTGTACATGGCACCAGGCTGTCTTATGGTTACCTTAATGTCATCCACACCAACCGTTAAAGCAGCAAGGCATATTAATTCTTAGTAGTCTTTACGGACTTCCCGCACTTTCAATTTCTCCCTGATGAAGGATTTTAAGCTTTCTTCTGCGACAATTATTATTAGACATTTGCGTTTAATTGGGGTATAGTGATTTAACTTATCCCACGTTTCTTTGAATCGTTTAAACATGGGAATATCTGGTCCAGTGGATGGACCTAGGTATACATTGAAAACGTAAAAAGAGTACTTTGGCCAAGTGGTGTCGGCACGGCAGCCATAAAAAATGTCGTTCCATATTCAATGAATATGGACTTGAATATGATACTTGAACCCCGAACTAGCAACACTTGCTCTTTTCCCAAGGAAAACTAGATTTGTCGAAAAATCTCAGATACTATGTTAAAGTCCACGATAACGAGATGAGGTTCTCACCTTGTACAATCTTACCAGAGAAGGTAATTAACTTGAACATATCTCATTCTTTTTTTGAGATTACTGGAATCAACACCAGCTTCCTCACCTCGCCAGCTGAAACCTGGCAAGACCTGGATTCCTATAAGGAAGAAGAAACCTTGCTGCGAATGTAGGCGAGTGTATCAATGCAAATGTAAACTAACAACAGTTTACGACAGTTCAGAACTAAGTGTAGTCAAAATATATTCACCAATGATTTCAGGTTTGTATATATAAATATTTTTAATAAAGATAAATAATTTTTAGTAATTTATTGCCACAGTACGTAGCCTTAATATAGCCTTATATGAAGAGCGAAACCAACATTTTTAGAGCGCTAGGGGGACCTCTAAATATATTATTTAATATTTTACAGTACTAAATTTTACACACGTTATTATAAGACTACATGGAAACTTTTTGGGGGTCAGACTAAGAACTTTTCAAAAACAAATTCTTTTGGGACACACTAGTGTATACATGCATATATGCATGTATTGTATGCAACAACTTTTAGTGTATATTTAGTTGGAAAACTCGATTTTTCAACCGTCGTGGATTAACATTAAGCAAACCAGTAGTCGGCTTACAAAACTTTTACTTGTATGCTTTTTCTTTTTCATCATAAATAAGTAAAGAAAGGATCCATGCACTAAGGAATTAAAAAGCATACGTTTGCAATTGTCATAATATAAAACGCATGGGTTAGACTGGTTGGAGAGAAATAGAAAATTTCAGTTTTGTGGAATTTGTGACGTTCTAGATAGTCCCTTACGGTTCTAAACAAGGGAAAACAAATATAGTTATAGTCATAACTTTTTTTACCTAATTCTCATTAGTGTAAATAGTTTATTGCTGTTATTATTGAGTTTATTAAAATCAAATCAGACTGCACAAGACGGTGGTGTATGTCACGTTCTTTAACGAAATTCAAAAATAAACATTGATAATGTATGAATGTTTTCCGTGGGGCACATGTAATAACTTTATCCCCATCTTGCTTCCAAGAGGAAGTAATTGAGATACACTCAATTGGCGCGCAGTTTCATAGCAATTACTACCAGTTACTCATCACTGGTTCGATCGAATCCAACCTCAGATGTGGCGAAACGGAGGTTTTTAAATAATTTTGCAACCCCGATCTCCTAGTTATAGGTCTGCTGTGCCCCTGACAGAGCTTCGTTTCGAGGCTACTTCATGATCCATCGAAGTAGCATCCCGGTCTGTACCCGTTAGGGTGAAATTGTCTTGAACGTGAGAGGCTATATATCTTCGCATCAACGCGCCTTAACCGTAGGTCTCTAGACGATTTCAGAAAATCCGATGAGGTCAGCAAGAGAACTCCCTAACTGAGATAAACTTTACTTGATTTTCCTCCATTTGTCTAAGTCAGACGGCGGGAAACTAGCTGCATATCAGACCCTGACGTCAGGTAAGAATCAAACCATCCACACCGAACCCTCGTGTTAGCAGAGCTTCCTCCGCAACTTTTTAAAGTCATCGTCGAGAAACACTTGCGTGTAACTCTACCACATTATATTCTAATTGCGTCATCCGTTACCCAGACAAACCTCCCAGTTCTAAGGGTGAACGCCGTGTGGTCCACCTACAAGCTAGTCTCGGATAGTAGTGTTCCCTGACACCTCTAACGACTGCCCAGACCTCTGTCTCCTGAGCTAGTCTCGGATACTAATGTAATTACATTCCACGTACAGAACAATTGTGCGCCGAGTTATCCCAATCGTAGTTAGACTTCGCGCGGCACAATTTTACGAACAGTACAAGGATTTTAGGAAACCAGAATTTTAGGTATTTAAAGGACGATTTTAAAATAAAGTGCCAACGATTTTTACCGCTAGTTCATTTATTTAAAACAGAAACCACCATCAAATAAATAAAGGTAATAAAAATAATCAATTTATAAGAACAAGAACGCTTACGTTGATGTCGTTTACAAAGAGTTAACCTTGACCAATATTCCTTTTCTTAATTCGACGTTCTCTGAATTTCTGTCAACTCGGCAGGCTAATACATATCACGATATTACATATAAATTTATAATGTTTTGGCAACCTTGACTTGATGACTTTTATTAACTACTAAATTAATGAAAAATCAAGTTTTCAAAAACCAATATCAAATTTTTCTATTTTTACATTCTATCTCTGACGTTCTTTAACTCTCTGCGTTATTGCTCGTTTATTTGAAACACCCTGTATATTTAGGTGTATTAATATTTCCTATAAGATATTATAGGAAATACTATTAGTGTGTGTATGTGTTCTATTTTTGAATATTTAATATTCAATGAGTCCTAAATAATATGTAATATCTAATATTGCGCGCAACAATGCAGCGCTTGGTGTACCACTTTGCTGTTTAACAATTAGATAACACTTCTCAGAAAAACTTTCACCAGTAAATCTTAAACTCAAAAATAATCAATTATGGGATGAAGGCGTTTTTGAGGTTTATGACTTTATGAAAATTACCTTTGGCACTTCCACTGTTTTTGCTGGAGAAGTCCAATTTCGAGAAACTTTAACGCAGTTAAGCATTCCATTTCATTCCAAATTTTCAATATCTCGATTACTACATCACATCAATAATATAAGTAATATAAATAATAATTAGTTTTAAATTATGCAACAAATGCATAACATTTGACATAACATCTTATGCAACTGTTACATTAAGATTTTACAGCTATTCTATAAATGAAGGGCGTTCGTATGCAAACACGAATCTACATCTACACATTCTGGCTGAAAAGGAGCACCGCTTAATAAAAACATGTTTAAATATAAATGGAACTGCCAGAGAGCTGTGTTTACTTGTGCACGGGTGTCTAATAACATTGCATTTTTGTCGTGTCCATGCGACAAAATTGCAATGTAGAATAATTAATATTGTATGAAACAAATTAACATGTGCAGAATGTAAATCTAGTGTAGTTTCAGACAATGTGATAACCAGTGAACAGAATAAGCAATCGCACTTCTGCATAGGATGCAGAAAAGGAACACAGCAATGCTGTCGGCTAGACTAAATCAAGATGCTAGTATGTAATGCATTTGAGATAACTTTGTAAAATAAACAATTGCTTCGAGACTTATGGGGACTTCTTTTTCATGGGAAATATTTAAATATTTTGAAAATTACACTAACCTATGCAAATGATCCAGATCATTTGTTGAGCAGCATAGATTTATGTCAGGGTAAAAATAAGACGTGCGTTAGTCTGACGTGCGTTTGTTAAAGTACAATGGCGACCAAACGGAAACACAAATTTTTACTATTGTAAAGGGATATATTAAGTTAAAATCAAGATTGCTAATGTAATTTTATTTTTTAATATACGAGGGTCTTTTTTTCAACCTCCGATAGGCTATAAATAAAAGACAAATGTATATAAAAAAATCATTATATTACTAAAAGTTCTGTATACTTATGATTAATTTTCGACATACTCACTATAAAGATTGAGGCATTTGTCGTATCTGTGGACAAGCTTTCCAATACCGTCTTCATAAAATGTTGTCGCCAACGCATTTAAATGAGTCTTGACGTAGTCTTGAAGATCCTCGGTAGTTTGAAAGCACTGTCCTAGCCACGGCTTAAATTCAGGGAAAAGATGAAAATCACTCGGTGCTAGGTCGGGACTGTATGTCGGGTGATGGAAAATGTCCCATTGAAATTGCTCAAGGAGCCATTGGATTGCAACAGCACTGTGGACGGGCGTGTCATGGATCAAACAAATTCCAGAAGTCAGCATTCCTCTTCTCTTGTTTTGAACGGCTCTCCTCAAAACGTAGACAATGTTTCACAATAAACTACAGAGGATCTTCAAGACAACGTCAAGACTCATTTAAATGCGTTGGCGACAACATTTTATGAAGACGGTATTGGAAAGCTTGTCCACAGATACGACAAATGCCTCAATCTTTATGGTGAGTATGTCGAAAAGTAACCATAAGTATACAGAACTTTTAGTATTAAAATGATTTTTTTATATACATTTGTCTTCTATTTATAGCCAATCGGAGGTTGAAAAAAACGACCCTCGTATATTAGTATATTTTTTAATTTATATATAAAAGTTGACATGTAAATAACCTTTAAATAATTTATAGCACTAAACCCCAATTACAGTATGTGAATTTATAAAAAAGTATTAACTTGAATAAAGCATCCATTTTCCAATGATACTGATGTGTCTGAAACTAAAAAGAATTGTTAACGGATTGTTACTATACATGTAGAGCTGAGTAAACTGAACTCTGATAAGATGTTTGCTATGCTTTTGGACTTTTCAATCAGCGAAGATATTACTAATAAACAACATATTGATATTTTTATACAGATACTAAAAAAATGTGTAAGAATGAATTGTGAGGTATTGGACTGAAGAATTGGATTGAAAAATCCGATTTCCTTAAAAACGTGCTTCAAATATTAGTTTTTCGTAGATACTTACATAGATGTTACATTGCATCTTCAAATAAAACAGCTTCATTTCTATCATTTCAAGATTTACAGATTGTAGCCATTTTTCGACTGGTTTTTTCCACTGTTTAATATTAGGAAGTATATATTCAAAGTTACGCCAAGGTTCTTCAACCGAGTACGAAACTCGAATGTCCAAAGTCAGAATTAATCAAAGTTTCACGAAAGAGTCGAATAGGAAGTTCAGGATATACATGAAGGCACTGCGCGATACAACAATTTATTTGGACGTTTTGTTTAGGATTCCGTACGATTTACCAACATGTACAAACATTCTGTTTGCACTCTAATTTTCTCGACGAATACTGAAATAGTTAATCTATAGTGTCAAGACGGATTTTTATATATAGTTTCTAATTTATGTTGCATTTTTAGTTTCAGTTTTAGTGTTAGTTAAGCTTATCCTAAGTAGTAATTCTATATGGTATTTGGATAGAGAATTACTTTAGGAAATATCATATACAAGACTGTCCTTTAAATAGCTTTTCGATTTCGCTAACTACTATTGAGATGATCTAAAGAATAGATTTTCTCTGATCGTCCTTTGAAAACAGTGTTTAAATTTTGCTGCGTTTTATTTCTTACCCCTAATCGACTTCAAAAAATCGTATGCACATTAGTTGATAAATAAAAACAACTGACAAATACTCGCAACTATAGTTGGAAGTTCATCAAATTTCGATCTTTCAATGTTTCAATCTTTCAATATTATTTAGAACGACCTCTATTCTATATATTTGAAATGCCCATTCCAATTCGATGTCATCAGCTTATGCTGCTCGGTATGCTAAGTCAGGTAAAAAAACGCTAAGGAACAGACTAATTAATAAAAAATATGAAAAACCAAATGATTGAGTAGTGAAAAGCATTGACAGGTGTGGCGATGGTCCAATTATTCTTATCTGTGTCTCTGTTCCTGGTGTTCTGTTTTTGCTGATTCCTTTTGAGACAGTAAAGATGTGACGTAATATTGTTTTTTGCCCGATCGGGCGTTTTGGTTCATTTACAAGCTCTGCTCTCAGGGCAGTAAGTTCAACTTACCGCCCAAGGCTCGGTAATAAAGTACCTCGTCATTTAAGTCGAAAAACACTCACTATCATTCTAAGATTCGTCAGGATTGAGACAAAAATTGTTTTTATTTATTCAACTCCATAACAACCAGACACATTAACCGACTTGATAAAATTCACATTTTCAGTGTGATGTGTTTAATGTTTACTCTATTTAGTTAAAATTCACTCATAGAACCGATCGGGCAAAAAATAGTGTAAGCATTACGGTCGTTAGGTACGCTTTACCAGTCTCGGCTAATATGGAGACCTCCGCTACGCGTCGGTCTCCAAACTATTAGCCTCGACTGGTAAAGCGGACCTACCGCCCTTAATACTTAAATAACTATTACACACAAGAAAATATTACTTAATATTCTTTTGTGTTTGGAATTCACTGGTTTGTTTGTTCAAGATACCTTCGTTTAGAATGCTACAAGGTATTGTTTATCAGATGATTGAGTGAAGATAATTTCTTTTTTTTAAACATAAGAAATAGTTTTTAGGATTAATTCCCACTTTACTAACAACCAAGTTCCAATTTTCAGTACCTTCATTTATTAAGTTATGAGTATTTTGATGTGCAGTTCAATTAAGAGATTTTGCAAATGTTTTTCTTCTAAGATTGGAATACGCTGGCAGATACAATTGAAAATTCTCGATTATACGAAACGTGTTGTCTGAAACATCACGAGACCGAAGGTCGAGTGAATAAAAAAAATAAAAAACCGAAAGAAAATTTATCACAGAAATTTAATAATAACTTATGTTGAACGTACAATTGTAAATTGTTTTTGTTATCAAATTTTGAATTCATGGGTACCTAATGTGGTTTTAATTATACAAGGCTGTATAGTCACTTAAATACAAAGATTCGTACGGAATCGATATCGCCATGGTTACTGAAATAGCTGTTGTAATACATGATAATTAAGCAAACTGACGCATTCTTATTGGTTTATAATAACTTAATGAATGATATAGTCGAATTTATATGAAGTGATTTACAAATTTTCTTGACAATTTTACTTATTTGAGATTTCTGTTGCTTTTACTCATCTTCTATGGTTCGTTTAGTTCATTTTAAAAACCTGGAATCTTGTTGGTTGAATTTTTGATTGCTATCTTGATGATAAACATTTGTTTTGACCACCCCATTATCACGGTTATTATTAGAGACAAAAAAAGTTTCCTATAAAAGTTGTATTGTTGTACCTTTATTTTTTAAATGTCATCAAAATAACAATTAAATGTATAGGTCACGGGATATGATATAGAATATACATATTGCTATAATTATTTATATGATTTATTATTAGGAAAGCCCTTATGTCTGGACAACAAGTTATTATGAATGAAATTAATAAAATTAAATTGATTTATATGAGGGTATAAACAAAATATACAGCAACAGACTTCGGTAGTAGCACAGTGATGGTAGATGCAAAATATAAACCACCTATATTTACTCTTAAAAAAATTGCTCCGGCTAATTACAAACGTGGTGGAAAATTAAAATCTTCACGACACTGAAATTTACAAGCGGGTAGCTTGAATAGGGCACTAAATAAAGATAGATCTAGGAAACACAAGTAAAGTTGAAATGACAGAAATTTTATTTAAAATTGAACACAAACAGCAAACAACAAATAAATTTAAAAATAATTAAAAGAAAATAAATTTTAGATGCCATGAACAAATGAAAAATCAAACCTAAGAGAGTTAATGCATTTTATGCGAGGAGTAATATTTGTGGCATCATCATAATCTTAATTAATACCTTAAAATTTTTAAATCAAATTCATATTTGGCGCCAACAATTTGCCAACTGAAATTGTAACAACACAGTAATCCTCTGTTTTTTATATGGTTTAATACTAAAATGGTGGAAGCACAACCACCTACCTCTCTTTTAAATATTGTCCAAATAAATGGCATTAATACATAAAATTCAAATCCAACTGCTTGCTTGAAATATGGTAAGTTCATTTAATGATTAAGTTTTTCAATTATCTTCCAACATTCAAATTATAATGAAGGTTAAAAGTTCCATTATCCACATAAAATTTTCCTCTTGTAATTAAATATTATTTTGCAAATAAATTCACAGCACTGATTGTTATATTAATTAAATGTAATTATTATTAAAACAAATAGTCAAATTAAAAGATCTTCGATGATTATTATACAATTTGGCATTTCAACAAAATATAATTTAACATTTTGGCGTTTGGTTTGTTTACAAAATTATCAAACTCATAACCTTAAATTTTTAAATTTTTGCTTTCAACATGTGTGGACTGTTTCAAAGATCTAAAATAACAGAGAGTTTGTTAGTAAATCAGTCGCTCTTTTTATATCCTTTTTAAAACAGACGAGGGTTTTAGTGATATTCTTGGTGGAAAACAAAAGAACTTTAAGAGCTAAATACAACATAACCACACAATCGTTTATAACTATTAATTATTTTTTAAATAAATTGAAAACAATAAATAGATAGTCAAACAAATTCCCTTTTTAATGAATGACACTAAGTATTAACATAAAAAATAAGGTCACTAGAAAAAGTCAACAAAAACACGTTTCCTACTCAACTATCAAATAACTAAATTTAACTTAATTCCTTAAAATTACCTAGATACATCTTCCTATCTTGATAAAATCCAACCTTACATCCTAATTAGCATTATTTACATATATTTAGATATCAAAACCATGAAAAGAATAACGAACGCAGAGAGTTGCATTTTATCTCAATGATATCATCTACAAAAAGCAACCCCTACATTTACAGTTGTTTTAAAATTGTGCCCAAGAAACTGCTTGATATAACAGCAATGAAACGTTTTAGCCACGAGCTATATAATCTAACTAAAGAAGAAAATTTAACAATTTTGCTATCGCGTTAACTTGGAACATAATTTCTTTAGATGAATAAAGCAGGTAAGGTAGCAAATACATGCATACATCGTCACTACCATACACCTTGTCTGTTTTAGGTCAAAACTTGCCTTCAAATGACCTCAACTTTATTTAAGTTGTCTAGATTTCACAGCGTTAGCTGAACAATGAAACTTTGCCAAATTGTAAAAAATCAACTTTAAGACTCATTCTTTTACTGCCTAGTGTGTTCTAGAGTGCATATTTATTAAATTAAAACCTTTTCTTTGGCTTCATAAAAAAAATCTTAAATTACATATTTTTCTCCTTGAGGTTATGCAACCCATCTAACATCTTGTTGGTAACAAACTATATGTGGGTGCTTGCTTTCTAAAGCCTGTCAAATAGCATAGCATTGTACAGGCTGTCGCAAATTAGGCGGCACCACACTTATATCTATTTTATTTTGTAACGAATTTGAACGATGATTTTAATAATGATTATGATTTTTTAATTTTTTCCATTTATTTTGGAATTGCAGGTGGCTTTGCATTTGAATGGGGCAAATTGTTTTTTGGTCACAGGTAGACCATAAATTTTTGAGAAATATTTGGTTCAAATTGGATAAAAAATAAAAAAGGTATAAGGGTGGTACCGCCTAATTTACGACACACTATTTTTTTAAATGGAACACCCTATATATTATAGCGTTTTCAAATATCCCTTATCCCTCTGATTTAAATATATAATATTGTCCACGGTCAGCAAAGTGTCCACCGGTTGCAATCGGTGCAGTGTCCACGGTCAGCAAAGTGTCTACCGGTTGCGGTCGGCGTAGTGTCTACCGTCGGCAAAGTGTCTACCGGTTGTGGTCGGTGCAGTGTCCACGGTCGGCCAAGTGTCTAAATGGCTAGTTGGCAAAGTGTCCATCGCTTGCAGTCGGCGTAGTGTCCAGTAGCAACATTTATTTTAAAAGTCTGCGTAGTGTTCACGGTCGGCAAAGAGCTCAAAACGGCCAGTCGGTGTAGTGTCCACGGTCGGTAAAGTGTTCACCAATTGCGGTCGGTGTACCATCCACGGTGGGTAAAGTGTCCATTGCTTGCGGTCGGCATAGTGTCCACGGTCAGCAAAGTGTATACCGATTGTAGTCGGCAAAGTATTCAAAACGGCCAATCGGCGTGGTGTTCATAGTCGGCGAAGTGTCCGGGTCGGCAAAGTATCCGGTCGGCGTAATGTCCTATACTGAATAAACTGCAGCAGAAAAGCTGTAATTCACCGTAAAATGCGTCATTTTAGACATGCGTCGTTATGAACCAATAAATAACAAACTGCTCTATTGAGCTGATATCAATTGAGGTGTAATGATCGTTATTTATTAAACAGCTATAAAAACTTATAATTTATAATAATTTATGGTGGTTATTGGCCCAGTCTCGTAACGTAAAACATCGAACTAACAGTAACCTAATGTCATCTGCGGCTTGAATATTAATAATTAAAGCCGCTCAATTAATAATTGTTAGTCAATTAATTAATTATGTGTTAGTTGAAGTTTATTAGATATTTAGTATATATGCTTCTATGCAATTTTTGAGATTGGTCGCTCATTAATGATATTGGCCGTTTTACTACATGGGAAG
Organism: Agrypnus murinus; assembly: GCA_929113105.1. Taxonomy (NCBI): domain Eukaryota; kingdom Metazoa; phylum Arthropoda; class Insecta; order Coleoptera; family Elateridae; genus Agrypnus; species Agrypnus murinus. Next base: position 76,636,098 of record OV816028.1, on the reverse strand, counting down.
TAACATACAGGGTGCCCATTATGTATGGAATACAGTATATATCTCGGTAAATATCGACTTTATAAAAAAAATTGTTATATAAAAGTTGTTTAACATTTTATTTTCCATAATAAGATAGCATTCAATTGTTTTTATTTCAGAAAACAAATGAGTAATGAATAACACTTTAATTTTTTAAATAGCAATGTACCCTTTCATTAGGCTCATTTGATAGAGATTTTTTTTCTCTCTTCGATGACCTAAAATCTTAGTATCCATATATCAGAAAATTTTTGAAAAAAACGTAAAGAATGTTTATTAAGTTAATTTCACCAATAACATGAATCTAGATATCCGAGATCTCTTTCATTTGTCTTAACAATTGATTGTAGGGTTTTATTGTGACAGAAGTTTGTTTAATTAAGTTGTTGGTACATGGAAAAATAAAAATGGTTCACTTCACAGAAACTGAACTTATAGAAATTTTAATTATGGTCGGTTATGGGGATCGCAAACGAACACAATTAGAAGTATGTGAAATTCTTAATGAGCGTTATCCACATCGAGAACCAATCACCCAGTCAGTAGTTAGCAAAACCTTGAAACGGTTTAGGGAAACTGGCAATGTTATAGATCTGGTGAAGACTGGTCCGCAGAGGTCTGCGACAAATGAAGATAAAAAACTCGATGTTTTAATAGAAATCGAAGAAAATCCAAACATTTCAACTCGTCAGTTAAGTTTAAACCATGCCGTAAGTAAAGGTTCAATACAGAAAATATTACATTCAGAAAAATTACATCCGTACAAACCGACTTTATTGCAAGAATTATCCGAAGAAGACTACGATCGACGTGTTGAATTTTGTGAATTTATGATGGAGCGAATCAACAATAATCCAAATTTTCTTAATAATTTTCTGACGAGGTTACGTTTTGTTTAAATGGAAATGTAAATAGGCATAATTGTCGATATTGGGCCGCTGAAAATCCCCATTGGATGATCCAAAATCATACCCAAACACCACAAAAATTAAACGTATGGGTTGGAATTTGTGCAGATCACATAATTGGACCTTTCTTTATTCGTGGTATTCTAACTGGTGACCGTTATTTGCAATTATTGCAACAGCAAATTATTCCAGCTTGCCAAGAAAATCTTGATGATCTTTGGTTTCAACAAGATGGAGCACCGCTCCACTATCATTTAGATGTACGCCGATATTTAAATGTGGTATTTCCAGCCCGTTGGATAGGCAGAAGAGGGTCTGTGGAGTGGCCTCTCCGATCTCTGGATCTTACACCTTGCGATTTCTTTTTCTGGGAATATTTAAAATCAAACCCCAGAATCTGGCCGAATTAGAGCAACGAATACAAAATTAAGCTGCAGCAATTTCTCCCAGATCGCTCAGAAATTCTTTTCAAGCCTTTCGTGATAGGTTGGGCCACTGCCTTGTAGTTAATGGTGAACGTTTTGAACACTTTTGCCATGAAAACCATTTTATTGCTAATTTCGTTTTGTCTTCAAGCTTTATAAGAGACGTACATAATTTTCTGTTCATTTGTTTTATTTTGTTTTTTGTTCATTTGTTTTGTTTTGTACATTATGTAGATGCACATCTGTTTATTCTAGGGTAATAATTCGAGATACTTTACGATCTCGAATATCTAGATTCATGTTATTGGTGAAATTAACTTAATAAACATTTTTTACGTTTTTTTCAAAAATTTTCTGATATAAGGGTACTAAGATTTTAGGTCATCGAAAAGAGAAAAAAATCTCTATCAAATGAGCCTAATGAAAGGGTACATTGATATTTAAAAAAATTAAAGTATTATTCATTACTCATTTGATTTCTGAAATAAAAACAATTGAATGCTATCTTATTATGGATAATAAAATGTTAAACAACTTTTGTATAACAAATTTTTTTATAAAGTCGATATTTACCGAGATATATACTATATTCCATACATAATGGGCACCCTGTATACAATAGTGTACAAAATGTTATACAAAGTTTCACACTTGAAGTAATTCCCTAGTTTGCTTCATGAACTAAATTGCAAATTTACTGTTTTATTTTGAATAGAAGTAATTATGTTTACGTTGTCGATGCATGAATTATTAACAGTTTTTGTTGCAGTTTAATCTTCAATTACTTTTTTGTTTAAAATAGATTACGTTTCCATTTACGGAAAGTTGATTAAATTTAGAACTTTGTTAAAACAGCAAAGTATATATTGATTTAATTTAGAGCACAATAGAGTTAACTGCCTCTAATATTATGTCGTTAGGAGTAGACAATGTTGTTAGGGAGAATTTGAACGCAACATCAGCGAGCTATTATCTGTATTACTGATTCGCAATTTAGCACGAGAAACAAATGTTTATCTCCTGTATACAGGCGTAACAGTGGAAACAACAAAGCAGATAAAAGTGTTTTTAGCTGGGTTTGCTATTTAATATTAAATTCTTTGAATAAAATGTGATGTTGAATTGAAACAAACAATGAATGTTTCTTTTAAATAAACTCGTGAGCCATTACTATGTATAATATTTTGCATATGAGTGTTTGACAAATATAAAATATCAAAACATACCTAAATTATCTGTTATTTACCCTCATCGCCATGTTTCGTTTACATTTTGCCTTCACGGTTGTTTTCATCAATTGTAATTTTTTAACTGAATTTAAAAACTGATTATTTTCCTATAATTAGAATACGACATAACTAAAGATATTTTACTTGTATTGTATAAATCAATTAATAGTATACTATAACGACGTTGTCCGGACGATCTGTCCTCAGTGATTTCACAAACGGGTCGGCGGCAACATATTCAGCATTACCCGACGACCGAGTGTGTTTTTCTGCTCATTTTCCCTCTTTATTGTTGTATAATTCACACCCGAACGCGCAAAACTTTAGATTTCAGAGCATATTTTACAAGTGTAAATAACGAAACGTTTTAAAACCGGTTTCTTTTATTGGACAAAGTAATCTAAAGAAGTCCACGTATGCGTTTCTCCATTTAAAAAAAATTGCAGCCTCATCTAGCATTTCAGCAGTTGTGGGATCAGTCTTCTGTTGAATTGCTACTGGAGTTGTGAGATCAGTGGATGGGCTGTGTTGAAGATTCTTGTTCTTCACTTGGTGAATTTTCTTGTGCTGCTGGTCTTGTTCCTGAATTGGTGAATGTGCTTGGTCTTGTGTTTTCCATTTCTCCGACCATCTTAAGGTTCGAAGAACCGGTTTATTGACTTTGAAATATTATTGACCAGTCGACATATGCACTTATGCAGTACTGACGTGTCAGTTTAAAATGCCAGAGTGCTTTTACTGAGTAAAATGCAAATTAATGTAAACCCTCATTGTTATTGATAAAAAAAGATTTATTCTTTCTGGACGCCACATATGTATTAACGGTAATGTTATCCATAAATCTTTGATTTCATCAAGTTTTAGAGACGTTAAATCTGTGACTGTTTAAGTGTTAACTTATTCTTTTTGTTCTTGATTCCAGCTGCAAATCTCTGCTTCAAGCAGTGAAAATGCATATAACCTTAAGTTTTATAAGTATCCTACTTAGGTCAATATAACACAAAATATAACGTTGAATTTTTTCGACTTATGACTTTAAAAAGTACTTTTTTCAGAAGCTATTTGTGGGTATCAAAAGAACAAAATATTTTAACATAAAGAGTGCTAACACCTCAGGTGTCACGAACCGAAATGTTCGGAATATTTATTTTCTACATGTGCAAATTATATTTTCCTTTCGTTTTCGTACATGTTCAGTAACTTTGGTGTAAAAGTAGTAATCTGCATATATTGGAAATCCTCCTAAAGGTTTGTTTACACATGTTGTGCACTTCCTGTTAAGATCAGTACATTCTTAGTACTACATTAAACGAGAATTTAACCGAAACAAGATAATCTCTCTGTTGAATTATTGCATATTAAATCTTATAGCCACGTTTTGAAGATGGCTTCTGGTAAATTAGCTAATAAGTATGATGAAGTTAGGGATTAAGGCTTTGTATTGATAATATGATGTGCAAGAATATCGGTATACTATAAACAAATTATGTATTTTAATAATCTTTAAATCGCCCTCCTCAAAATTTTATTTTAATTCTACAAGTTCATAAGTTCTAAACTATTGGACTCTACCTTACTGACTGAATCCATTGTATCTGCAGCTTCGGTCTTTATGTTGTTTAAAATGTCCGCACAACACGATAACCACTCCAACAACCAATCCGTCACAAAATCTTCACCATAACTTAACAATAGATTAATTCTTAATTATTATTTATTTCTGTTACAGTCATCATCTAACATCTAAGGTCCTACGAGTTTGATCGCGATGTAGATGTCGGTGAATTCTTATAAAAAATCATTCCGACTTAAGAAATAATGGAAGAAATAGTGGTGCAAGGTAGCTCATGTGTCTTTTGCCAGGTTTAATGTTGCTGCTCTGATACCTAAGAACTAAGGTCTAACATCTAAGGTCCTACGAGTTTGATCGCGATGTAGATGTCGGTGAATTCTTATAAAAAATCATTCCGACTTAAGAAATAATGGAAGAAATAGTGGTGCAAGGTAGCTCATGTGTCTTTTGCCAGGTTTAATGTTGCTGCTCTGATACCTAAGAATCATTTGCACTACTTTTAGTTAACATCAAGTGTGGTTTAATTATTGTAGATAAACCTTTATTAAATAAACACATCTATGGGTACCTATCTGCGTAGGTAACGTTAATTAAAAGTGGTGCTAACGATCTTAATAGTTATTTATGTATTAGGGGCGTAAAGAGGCTTTTATGGTCGGAAGCGTTAACGTCAAGGCTGTAGGGCCATAAAAGCAAGTTACGCCCGCTATACATACACTATTTTATACACAGATTAAGTTTTTATCTCAAATTTATTATTGTGTAAAAAATATAATTAAATGAGTACGTAGGTACATATATCAGGCTGTACTTTACTGTTGTAAATACTCCAGAATATTTAGTTTCAGATTATTTTTATTGTTGATAAGTTTACAGATTATATTAAGAACAAATCAAGTTTTACAAGAAACAGCTCTGACCTTTAATTGAGAATTTCTTAGCGCCCATCGGACCATAAAGAGTTGTTTATGTTTAGACGAGTCTAGCAATAATAATAATAATAATAATAATAATAATTTAAGAATGGCAGATAAGAAAAAAAAGAATGATGTAGTATTTATATAACATACAGATAATTATTTAATTAATTCTTGACACTAAATAATATTAATAAATTTTTACAATATTAATTTTAGACAATTTAATTAATAAGTATGACACCTTAATCACACGGCGTGGTTCAGTTGTAGGAAAATCCTAGTCCTGTTCTTTCACATAAACCGCGAGTAATAGGTTAACTAACATACGAATCCGTACAAGAGGCGCTTAAATATAATGAAGCAAAACTATTTATTTACAAATTAAATATTTCTGTAGAAACAACGTGTAGCACTAGCTGTCTTTCTAATATAGCAACGTTACTCAAATTTGAATGTAACAGACTTACTGAGCAGCGAAGAGTTCCTCACGAAGCTTAGCCTTCAATAACTGTAAGGTACATGATTTATAGCTCAATGGTAGATTGTTGTATAATGAGTATATTTGATACGTAAAAGATCGCTCAAAAATAGAAAGTTTATGAAATGGAGGAGATATGAGTCCTCCAAATCTAATAGATATATTATGTATGTCTGATCTAAATGTAATTTTATCGTATAAGTATGGCGGTATTCAATAATATCTGATGATAAACACTTAGCGATTGCAATATTCTGCGATTCTTCATTGTTAACCATTCAGCATCAACCAATTTGTGAGAAATGTGTTCGTGCTTTCTAATGCCATAGATGAATCTTTTGACAAGCATTTTGTATTTTTTGAATTCTATTAGTAGTAACGCTATCAATAGCTGAATTGTATATGGATGAACAGTAATTAAATTGAGACAACACAAAAGCTTCACACAAACTTTTTTTTACCTCGCTGCTTAAATAAGAACGATGCGGGTACAATTTCTTTAGATTGCCATAAGCCTGACAAATGTATTTGGTAACTTGATCTCTGTAGCGAAATGTATTATCTAGAATTAAACCAAGGCTTTTAGCTTTAGAGACAAAGGGAATTTTGACATTGTCTATGTTAATATTAATAACATTAACTAACGTATTACATCGTTTCTTATTTCCAAAAAGTAAGGCTGCTTATTTGGTTGGATTCTCCATTCTGAAATGGGAAACGAGTGGTATATTTGAGTGTCGTCACTCATCAGCATACATATGGACGTTTGTAAATGTGATCTGTTGTATGAAAACTGAGGTATAAATGGAATAGAGAAGGGGGGCGATAATGGAACCTTGCGGCACTCCTTGTTTTACAGGTAAGGCATTCGAAACTAGATCATCAAGTTTAACTGATTGTGTTCTATCAGTGAGATAACTGGTAATAAGTTGCATAGAAGATTGACTTAATCCCAGATACTTTAAGATTCTTATCATAATTTCATGATTAACTGTATCGAATGCTTTCCTGTAATCCAGCAGTACCAGAACCGATATCTTGCCTTGCCCGTAGCCCTTAAAATATCGTCTGTCACTTTAAGCATGGCAGTTGTACAACTGTGTCCGGGTCTAAATCCTGATTGAGTAGGAGGTAGGAAATTATGATTTATTATAAAATTACTTAACTGGTTATGAATAATTCTTTCTAAAATTTTCGACAATGTAGGTAGAAGACTAATTGGGCGTAGATCCTTAAATTCTTTGGGTTGTTTGACTTTAGCTAATGGTTTAATAATGGCGTGTTTCCACATTTGCGGGAAAACGTTTTGATCAATACAATAATTGACTATATGAGAAATGTAGGGAATAATAAATGGGCAACATAATCTTATTATGGTTATGTTGATATTGTAATTTCCACAAGCATTTGATTTGATTTTATCAATAATTTTAGAAATCATCTCGTTGTCTACCAAACAAAAGTTAAAGTTAAAATCTTGATAAGTATTTTCATTATAAATTTTTAAATATGATGATTGTTGTCTGCTATTAATATTATGAGTACTATTTACAAAATAATCATTGATGACATTGACGTTAGAGAGATTATCGGGAATGGCGATATTTTTATGTTTTTCGAGATCTAACTTTTTAATATGCTGCCATATTGCCGTATTACCGTGAAGGGTAAATATATGATTAAAATATGATCTTTTTTCGTATTTTAAAGTTAAGTTGGTTAGATTTCGAAGGGATTTGTAATAATCCCAATGCCTGGGCAACTTAGATTTACGAAATATTGCCTTAGCTTTATTCCTAAGTGACATAAGTGATATTTCATATTATCTATAAGCCATGGCATACAGGGCTTGGGTAATCTATAAGTTTTTAGAGGGGCATGTTTATCAAATAATTGTAAAATTAAGGATTAAGAAATTCCAACTTTTTGTTCATATCGGCTATGCCAAATATGTAATGAAACGGCATTACTTCTAAGTCTAACTGAAATGCATTAATATCAATGTTTTTGAAGTTTCGGAAAGTTTTAACTGTTGGTTCATTAGATTTCGCATCAGTGATGTCACAGAATACCAGATCATGATCGGCCAGATGACAGTCAATTACGCCACTATCTGCAATTATTGAAGTCTCCGACAAAAGGATCAGATCTATTAGTGAATATAATCTAGTCGGTTGATTGATTATTTGATGTAAACCAAAGGAATCAAGTGAATTGTGCATAAATTTTGTAGCAGCATCATCTGGTTGTAAAAAATTAATATTAAAATCACCTACGCAAACAATTTTGTCAGATGAAGATGTACAGGCCATAATTGAATTCTCGAATTGGTCAAGAAATGGTTTATAATCTTTACGGCGAGGGTTATAAATAACACCTAAAACCAACTTAGATCTATATCCATTAATAGTGATCCAGATTTGTTCATAATTTACCTGTCCAGTATCGACAATCAAAAATGGAATAGTTTCTTTTATATAAAATGCAACTGCTCCTCCACTACGATTTAAGCGATCTTGACGTATAAAATTATAATTTTCAATTCCTACATTTAAATCTGCTATATCTTCGTTTAACCACGTCTCGCTCACGGCCAGCACGTCAATTTCATTTTCAATAATAAGAGTTTTTACCTCAGATAATTTAGGTAATAAAGAGCGAATGTTAATATGCGCTACTCTTAGGACACACCTATGAGCCATCAATACAATGTCCTCCTAAAAAATATGATTGAATTTCAGCATTAAATATACAGTTACTTAAGGCTTTACATAAATAGAAAAGTTATATACTAATTAGAAAAAATTTGAGATGACATTACTTATTTTAAATTAGTACAAGTAGAGGTAGTGCTTTGTATTTGATAATGAGATAATTTACTAAAAGATAAAAAGAAGACAAATAGAAAACAAACTACTCTGAGATTCCCAAAGACACAAAAGATAAAGTCATAGGCGCCCGGAAGGGGGGGCAAGCCCATGCACTTGCCCCCCCCCGGGAGTTGAACAATTTGAATTTTATTGAAAATTTTGTATAATAAGCCGGTTTTTTCGGGGCTTGCCCCCCCTTGCATGTCGTTTATTCTAGGCTTGCCCCCCTAGCATGCCATTCATTATAGGCTTGCCCCTCCCTGGACAAAGGACCCCGCAATAATCTTATGGAAATTGGGTTTCGGTCAAATTTTCTAAATTTTTGATATGTTGTATATTTTGTCATCCTGAACAAAAGTCTCCGTGGGCACAAAGCTCCAAATTCAATATTTTGGCAGCTACGGAGCTCCAAAGCTCTCCACAGATCCGTTACAAAACTATTCATTTTTAATACTATTTATAAATGTCAAAAGCATATTTTAATTATTTAAATATATAAGTTTATGTTTTTGAGGTCGCTGAATTCAAATCTGATGTCAGATTGGAAAAATTGACAGTTGACAGCTGTCAATTAATTGTCAAAGTAGAATAAAAAAGTAAATATTCTCTTTTGACATTGAAAGTTGATGTTTTCGAGGTCACTGAATTCAAATCTGATGTCAGATTGGAAAAATTGACAGTTGACAGCTGTCAATTAATTGTCAAAGTAGAATAAAAAAGTAAATATTCTCTTTTGACATTGAAAGTTGATGTTTTTGAGGTCGCTGAATTCAAATCTGATGTCAGATTGGAAAAATTGACAGTTGACAGCTGTCAATTAATTGTCAAAGTAGAATAAAAAAGTAGATATTCTCTTTTGACATTGAAAGTTGATGTTTTTGAGGTCGCTGAATTCAAATCTGATGTCAGATTTGAAAAATTGACAGCTGTCAACTGTCAATTTTTCCAATCTGACATTAGAATTGAATTCAGCGACCTCAAAAACATAAACTTATATATTTCAATAATTAGAATATGCTTTTGACATCTATAAATAGTATTAAAAATGAATAGTTTTGTAACGGATCTGTGGAGCTTTGGAGCTCCGTAGCTGCCAAAATATTGAATTTGGAGCTTTGTGCCCATGGAGACTTTTGTTCAGGATGACAAAATATACAACATATCAAAAATTCAGAAAATTTGACCGAAACCCAATTTCCATAAGATTATTGCGGGGTCCTTTCTGCGGGCGCCTATGGATAAAGTATTCGATATTGGCAACTATAAGTAAATAAACGTAAATGTGGGCAAACCCAGATAAATTAACTATTAAATTCTTATTGCTAAAATGTACGAGTAGGTATTGGGTCAGTTGAGTCCATCCCCTCTCCTTTTTTTTTTGGCCACGCCTGCTGCTCTCTGATTGGCTATCCCTACTCCTGTAGCTCCTCCCCTTGCTTCTGATTGGTCGACGCCATCTTGGACGACACGCCTACTATTTTGAATCGCCATTTTGAATAGCCATTTTGGATCGCCATTTTGAATCGCCATTTTGAATAGCCATTTTGAATAGCCATTTTGAATCGCCATTTTGAAATGTCATTTTGAATCTGTCAATTTTGAATGTCATTTACATATCCGCCATTTTGTATCTATCATTTTCAATTTGTCATCTTAGATTTCCCGCCCTTGGATTTGAATTTTTAGTACTGCTACTGCCATCTATCGGTGACGTCATGTCAACGGTATAGTAGATTCCTCTCTCTCGCTCTCATTTGGTTCAGGCCCTCTCTCTCGCTTGGCTCTGACCCTCTCTCTCGCTCTTGCTCTGGCCCTCTCTCTCGCTCTCGCTTGGTTCAGGCCCTCTCTCTCGCTTGGCTCTGACCCTCTCTCTCGCTCTTGCTCTGGCCCTCTCTCTCGCTCTCGCTCTGACCCTCTCTCTCGCTCTTGCTCTGGCCCTCTCTCTCGCTCTCGCTTGGTTCAGGCCCTCTCTCTCGCTCTCGCTTGGCTCTGGCCCTCTCTCTCTCGCTCGGCTTTCGCTCTGGCTCTCTCTCTCTCGTTCTCGCTTGTCATTTCCAACTTGTCATTATTTCCCGCCCTTGGATTTGAATTTTTAGTACTGCTACTGCCATCTATCGGTAACGTCCTGTGATCGGTATAGTAGATTTCTATACACCTGTAGATAGGCAACCTGCTACACTTTTTTTATAAAAATTAATGGATCCAACGAGTTTCGAACCAGGGTTCGTAAAGTACGTCTGTTTACAAGTCCATAGCTTAACCCCGAGACCACGGAGCTTGTCTTTTAAATTACTGCATACGAGTTATTTATAAAAATGCTTTCACGTATATTTGATTAAATCCAATTTATTTAAAAATAATTCCCGGAAAATATTGATAAATATTGTACATTAATAATATTAAATCTTTAGGATTCAAAAATTATAAGCCAATTATGATTATTATCATGAGTCATTGAGATGAGACAATTATTAACCTTATATGAGCCAATCGTGAAGAAACTCCAGAAATTTTTCTTGATACATCTTAAATATAACAATTTGAAAACTATATACAGATATTATTACTACATGAGGCCCGTAACATCAGTCGATCCGCGGCTTTTTATATCAGTACAAAATAATTAGATATAGTTATATTTACTATCTATTCTTTTAAACAGTTGTTATAGTTTCCATGATTACTTTATAGTCGGGTATGTAGTACCATTATTATCCTACATTAACTTATATGAAAAATGAGATCGGTAAGGTAAAAACATGACGTCTTGATTGTAAAATTTATTTTCTGTAACGATGATTTCACCATTGCTAATAAATTTCCAATTAGCGGGTGTAGAAGGTTAAAATTCAAACATGAAAGACTATTAGTTTAATCGAAATATTTTAAAAGTTGCCGACGGCTAATTATTATTTAATAACAACCGTAAATTCTGAGTAAATCTTTTTGGATATTTCCTGAAGCCTAAATCAATTTTGTTTGTATTAAAATCTAGAAATTTCAGAAAAACGGATTTAAAATAAATTGTATATAGTTATACATTGTGAAATAAAAAATGCAAGAATAAAATACATACACGGATTAAACTAAACTATATATATTAAGAAATATTAATTACGGCTTTTATAGGATCTTACAGGAAAAAGATTACAGTCAATCAAGATCACAACACATATCATTAACTAGATATAAATAAATATATTATATATTGAAGGTAAAGACATGAGGATATCCAGCGTTTGACTAATGTCTATTTATTAAAACAAATAAGTTATGAAATGAAACAGGGAGTCTATTCAATGAACATTGCCTAATACTTTTATGATTTTTCTAGCCTATAGATCAGCAGTTAGAAACACGGGCCTGCTAAATGCCTGCAATTCACCTACCCTATCAATATGTTGTACAATTTTAGATATGTAATGTATACGTTTTGTTTCTTACTTAAGTCTATTTTGTTTGTATGTTTGTAATATTTAGACATTTACGAAAATTAAATCAAGCTGAACAGCAGATTACTATTTTAAATTTAATAGATCATACGAATTATCTTACCCTGTTCTGAATGACTGCTTTGTATATCATGATGTGATATCATACAATTATATTCTAGTAAGAATTGTAATAAAGTCACTGCTATAAATAACAACATTCTTTATCACGATCATCTATCATTATCATAATCATCTAATGTCATGCAGAGTCAGCAGCTAGCTCCTAAGTTCGTATATGCGAGAATCGGTATTATATAACACACACATCAGTCTACATTCATTGCTCTAATATTGATAGGAACTTTCTAGAATCTATAAAGTTGTACTACATATATTCAACTAATTTGAATATACGATAACTGATACTCATTATACTTCTATGCATACAATCGAGGTATCAGTACACTCCAACCGCGTGATCAAGATTGTAGTATTCAAATCAAGCATCACTAAACGTATTCTTCATATATGAAATCATAAAATTCGAGTCTAACTACTGACGAGGTGAAAGAATAGTTGCAATCGGTTTATGCCCATACCAGGCTCCCTATGATTATTATAAATGTCTTAACAGAATAAAAAAGGGTGAAATGAATATAACTTATAAGATTTAATCAAACTAGAAGAATATCGATATATCCTACGTTGAGAAAATAATTATACTATGTAAGCATCGATACGCTACATATGATTGCGAGCCTGAGTATAAGCATAAACCCTATACTACAGATTTTTATCCTTTTTCATTATATCTACTACAGACGAGGTGAATGAATAGGTACATTTAACATGCGTATGCTACAATTATCTAATTTTCTAGGTTTCTAGACGTAATGTAATTTTGAACAGATTTTAACCCTTTTCGTTCTATCTACTACCCCTGTAAGCGATTTCTACATATACGTTCTTATTGTTTATACACCATATAGATATTCGTAGCATCTAAAGTAAACTCTTATTTAAACGTTATTTTACAATATATCATACATTTCAGCAACTCCGAAATATGAAGATATGTAATAATTTACTATATACTTTTGTAGGATATTAACTCGTATAATTAATACTAATTTGTAATTATCTTCGATACCTTCGAAATATAAGTCTATAACATATCTACCCAAAAGATTCGCCGACAAACTTACTGAAGATAAAGTGGTCGATCTCAAATCAAAAGATAGCGAATACAACTCTGTCTCTAGGATTGGTTTACCTAGGTAAAGTAAAGACAGAAAGATATCAACTGTATGCTGACTGTATGTTCATCGAGACGAATAAGGTATGAAATGTAACAGGTAGTCTATTCAATGAACATTGCCTAATACTTTTTTCTGATTCTTATTCTACCCTATGGATCCGCATTTAGAAACATGGACCTGCTAAATGCCTGCAATTCACCTACCCTATCAGTATGTCGTACAATGCAAACATTTAATATTATTATTAAAATTTTATAAATAAAAACGATAAAAGAAGTTTATAGTTTTCATTTATTTTTATGTTAAACATATACGGTAGCAGGATCTAGATCGATGTATACAAATTCATATATGACAGAAATGTTATGTATCTCAATACATACCTAAAACGTATTCTTCGTATATTCAGTAAGAGCTACCCATTTTTTTTCTTTTTTTTCTAGACATTCGAATTTTGAACAGCTTAATAATATGTTTTCTCATTTAATCATAATTAGGTTGACTTTATATAGTATTTTTTAGGAAAACCATCTTCAGAAAAACCCTAATGATTCTTTAATTTACCTAAAAAAAAAATTAAAACATTTGATTACACAATAATCCCATTTTCGATACCTTCGAAATATAAGTCTATAACATATGTTTAGGTCTTTATAACTTTGAAACACAGGGTAGTTACCTCTTGCAAAATTTACAGTTATGAGAACCCTGAAGACTTAACCTGGAGAAATAAATCAGATAAATATTTTAATTTTATTGAAACGATTACTTTGCATACTAATATATGAAAATAATATAATGTATATCACCTGATAAATAAAATTGAAATTGTTCTTATTCTTTTACAATGAAATGTGTTTTGGAAAAACACGATCAAACGTTATGTATATTAATGCAGGAGTTCTGTTAACGCATTCGTTATTTAGAGATTCACTTATAAGTACACTATCTATTTAGCTGATTCAATAAAAATTTCATTATTTTTAAAATTCCTAACGAGGGACCTACTGATAAGCGTTATATTATACCAGGTACGTATGATACTCTACTGCTGATTGCATACCTGATGAACGCAGTTGTACAAAGTAATATAGGATATACGTTACAGAGAAGTTTAATTTTCCGTGCAACAAATGACCTATATATATATTTTATGTACAATGCTGACATTAACATATTTAGCGCATACCTGTTGAACATAGCTCTACAAAGTAATATTTAAAAGACTTAAAAGGCTTATATTTTAGAGATCGGATACAGGCGCATATATTCCTGTATATTACCTCTAAATTTTACTTTAACAATACATGTAGTCAAGTTAGGCGTAAATAACAATTAGGGATATCAAAGCCATACTAACTGAACGCTAACATAATATGCTCTACAGGTCAAACTCAATTAATTAACCCTGGGGCTATACATCCTTAGGCTAGAAACAGTCTTAAAACAAAAAAAAATTGCTGAGTCCACCCTGTTAGACAAGAAATCAGAGTATGGGCGTGATAAATAAAACATATAAAGTTATTTTACAAACATTTATTTAGTATACATAACATAATACAAGAATATAGATCATAAGTTGTTTTCTATGACGACTGTTGTAGTTCTACGGGTTTCTGAGTCGTCGTATGCCCTCGCAGCAATACTAATACGTATAAAGTCCGACGACTGACTTATTGGAACTGTACCGATAGCCCTTTCCTTGTTCAACTCTTCGTTACTATCATAGTTGGTAAACGAGGAACCACATTCATCAATACCCAAATGCATGGCTGAAGTCATATCTTCTTCTTCTTCTGTCTCAACGATATCAGTAGGTCCATTTGCTTCCTTTACCAGAGCTGTCTTTACAACATTTGCGTTATTATGTACGTTTTTTAAATGCCTTTTATAGCTGTCGATGCGTGAAAGATATTTGAAGCAATTAGAACACCGGACTTTGATTGATTCGTGAACGCTTTTAATATGTCTTTTTAAGTGGTCACGACGTGAAAAAGTTTTGACACAGCTAGAACACTGGATTCTGTTTGAATCGTGCGTGGTTTTTACGTGTCTCTTGCAAGTGAATGGCCTCGCGATAGACTTGAAGCAAACCGGACACTGTATTTTTGCAATCCTGTCGACCAGAGCCATTCTTCTTACATACGTCGTTAGCGTGCTGCTCTATTTCGACTAATGAAGGAACAGGAACACTACCCCGCCTATTTATACTGATCGACCAGCGCAATCGGTTGTTCTCGGTTATAATCGTAAGCGCTCGGAGCAATATGTATGCTCGAGAATGAATCGTAGGTTCTATCCTAAGTGTATGTAACCCGGAACCGATGTCCGTACATTTTAAATTATCAAACTTACCATATAAACATGAATATTTACTACATTTGCTTTAATTCTTGTTCCCTCCCTACCTACCTACCTACCGTAAACAACATGACATATCTGCGTCTAAATACAGTGAACGAAAGTACTAGAGGAACTTAATACCTTAGATCACGGCTGTTTCTGGATACGTGATTTCCTCTTACAATATCTACAGTTATGAGAACCTTGAAGACTTAGCCTGGAGAAATAAAACATCGTCAGTTTAAAAGAAATAAGTCCGTCGCCATCTTTAAACGTTATTTTACAATACATCATACATTTTCAATAGCTTCGAAATACGCAGATATGTAATAATATACTATATACTCTTGTAGGTTATTCAACGTATCTATAGTAAATTCTTATGATTAATAATAATCTGTAACCTTATTGTTTTTTATTACATCACAGGTTAGAGCGTACGAATATAATTTAGATTAGATTAGGTTAGAGCCTACGAATACATTTTTAGGGCAGAACGTAGGGAGCAGAGTAAGTACAAAACAACATACTTTCATACAAGAACGTTTATTGATACGAGTAGTTTCGACGCTACTTAAAACATAATACATAACTTATATATATATATATATCTATTAAAATAGTACATTTCGTATACACTAATAATGGTACTACATACCCGACTATAAAGTAAACATGGTAACTGCCAGTTTAAAAGAATAGATAGTAAATATAACTATATCTAATTATTTTATAAAATACTATGTTAACTAAGAGGTTATATACAGAATATATACGCCTGTATTCGACCTCTAGAGGGTTCATAAGACTAGATTAGGCCACACCAGACCAGACCAGACTAGACCAGACCAGACCAGACCAGACCAGACCAGACCAGACCAGACCAGACCAGACCAGACCAGACCAGACCAGACCAGGCCAGACCAGACCAGACCAGACCAGATCAGACCAGACCAGACCAGACTAGACTAGAGTATAGATGATAGACTGTAAAATCATGAACAATTATACCACCTGTAATATAATAGAGCTTACTTGATATTTTAAAATTAGTGGCTGAATCTAATTATTACAGAAATTCAATTGTAGAAACTGAAGATGTAATCTTTAAAACATCTAAAGTTAGAAGTTTTTAGTAGTCAGGTTAGATTAATAGAGGGTGTTATAATCAAATCGTTTTTAGAAACTATTTGTTTTGTAAGATTGGCTCCGTAAGGAAAAACAACATAGCTGTAGTCTTGATTTTGAAATTGAGATAGCTCGGGACAAAACGATGAATACAAAGTTTAGAAGTTTATTTCAAAATTCTGTGATAAAAAACATTAATTCTTCTTTACTTTACTTTAAAACCCAAAATTGCATGATAAATCAATATAATATTAATATAAATGATTAAATTAAATGAAGCAATCTAGGTTAGACCCCCAAAAATTATATTAAGGTTATAGATTTTAGACTCCGGTTGTTGCAAAGATTCAAGAATCTCTATTAAGATTAGTTCATAAAACATTTATTAGGTTAGAGCATGTAGCTACTTACAAAAAAAAATCTCTATTAAGATTAGTTCATAAAATATTTATTAGGTTAGACCATTGTAGTTACTTACAAAATCGTCATTAACATTCGAAAAACTTACATATAATATTAGTTGGGTTACAGTCTACGAATATATTTTAGGTTAGATTT
This sequence comes from Agrypnus murinus, assembly GCA_929113105.1. Lineage (NCBI taxonomy): Eukaryota > Metazoa > Arthropoda > Insecta > Coleoptera > Elateridae > Agrypnus > Agrypnus murinus. The sequence goes on along the minus strand of OV816028.1, from coordinate 76,618,952 downwards.
AGATCGCACGCGACCTAAATCTAACCTAAAATATATTCGTAGACTGTAACCCAACTAATATTATATGTAAGTTTTTCGAATGTTAATGACGATTTTGTAAGTAACTACAATGGTCTAACCTAATAAATATTTTATGAACTAATCTTAATAGAGATTTTTTTTTGTAAGTAGCTACATGCTCTAACCTAATAAATGTTTTATGAACTAATCTTAATAGAGATTCTTGAATCTTTGCAACAACCGGAGTCTAAAATCTATAACCTTAATATAATTTTTGGGGGTCTAACCTAGATTGCTTCATTTAATTTAATCATTTATATTAATATTATATTGATTTATCATGCAATTTTGGGTTTTAAAGTAAAGTAAAGAAGAATTAATGTTTTTTATCACAGAATTTTGAAATAAACTTCTAAACTTTGTATTCATCGTTTTGTCCCGAGCTATCTCAATTTCAAAATCAAGACTACAGCTATGTTGTTTTTCCTTACGGAGCCAATCTTACAAAACAAATAGTTTCTAAAAACGATTTGATTATAACACCCTCTATTAATCTAACCTGACTACTAAAAACTTCTAACTTTAGATGTTTTAAAGATTACATCTTCAGTTTCTACAATTGAATTTCTGTAATAATTAGATTCAGCCACTAATTTTAAAATATCAAGTAAGCTCTATTATATTACAGGTGGTATAATTGTTCATGATTTTACAGTCTATCATCTATACTCTAGTCTAGTCTGGTCTGGTCTGGTCTGATCTGGTCTGGTCTGGTCTGGTCTGGTCTGGCCTGGTCTGGTCTGGTCTGGTCTGGTCTGGTCTGGTCTGGTCTGGTCTGGTCTGGTCTAGTCTGGTCTGGTCTGGTGTGGCCTAATCTAGTCTTATGAACCCTCTAGAGGTCGAATACAGGCGTATATATTCTGTATATAACCTCTTAGTTAACATAGTATTTTATAAAATAATTAGATATAGTTATATTTACTATCTATTCTTTTAAACTGGCAGTTACCATGTTTACTTTATAGTCGGGTATGTAGTACCATTATTAGTGTATACGAAATGTACTATTTTAATAGATATTATATATATATATAAGTTATGTATTATGTTTTAAGTAGCGTCGAAACTACTCGTATCAATAAACGTTCTTGTATGAAAGTATGTTGTTTTGTACTTACTCTGCTCCCTACGTTCTGCCCTAAAAATGTATTCGTAGGCTCTAACCTAATCTAATCTAAATTATATTCGTACGCTCTAACCTGTGATGTAATAAAAAACAATAAGGTTACAGATTATTATTAATCATAAGAATTTACTATAGATACGTTGAATAACCTACAAGAGTATATAGTATATTATTACATATCTGCGTATTTCGAAGCTATTGAAAATGTATGATGTATTGTAAAATAACGTTTAAAGATGGCGACGGACTTATTTCTTTTAAACTGACGATGTTTTATTTCTCCAGGCTAAGTCTTCAAGGTTCTCATAACTGTAGATATTGTAAGAGGAAATCACGTATCCAGAAACAGCCGTGATCTAAGGTATTAAGTTCCTCTAGTACTTTCGTTCACTGTATTTAGACGCAGATATGTCATGTTGTTTACGGTAGGTAGGTAGGTAGGGAGGGAACAAGAATTAAAGCAAATGTAGTAAATATTCATGTTTATATGGTAAGTTTGATAATTTAAAATGTACGGACATCGGTTCCGGGTTACATACACTTAGGATAGAACCTACGATTCATTCTCGAGCATACATATTGCTCCGAGCGCTTACGATTATAACCGAGAACAACCGATTGCGCTGGTCGATCAGTATAAATAGGCGGGGTAGTGTTCCTGTTCCTTCATTAGTCGAAATAGAGCAGCACGCTAACGACGTATGTAAGAAGAATGGCTCTGGTCGACAGGATTGCAAAAATACAGTGTCCGGTTTGCTTCAAGTCTATCGCGAGGCCATTCACTTGCAAGAGACACGTAAAAACCAAGCACGATTCAAACAGAATCCAGTGTTCTAGCTGTGTCAAAACTTTTTCACGTCGTGACCACTTAAAAAGACATATTAAAAGCGTTCACGAATCAATCAAAGTCCGGTGTTCTAATTGCTTCAAATATCTTTCACGCATCGACAGCTATAAAAGGCATTTAAAAAACGTACATAATAACGCAAATGTTGTAAAGACAGCTCTGGTAAAGGAAGCAAATGGACCTACTGATATCGTTGAGACAGAAGAAGATATGACTTCAGCCATGCATTTGGGTATTGATGAATGTGGTTCCTCGTTTACCAACTATGATAGTAACGAAGAGTTGAACAAGGAAAGGGCTATCGGTACAGTTCCAATAAGTCAGTCGTCGGACTTTATACGTATTAGTATTGCTGCGAGGGCATACGACGACTCAGAGACCCGTAGAACTACAACAGTCGTCATAGAAAACAACTTATGATCTATATTCTTGTATTATGTTATGTATACTAAATAAATGTTTGTAAAATAACTTTATATGTTTTATTTATCACGCCCATACTCTGATTTCTTGTCTAACAGGGTGGACTCAGCAATTTTTTTTTGTTTTAAGACTGTTTCTAGCCTAAGGATGTATAGCCCCAGGGTTAATTAATTGAGTTTGACCTGTAGAGCATATTATGTTAGCGTTCAGTTAGTATGGCTTTGATATCCCTAATTGTTATTTACGCCTAACTTGACTACATGTATTGTTAAAGTAAAATTTAGAGGTAATATACAGGAATATATGCGCCTGTATCCGATCTCTAAAATATAAGCCTTTTAAGTCTTTTAAATATTACTTTGTAGAGCTATGTTCAACAGGTATGCGCTAAATATGTTAATGTCAGCATTGTACATAAAATATATATATAGGTCATTTGTTGCACGGAAAATTAAACTTCTCTGTAACGTATATCCTATATTACTTTGTACAACTGCGTTCATCAGGTATGCAATCAGCAGTAGAGTATCATACGTACCTGGTATAATATAACGCTTATCAGTAGGTCCCTCGTTAGGAATTTTAAAAATAATGAAATTTTTATTGAATCAGCTAAATAGATAGTGTACTTATAAGTGAATCTCTAAATAACGAATGCGTTAACAGAACTCCTGCATTAATATACATAACGTTTGATCGTGTTTTTCCAAAACACATTTCATTGTAAAAGAATAAGAATAATTTCAATTTTATTTATCAGGTGATATACATTATATTATTTTCATATATTAGTATGCAAAGTAATCGTTTCAATAAAAGTAAAATATTTATCTGATTTATTTCTCCAGGTTAAGTCTTCAGGGTTCTCATAACTGTAAATTTTGCAAGAGGTAACTACCCTGTGTTTCAAAGTTATAAAGACCTAAACATATGTTATAGACTTATATTTCGAAGGTATCGAAAATGGGATTATTGTGTAATCAAATGTTTTAATTTTTTTTTAGGTAAATTAAAGAATCATTAGGGTTTTTCTGAAGATGGTTTTCCTAAAAAATACTATATAAAGTCAACCTAATTATGATTAAATGAGAAAACATATTATTAAGCTGTTCAAAATTCGAATGTCTAGAAAAAAAAGAAAAAAAATGGGTAGCTCTTACTGAATATACGAAGAATACGTTTTAGGTATGTATTGAGATACATAACATTTCTGTCATATATGAATTTGTATACATCGATCTAGATCCTGCTACCGTATATGTTTAACATAAAAATAAATGAAAACTATAAACTTCTTTTATCGTTTTTATTTATAAAATTTTAATAATAATATTAAATGTTTGCATTGTACGACATACTGATAGGGTAGGTGAATTGCAGGCATTTAGCAGGTCCATGTTTCTAAATGCGGATCCATAGGGTAGAATAAGAATCAGAAAAAAGTATTAGGCAATGTTCATTGAATAGACTACCTGTTACATTTCATACCTTATTCGTCTCGATGAACATACAGTCAGCATACAGTTGATATCTTTCTGTCTTTACTTTACCTAGGTAAACCAATCCTAGAGACAGAGTTGTATTCGCTATCTTTTGATTTGAGATCGACCACTTTATCTTCAGTAAGTTTGTCGGCGAATCTTTTGGGTAGATATGTTATAGACTTATATTTCGAAGGTATCGAAGATAATTACAAATTAGTATTAATTATACGAGTTAATATCCTACAAAAGTATATAGTAAATTATTACATATCTTCATATTTCGGAGTTGCTGAAATGTATGATATATTGTAAAATAACGTTTAAATAAGAGTTTACTTTAGATGCTACGAATATCTATATGGTGTATAAACAATAAGAACGTATATGTAGAAATCGCTTACAGGGGTAGTAGATAGAACGAAAAGGGTTAAAATCTGTTCAAAATTACATTACGTCTAGAAACCTAGAAAATTAGATAATTGTAGCATACGCATGTTAAATGTACCTATTCATTCACCTCGTCTGTAGTAGATATAATGAAAAAGGATAAAAATCTGTAGTATAGGGTTTATGCTTATACTCAGGCTCGCAATCATATGTAGCGTATCGATGCTTACATAGTATAATTATTTTCTCAACGTAGGATATATCGATATTCTTCTAGTTTGATTAAATCTTATAAGTTATATTCATTTCACCCTTTTTTATTCTGTTAAGACATTTATAATAATCATAGGGAGCCTGGTATGGGCATAAACCGATTGCAACTATTCTTTCACCTCGTCAGTAGTTAGACTCGAATTTTATGATTTCATATATGAAGAATACGTTTAGTGATGCTTGATTTGAATACTACAATCTTGATCACGCGGTTGGAGTGTACTGATACCTCGATTGTATGCATAGAAGTATAATGAGTATCAGTTATCGTATATTCAAATTAGTTGAATATATGTAGTACAACTTTATAGATTCTAGAAAGTTCCTATCAATATTAGAGCAATGAATGTAGACTGATGTGTGTGTTATATAATACCGATTCTCGCATATACGAACTTAGGAGCTAGCTGCTGACTCTGCATGACATTAGATGATTATGATAATGATAGATGATCGTGATAAAGAATGTTGTTATTTATAGCAGTGACTTTATTACAATTCTTACTAGAATATAATTGTATGATATCACATCATGATATACAAAGCAGTCATTCAGAACAGGGTAAGATAATTCGTATGATCTATTAAATTTAAAATAGTAATCTGCTGTTCAGCTTGATTTAATTTTCGTAAATGTCTAAATATTACAAACATACAAACAAAATAGACTTAAGTAAGAAACAAAACGTATACATTACATATCTAAAATTGTACAACATATTGATAGGGTAGGTGAATTGCAGGCATTTAGCAGGCCCGTGTTTCTAACTGCTGATCTATAGGCTAGAAAAATCATAAAAGTATTAGGCAATGTTCATTGAATAGACTCCCTGTTTCATTTCATAACTTATTTGTTTTAATAAATAGACATTAGTCAAACGCTGGATATCCTCATGTCTTTACCTTCAATATATAATATATTTATTTATATCTAGTTAATGATATGTGTTGTGATCTTGATTGACTGTAATCTTTTTCCTGTAAGATCCTATAAAAGCCGTAATTAATATTTCTTAATATATATAGTTTAGTTTAATCCGTGTATGTATTTTATTCTTGCATTTTTTATTTCACAATGTATAACTATATACAATTTATTTTAAATCCGTTTTTCTGAAATTTCTAGATTTTAATACAAACAAAATTGATTTAGGCTTCAGGAAATATCCAAAAAGATTTACTCAGAATTTACGGTTGTTATTAAATAATAATTAGCCGTCGGCAACTTTTAAAATATTTCGATTAAACTAATAGTCTTTCATGTTTGAATTTTAACCTTCTACACCCGCTAATTGGAAATTTATTAGCAATGGTGAAATCATCGTTACAGAAAATAAATTTTACAATCAAGACGTCATGTTTTTACCTTACCGATCTCATTTTTCATATAAGTTAATGTAGGATAATAATGGTACTACATACCCGACTATAAAGTAATCATGGAAACTATAACAACTGTTTAAAAGAATAGATAGTAAATATAACTATATCTAATTATTTTGTACTGATATAAAAAGCCGCGGATCGACTGATGTTACGGGCCTCATGTAGTAATAATATCTGTATATAGTTTTCAAATTGTTATATTTAAGATGTATCAAGAAAAATTTCTGGAGTTTCTTCACGATTGGCTCATATAAGGTTAATAATTGTCTCATCTCAATGACTCATGATAATAATCATAATTGGCTTATAATTTTTGAATCCTAAAGATTTAATATTATTAATGTACAATATTTATCAATATTTTCCGGGAATTATTTTTAAATAAATTGGATTTAATCAAATATACGTGAAAGCATTTTTATAAATAACTCGTATGCAGTAATTTAAAAGACAAGCTCCGTGGTCTCGGGGTTAAGCTATGGACTTGTAAACAGACGTACTTTACGAACCCTGGTTCGAAACTCGTTGGATCCATTAATTTTTATAAAAAAAGTGTAGCAGGTTGCCTATCTACAGGTGTATAGAAATCTACTATACCGATCACAGGACGTTACCGATAGATGGCAGTAGCAGTACTAAAAATTCAAATCCAAGGGCGGGAAATAATGACAAGTTGGAAATGACAAGCGAGAACGAGAGAGAGAGAGCCAGAGCGAAAGCCGAGCGAGAGAGAGAGGGCCAGAGCCAAGCGAGAGCGAGAGAGAGGGCCTGAACCAAGCGAGAGCGAGAGAGAGGGCCAGAGCAAGAGCGAGAGAGAGGGTCAGAGCGAGAGCGAGAGAGAGGGCCAGAGCAAGAGCGAGAGAGAGGGTCAGAGCCAAGCGAGAGAGAGGGCCTGAACCAAGCGAGAGCGAGAGAGAGGGCCAGAGCAAGAGCGAGAGAGAGGGTCAGAGCCAAGCGAGAGAGAGGGCCTGAACCAAATGAGAGCGAGAGAGAGGAATCTACTATACCGTTGACATGACGTCACCGATAGATGGCAGTAGCAGTACTAAAAATTCAAATCCAAGGGCGGGAAATCTAAGATGACAAATTGAAAATGATAGATACAAAATGGCGGATATGTAAATGACATTCAAAATTGACAGATTCAAAATGACATTTAAAAATGGCGATTCAAAATGGCTATTCAAAATGGCGATTCAAAATGGCTATTCAAAATGGCGATTCAAAATGGCTATTCAAAATGGCGATTCAAAATAGTAGGCGTGTCGTCCAAGATGGCGTCGACCAATCAGAAGCAAGGGGAGGAGCTACAGGAGTAGGGATAGCCAATCAGAGAGCAGCAGGCGTGGCCAAAAAAAAAAGGAGAGGGGATGGACTCAACTGACCCAATACCTACTTGTACGTATACCTACAACTAAAATAATAACTTATCTTTGTTTCTGATAAGAAAAAAAAAGTTTTGTTCGGAAGTATTTGTAGATTAGAATTAATGTACATAAACAATATCAGTCAGGAAATAATTTAATATACAAGACGTTCTATTCTTTTTTTTAATGTAAACAATATTCCTTATATAAAATTTTGGTTAAAATTTCTGTACAATGTAAAAGAACTTAAATATGCCTTTATAGTGATAACTTAAGTGATTGCTGTTAACGTAAACATAAAGCTGCGAAATTTTTAATATTACAATTTGATGCATGTGACTATTCAAAATCGTTTTTTTTTGGTAATTTTCTTTACCCCATTCTTTGTTTTTATGTAGATGGATCCTTCATTGGACCACACTTTGCCTCTGCCCATTTTTTCTTGAGCCTGCTTAAAGAGTTCGACACGTTGTTTGGTCAAATCTTCACGGGTAAAAATCTATGACCCTTTTAATTTACCCGTTGCTCGATAAATATGATTTTTTTATATTTCTGGAACAAAATTTTATTATAATTGGTGGGTTACCATTACCATTCCCAGATGAACGATGACAAACATCAATTGCTTCTTTTTTTAATTCGATGTCCATTTTATCTCGGCACATTTCTGTGATAATCTCATCAGTGTTTTCGTTTTGTGCTTGTTCAATACCATATATTCTTAGATTATTTTTTCGAGAATATTGTTCTTGCATTTCCAGTTTTATTTCCAGATTATGTATCTTCTCTTCTTGTTTAGCACATATATCATTAACCATAGTTTCCCATTTGCTTTTAATCGCTGTACAAATTTTATCCAAGATAAGATCGGACGTTAAAATTTTTTCCACTACTCGTTGTATTAGTGATTCTTCGTTACGTAATACTCTCTCGGTCATTATTAATTAGCGTTTTAAATCGTGGTAAAGTAAAACCGGTAAATATTTAATACGAGTTAGAACAGACTTCACGTGGTAGATAACATTCGCCACGCTTTACACACACGTCTATTCAGTTCGGAGGCACATGTCGAATCAGTCAATAATAGTCTAATTATGTATCTGTACAAATTGCAAAAATTGAATTATGTATCTGTACATAAAGTGTTTAAGTTCATTTATCATAGTTTCATGAGTATGAAATGGCCAAATATACTGGTCAAAAATAACATGATCAAAACCAATGCGATTCTTGAGTGAGTTGCTAAATAATAGGGTGTTCAGTCACATTTTCGATTTGTTGAGATCTACTGGCCTGGTGAACGTAGCCAATATTGTTTAAGTATAATCTTGCATGAATGGCAATTTTTTAGTGCACATTAGAACACTTTTATCATTTCATGATACTTTGAACAACCGAATGACTGTTATCTAAAAGGTACAGATTTATATCAATAAATTAATACTGAAATGAAGAAATTTTTAAATTTTTGTAATAACATTTAGCTTTGCTTTTTTATATAATTATTAATGCACGGCATTTCTTCTGGGACAAGCTTTATGTGGTTTGGAGGGTGGGACGTATATGAGCCAAATCTGTAAAGGTACAAACATAGTGCCCAAGATTTACCAGGCCCACGAACACAAAGCCACGCTCAACAAATTCACCCACTGCAACCATATGGTCCTTGCTGCGTCTAAGCATACAGTGGGTTTGAGTGAAGACTTACGAGGGGGGTCTATAAAGAGACAAACCAGCAGAAAAACATATTGTGTTTTCGCATGTATTTCACGTTAGCATATGTTTTTCTAAACTTAATTGGTGAAAAAATGGGGGCTAAGAATGAGCAAACGAGAAGAAAAATACAAAATTTCTAAACTTGGGAGACTATCGCGAAGATAACCCCCATGATTTATTTTTTAAATAACTTTTGGTTGGAAAATCTTTTGTTTGGCTTATGTGGGCTAACAGCTTGCATAGAGATGGACAAAAAATGTAAACAGTTTTATTTTTTGGGAGCCAATTTTACGGGGCTTACTATCTGTATATCAGTCAGTAAAGCAGTAGTAGTAAAAAGTCGTACTAATTTGACATACTTCAATAATTCAAAAAACTGCTTTAAAAATCCTCTAAAGAAGATGCATTTTTGTTTACTGCAAAAAGTTTTCGAAACACAAAGGACAAAAGACAAAAGGAAAACGATCATGGCATTTTCTGTGTAACACATCTCCAGCAATTGTTTGCAGTACATAGTCGTAGTTCTACAATTTTAAGCCTGGGACCTTAAAACATCTACATCTTCAACAATCAACAAATTCACCCACTGCAACCATATGGTCCTTGCTGCGTCTAAGCATACAGTGGGTTTGAGTGAAGACTTAGGAGGGGGGTCTATAAAGAGACAAACCAGCAGAAAAACATATTGTGTTTTCGCATGTATCTCACGTTAGCATATGTTTTTCTAAACTTAATTGGTGAAAAAATGGGGGCTAAGAATGGGCAAACGAGAAGAAAAAAACAAAATTTCTAAACTTGGGAGACTATCGCGAAGATAGCCCCCATGATTTATTTTTTAAATAACTTTTGGTTGGAAAATCTTTTGTTGGGCTTATGTGGGCTAACAGCTTGCATACAGATGGACAAAAAATGTAAACAGTTTTATTTTTTGGGAGCCAATTTTACGGGGCTTACTATCTGTATATCAGTCAGTAAAGCAGTAGTAGTAAAAAGTCGTACTAATTTGACATACTTCAATAATTCAAAAAACTGCTTTAAAAATCCTCTAAAGAAGATGCATTTTTGTTTACTGCAAAAAGTTTTCGAAACACAAAGGACAAAAGACAAAAGGAAAACGATCATGGCATTTTCTGTGTAACACATCTCCAGCAATTGTTTGCAGTACATAGTCGTAGTTCTACAATTTTAAGCCTGGGACCTTAAAACATCTAAACAAATAAACATTTCCTTGAACATGAGTTCTTGACAATCGTTCTTGACATATTTATTAACATTTTTTTATACTAAGTTTATTTTTAGTGTTTCGAACAGCCTGATACTTTTGTCATTAAATGTAAAAATAGAACACTTAACGTACTTGACGGAAACTGTTTAAGAAAACTAAATTTAAAAGAAAGCAAAGGTAGTGGCGTATTAAGCGGGGTTAAGCAACGCTTAAAGGCCTGACACACAAAGAGGTTCAGAGTCAGCTTGAAGTTCCCCAAGGCAACAATAATTAGCTTCTTAATCACAATGTTTTTCTCAAAAACTTTATTAAAAAGTAAATCTCTATGATTGTTATTGTAACAATTATACCAATTAAGTTAATTAAAGGAGTATACATTTGTAAAAAACTAAGTAAAAATTGCATTATGTAAATGGGCAGTCCCTAAAGCCAACATTTTTAGTGCGCCACTGCGTTGAACTGATTAAGAATACGAATGCTATTACAAAATATCTATTACTTCGTAAAAATTAAAAAAATCTCGAGGTTTTCAAAGTGCGCGGCCCTAGCGGCAGGATGCCAGGTTTACTTTGATGTTTGGGCCGGAAAACGGCTTTGGGAACTCGAGTCCTGTCAGTCTTTCTACTGGTCAGTATAAATTTTCAGAATATTTCTTAAATTTAAATAAATAAGAAAAATAGACTTTTTGTAATTCTTTTAATATAAAAAATTTAAAACTAATAATGTTTGTTTAGAATGTTTTTTGTTAAATACTTCTGGAATATATTGAAATTAAATTTGCTGATAATCAGGGCCAACCACAAGCTTGCTGAATGGGTTAAGTGCATAATTTCGTGTAGTCGAATGTATAGGTATAAAATCACGGCGATTCCGGGTTTTTAAACTGTAATAAAATGTAAAAACTAAACTAGCTGCTTAGAAATTATAATTTTTCCATCTCTTCAGCTCTTTGCAAGCACGTAAGTGCAGGAATGCTTTACGATGTATAAATTTCAAAATTTAAATCAATTTTCGAGAATAAACATTTTTGTCTGCGGAATTAAAAAGGTTAAAAAAACAGGTCGCTACATTTTGTTTTAACAAATATGCAAAATTTAAAATACGTAAATTGGCATCGTCGTACGTCGACTAATGTAAAACAATCTAGAACAATGAATAAGTTGCATTATCAGCCGGTCTGGGCCGTATCGTTTAGACATGCGACATGCATACCAGATAAGTTTTAACAATTAATCCAATAAATAATTTATATTTTTCAAAGTATTGCTCTATAATAAGCATTCCGTAATTCAATTTACATAATCGTAAGTGCGCATAACAAAGTAACTGGTTTGAAGAATTATAATTGATATACTATTATAAATTGTAACAAAATACAGACATTTGTATCTCACCAATTTTTCAATAGCCAATTGTCTTTTTTGCGTAATTCATTCTACGACAAAGAATGGTTGAACAGCTGGTTTAGTTTTTATATTTTATTACAGTTTAAAAACCTGAAATTGCCGTAATTTTATACCTATACATTCGACTATACCATAACATACAAATGAAGAATCCAGGTCAACGCGTGATCAACAGCTGTGAAAACATTCAGATAAGATAAGAGTGTAGGTAGCGTATTATGGGACTGTTAAAAAAAGTCAGCAGCGTACGTTCGGATAGTACTTTTTAATATTATGTAAATTTGCCATCGTTGAATTATGTTTCAACCCTAATAACGAGTTATAATTAAAAAACTCATTACGTTTTAAATGTTATATAAATAAAAACAATGTTAATCTGTAAATTACGAAAAATTAATGTCAACATATAAATAATACAGTCTGTTATACCTGATAATTAATTCATAAAAGCATTAGTGATAGACGCTTAATAATAAAATCATATTGGATATATATTATAACAATACATAATAATATATAGGTTGTTCGTGTATTTATCATCCAAAAAAGGGTTGTTCGTTACATGTTCTGATATGAGCTATCTAGATATAACTTCTTCTAAATCAGCATTTTCAAATAATAGCCTCTTAAGATTCTCATCTATATATCATTTTGAAGTTTTACAATTTGTGAAAAAGAATGTTTCTAGTTTCAAATTAATAATAATAACTACAAAAATCATAACTGGTGTTGATTTACATTTTTAAGTACATAAAACTGATAACAAATGATGCTAATCCTTTTTATATATTAGGGACCGTACTATATAATAATTTACCAATTTCAATAAAACAATTAATGTATAAACGATTTGTTACTTTGTAACGGTATATTTTTATCAGTCCTGAATAAATGTAGTTTTGTCTACATATTTACTAAAAATCTTAAGTCCGGTTCTGCAAATTTGTGTTCTTCTTAAAATATAAACTTGTGTCAGCATTTGGTACAAATAATCCAATAAAAATTACTTTAAAAAGGCTGTGTTTCAAACTTTCTTAGAATTATAAAATGTTTGGGCAATAAATTATTCCTTTCTGTATTTTATTTATGCACGTGTACATTGGTTGAAATAGTTTCTTTGTTAAAACTTAAAAAAAATAATAACATGGATCGTGGCAAATCTAACTTCATTTAGTTATATAATATTATAAAGCAAGTCACCTTTATCTAACAAATTTATGTCCGCTACGCGTTAAAAATCTCTTTAATTACTTACATATGCGTTTAAAAACAACTTGATGTGTTTGCTAGATTTATTAAAATAACATCTGTGTGCACAATTCGTCAGCAGAAACACAAAATGCGTAGTATTTAGTCTTCTAAGGTCAAAGTCTAGTAGCAAAATTAAGAGAATTTTCTCTATTGACTCCACGTGGACTACACAGTCCTGATTTGTTCAGATCGGGACAGGCGTTTTTTTGATTGGTGTATGTAGAGTTGCGCCCTTCAGAATCTGAAGTATATAATAAAATAACCTTCAGTTTTAACAGACACGACACTTCAGTTCAGTTGCTGGTCCGGGACACTTCAGTTCAGTTGCTGGTCCGAGACACTTCAGTTTAAGCTTCGATACAGTACAGTTCATAGAAAACGGCCGGGGTCGGATTCCCGTGACTAATTATTTGAAAATTTGCAGTTAATACAAAAATACTGTTGTGTAATTAGTTTTCCGGATATTGGTTAAGAATTTGTGGTTAATAAAATTACTGTTATACAGTTTAATATTTTTCCGGATGTTTGCGTTTCTAAAGAACGGGAAATCTAGTTTTTCCTATTAAAAGTGTAATAGCTTTAATACCGTTTACCGATAAAAATAGTTCTCGTACCGAAATACCGATAAAAAAAATTAATAACTACAGACTTTATCTTCAGTGATCGAAATCTCGGATGTATAATGAAATCCGAGTTATGTGTTTTATAAATTCAGTTCGGATTTAAATAATAAATGGGTTGTTTTAAGAAAAATAACAAACATTTGCCGATGGTTCTTAAAATTAATTTAATAACCAAATCTTATGGAAGTTTTTTTGGTTGCATTCAGTTACTTTATTTTTGGTGAATTCGTGAATAATAATTCACCTCATACAGGCATTGCGAGGGTTAATTCATTGCGCCCTTGAATAATTTGGAAGTAAAAATCTACGAACATTCCAGTTTCTCCATTCGTCCAGCAGTAACTATTTTGGTGTGTGCTAGAGTCATTTTTGTGCAATTTAGCGTTAATCTGGTTTGTGAATTATCGACAACTACAGGTACAGTGAATTATGTATTTTTTTTGAATGTTAAATATTTATGTGTTTTTCTTTGGATCTTTGTAATATTTCTACAGTTTGTTTTGTATTTATACGTAATTAGTATACAATTTTGATTCATTTTAATAGTCAACAGCTCTTAGGTAGGGAATTATTACTTGAACTTTTGAGTTTAAAATTTGTAAGCTTCTTATATTTTATTTTTTCTTTGTGTTTTCTAAAATAAATATGATTTTAAAGTTAATTAAAAACCAGTAAGACAGAACCATATAATTATGAAAGTTTTTATTCATATCATCTTTAAACTAAATTTTTGACTTTGTTGAAATTAACTAATATTTTGTACTAAATTTATATCGGTCTGATTTCATTTTCTGATTAGTGATTTCCGACAGACTTATTAGATCTATTTGATCTATTCAATCTATTTAATTATTGTTATTAAGCTTCATAATCAGATGGCGCCCTTCTAGTGTATGTTTTTGTGTTTTGAAACCTTTATCCATCCCTTTATAAATTAGGCAACTGCAGAACCAATACCTACGACCTGAAATTTAAATTTGTAAAAAGAGCGAGCTCTCAAGCCGGCAACTTTGAGCATTTTATATACAGTATGTATCGTACTTTGTGTTCTAAACTAGTTTAATTAATGTGAACTTTTCGTTTGAAGGTTTAAGCTTTGTTTATTTTATCGTACAGAAAAACGTATGTTTCAACTTTTGTAAAGGAATTACTTCTACAACATACATTTTACTAAGTGGAAGAGTATATTCTTAAGGATTTCTGTTTATAACAATATTTCTGTTTTCATATGTTTAATTTAATTTATATGTTTTGCCGTTTACTTCCATACATGTTACATGGAAAACAAAAATATCCTAACTGTGAGATTTTTTCTTTTTAATCTGTATTATTTACTAAATAGTATTTTATTTGTGCATATGTATCTTCTTAATTTGATTATACTTTCTACTTTAGTTTTTTTGTTGACTTATGCTGTTCACTTTTGTGGTCTATACTGATGAAAATAAATTTTATTATTATTAGATGGAATAGAATAATTTAACTTGGACGTTAATAATAATTATTCTTATAGTATAAATTAATTTCATTTTTCCTATTTTGTACGTATATTCGATTCGATTATAATCGAATACACATTAAGCATCAACTTAGCCTTCTTAAATAACATTTTGAGACGCTACTGAATCATTCGAGTTCATCTGTTGTTTCTCTTATCAGTTAAATTACTCGAGTCGAGCACGTGATCGTGACGACTAGCCGCGTGGACACTGCGTGATTCGAGACGCTTTTTACAATTTCGCCCTCGTGATATCGGTAACCTTAAGTCTTCATTTGTTTGTTAGAGTATACACAAAATTGTGCATTTAATTACCCATTCAGCAAGCTTATGGCTGGCCTTGCTGAGAACATAATAAAAAACCAGAATTTTCTTGTATACCTGTGTAAAAAATTGTTTTGGAGGTAATTTGTATATTTTGCTTAAGGAACTAAAATACCTAGTTACGCCGCTAATCGGCGTAAAATAAAAACAGAATGATTGTTAATTAAATAAGAATTAACTATTTACAAATTCAGTTAGAAGACAATAGTAGATGGGTTTTTTAATTGCAGAATGTGGTTTAATATAAACTTTACTAAAGTTAAATAAACTTTACTAAAACTTTATGCTAGATTGAAGTATTTGAATGTAATAAAAAGTATTAAAGTTTTGATACTACAATATTACAAAGAAGCCTTTTAAAAACAAAACGTACGTTTTAAGGAATAAATAAATGCTGAGTTATAAAAATTTATCTCATTAAATGGCATTTAAAAGCAAAACTTAGAACAAATGACATAAAACTTCAGAAATGAAAAAGACCGAAATTAAAGAGGATTAAGTTATGCACTTTCAAGAATATAATTATTCAGCTTTCATTGAATCTTAATTGCATCTCTGGAAGCTTTACAATAAATGTGACTGTAAGAACTTATTACAAAAGATGTTATTATATATGCGATAATTAATTTGTACTTATTTGATGAAAATTACTAGATTAACGTCTGAGCATGTTGAATCTACTTAACATTGTTAAAGGATATCATTAAAGCAATTATTGGATATTCCACTTCAGAGTACCGTAAAGGATTAACATCAGATATTTGATAATAGTGAGTAGCAAGAGCGAGAATAATTTATACAGACTTCTACAGAGACAGACTAAGATTAAGAACATTTTTTTCTTCTTTAGATGAACTCGATGTCCATATCGGAGATACTTCACCTAATAATATAAAATCTTTTTTTTACTGACACTATCACGCTAGGGTGGTACCGAAAAGGTGACTATCGAGATTTTATCGATATTTTAAACTGAACAAATTACGAAAATAGTTTATAAATTAGCAACGTTGCAACGAATTACAAAAAGAATCTATATATATATGATATATATATATATATTGAATGTCAAATTGATAAATTTAATTATTTTGACAATGACAAAAGTAATTACTATATTAATATTAAAACTGCAAAAATAGGTTAGAAGATTAATTATTTGTTTTTCAAACGTTCTCCAGTCGGATTAACAGGCGCTATAATTGGTCATTATAGTTGACGTTTTCGTTACTAATATAAAAATGTACGTGTTCCTGGGCTATAGTTTTAATCCTAAATGATTTTACAAAATAATATGTTATTCAGATTAAAAATGACTTGCTTGACTCTCAATTTCTGCACTTGCACTCTGCTACGCTGCGCTATGCCTCCAAATGAACATATAATTGCTCACTAAATTGAGTGCCACTTTTTAATAATAACAAAATATATGTGCTATTGTTTTATTATTATTTGTCATCAAAGTTGACGTTATTATTACTAATATAAAATTGTACTTGCTGCTAGACTACACTTTTAATCCTAGGAAAGAAAATGTAGTAGGTATTTTTTGGTTTAAAAGTGGTTTGTTAGATTTCTTGTCGACTTGAGACTTCTTCTCAATTCTTGCAATTGTTCTAATAACATAATAAACTATACATTTCTATGTTTTAAGAAACCTTTAAGATTATTAAATTTTTATATAATTATGTCATGATATTTGATCATACTAGGGATAATCTACTTTCACGATAATATGCAATAGACAGATTTTATGTAATTGTAAAACTACCCTATTTAATGGTTGCATAACCTTACTTTTAAAATAATAAATTGTGAAAAAGATTTTCTTAATGAAAATGAATTTAATTAATTAAAACTAACATGCACACAAAAAGTCTTTAAGCAGATAAAGGATATGTGGAAATACAGATTCTCATAGAAAATAGATAATTTTTCACATAACTTAACGATTTGGAGATCGTTTATGCATTATTCTACTTAATAAAGTTTAGTTCAATTTTAATATTGTAAATCATCAAACAAAATATGTTGTATTGAAGGTGTATGCGAATGTATAGCAACTTACCTGTTGAAATATAGTTGTAACATAAAATTCACGTTAACGAGATATGTTTATTTTGCAGTTTTATTGAATTTTCTGAATTTTAAAGCTGTTCACTAAATTGTTTTAGTGAAAATAAGTATAGTAACATTACAACCACAGAATTGATACACATTTTAATGTAAAAATTGGATCTTGTTGATGGAATCACAATTAAAACATGTTTGACAATGTTGTATGTCGAAGTTTTTGACATCTAAAAACATTCAGATACAATTATTAATGATTTAATGTTTTGATCTTTTTTATGAAATTAAGCCATTTATTAGTAATAACAAAATTTTGTTTCGTCGACATTGAAATTAAGGGCATTACTTTATTTTTCAACCCAAGTTTTGTGTATGGTTATTTTCTTTTCTATAAGTTTGTATAATTCGTTTTTACATTTATGAACGTTCATTATAATTGGATTATGTAAAAGCTAAAATGTCAAAATTTTTTGTTTTTGAGAAAATTTTTTTTGTTTCTCAAAAGAGTATAAAACGGGAATCCATTTCTTAACAATTAAGGAGTAATATTCTATTAGAGGAATCAGGTGTGTTTCTAGCTGCTTCAAAAATTAAAATTGTTAGGTAAGAGTTCAACTTTGAAAATAATATACAAGTAAGGTTATGTGAAACGTCAATAGTTTTGTTTGAAGTGCGTTTGAATATATAGTTTATATAGTTTTTTATTTGTTATTATATAATAAGTTTAATTTGAATGGCTTTCATTTGTAATTAGTAATTTATTTCTTACTTTCTTCAAAATTTAATTTGGTATCAAAAATTAGTTCTGTTTATTTTCTTTAAATGTGATTAAATCAGATTTTTTTGCAAATAAATAAAAAAACTTGTGTTCTTTATTACGTATTTTGTCATTTGTGTAATCTTATTTATTTAACAACCAGCTTTTGTTTTAATAAAAATATTCTACATCAGCGACTCAAACCTGAAAGAGTCTCAATGTAGTGGGATTATGTTAGTACAATACATTTGTAAAGCCGGAGCATTATTTAATTTTTTATAAGGGAAGAAGCTGTATTCTATATCATCTTCTTGCAAATCATCTTTTGTCTGTATTTACTTTTTTAAATCCCCTATATGCATAGCCCGTTATGAAGCCCGTAAAGATTATTACGGGCTCGTTATCATCAACACCATAGCAACATACATATTTATTTAAAACATTCAAATATATCTTACGAATTGTGCTGTACTGCTTCAGTAAATGAAATAATTATTTATTAAAGATTTACGAGTCAGTATACCATAAAACGTTGTACAATGCTCGACCGTTACACGAACCCTACGTTCTTGGATAATAAGCTCGCTAATAGCTCGCTTGTTAGGTACCGTGCTCACACATAAAGTTCTAAGTAATGGTCTTGCAATGTAAATAACTATTAATTTGCATAGATCATTTTACTATAAGGCCCGATACCATACCTATCAAAGCCATTACTAGCAGAACTGTGGCTGATGCTTTAGTATCGGGTTGGATTTTTAGATTTGGTATTCCGTCTGTAATTGCTACTCACAGAGATTCTCATTTTGAATCTAAAAGAACTATTTAAAGTTCTAATCATACTTCTCTGTTCTTACAAAATTAAAGATTAATGATTTAGAGATGGAACGTCTCTAAAAACTGCTAATAGCTTTAATAATAATAATACAAATAGCTTTAATATCTTTAATAATTATACAGTGTGCTGGACAAAGAAGCTAAAATAAGCTTGTGCTTGCCTTGTATAAATAATCTTAATAATTGGATGAGTGTTTTCCCATTTACATTATTACACTTAGAATTCTAAAGAAAATTTCAGTCTAGCTCTGTAGAAGTACTGCATTGAGCTCACAACACTAGAAGTACCAGGAGAATTTTTGGAAAGTACTGTAGTTGTAATAATAGTATATTGTGTTACAAGTGCAAAAAAGGGCCAATTTCTTACGAGTGTGAAATTTGCGTTTGCACGTGTTATACATTATACTTTATCTACGATCACAAAGAAAGTAAGAAAACACCAAAAGCTAAGAAAAATATTTAACCCAGAATTTATACTCGCATTTATATTTTTTACGTAAAATCTCTGGCAATAAATAAAGAGCTGTGTTGTGAGCAGCTTCCATCATCGAAATCACTCATGATAAATCTAAAATTTCAAATATAAGTAAATATTAAACTCTTAAAGATAATTTAATTTCAGTCAATATAGTAAAGCTGAAAAAAGCATACGTATGTACTCAAAGCTTTCAAAAGTAATTTTTTATAAAAAATCACTATTCCAATATAGCCTTTTTCTTATAACGGTTCATTTAAAGAGCTGGGAAAAAGTTTAGAATTTTTTACTATAGAGTGCGTATAATACAGGTAAACCAGGGGTTCCCAAACTTTCGTAGACTGAGATGCACTTTTAAAAATGGAAATTTTTCGTGACTTACTTGACTAGTAAAGGGGTGAAAAAGAGGTTGCATAAAAATATCAGTTTATTTGTAACTTGTTTTCTGTTTCTGTTGATGACGTCCTTAATGTTCATATCGATATTTATTTTCGAACGCAATGAATTTGATAATTACAGTTTATTTCTAATTTTTTTAAATCACTATCATGAAGCAAATTTAACTCCACACATTTATGAGGTTGTAAATGGGAGTAGCACTTTCAAAGATGCTGTGGAAAGGGTTGGGTATGTGTTTTGATAACCAAAGCTGCATTAATTTTTTCGATCAAAATTTATTTTCAAAAAAGTATCTTCTAAAAAATCAATTAATTCGTCCCCTGCCTTCACAGATATTCCAGCAGTTACATCACTCTGAAATGAATGCACTATCCAGCATATATTATTTTCAGTTTTTCATTTCTTCAGAAAAATAATAATAAAAATTTTGTTTCAGTGAATTTAAATGTCCGATTATCTCGGATAAGTGTCGACAGACGGTTTTATTTTATTTTCAATTCAAATATTTCTAAAATTTTTACGCGACTCGGCAATGGGTCGCGACTCACACTTGGGGAACCTCTGATACAAAACCATATAACGTTTCAAAAGATCTTATTAAATCAGCATAGTTAGGAAATTGTACAGCTCATAAAAGGGTCTATTTTGAAGAACAATGCTTCTGTCGTGCCTCTACAGCATAACTAGGACAAAAAGCAAATAAAAAGAATATCCTCCAAAATGATACGTATAACCTACTGGGGAGGGTAATATGACCATTCAGGTATTCCAAATTATACAGCGTGTCTCGTAAGAAGCACATCTAACCCGGCAAGTAGTTATACATCGATAAGACAAAAACAAAAAATTCCTTATAACATCTTTTTCTCCAAATGCGTAGTTTTCGAAAAAAAAAAGGCAAATAAAGAAGGGTACATGTTATTAGCACATACAGTAGGGATTGTTAAGTTCTTCAAAACAAGATGTTTTATGTTTCGTTATGTTTGCCTTGCTAATCCTGCAACCTGATATTTTTATAATACAATATTGTGAGGCGAGAACGTCGATAACTAAGAAAATAATATATTGGTATAGGTCAAGTCTTTGTAAGAGATGGCATCAGCGATGTAGAATTCGCCGGACATTAAAAACCTGGAGCTCATTATTAAAATGTTTAATTAATGAGGTAAAAACAAAGCGTTATAGTCCAGGTAATTCCTGCATCGCATCGCAGATATTAGAATCCGTATCCGATCAAATGGTTTTTATGTTATAGTTTTATGTTATAATTATTTTTAATTAAATTCAATTCCGCAATAAATCAAATTATTATTAACCCTTAAATTTAGTTCAAGCTTCCATTCTTAGTATTATGCAGCATAAACAAACTCGTGCTTTATTGACAAATGATTTTTTCAGACTCTCAGATTTCAAAGCTGACGCAGTTCACGTCGCACGTCGGTCAAAATTACTAAAATTTTTGACTTTCTCTAAACAAAGAGTTTTGTTAAGATTTCTTTGTTCCAAATGCCGTCAGAAATACACTGGTCAAGTTTAGGTTGCTAATTAGTGGGCCACCCTCTGTATATTATTAAGTGAATCTTCTTATTTTTGAAAAACGATGTAAACGTAATATTTTATTATTTTGTCAGGCATAAAGATCCAGAAAAGTTAAATTATAAAGATACAGGCATGATTATTTACTACACTGTAAATCGCTACAATCTTTGTCTAACGGCTAACCAATGCATTTGATGCAAATGTAGCAAAGAGAAAAAGTTTATTAGAAAATAAAATTAAATCAATTGGATAGTTAAATAGTTATAGAATGTGTAAAATATGTTACATTGAGGAAATTTGTAATAGTTGTGCAAATAAATGCCATTCAAAAGAAAACTTCGTTGCTATATGTATTAAAACATTCAATTTCTAGACTAACTACATTTAATTGAACCGCATCAAGTATTTCCCCCTAATCTATAAACAATAAACATATAGGTAACTGCTCAAAGTTCTATTTTATGCAAATTTTGTTTAATTAAACAACAATAACGAAATTAAAGTATAAAGCTGCATTGCCTATCTCAGTTTCCGTCAGTTATTACGCACTATGCACTTTGTCGCACGTTTTACGCATCTTTGTCGTGTGGTTAAAATTTACAATCGTCCATATAACATCAAAACAATAACGTCGCTCATTTCTTATAATAACAGGGCAACTGATTATGTTTTTGTATTGATTTCGTGGCCAGCGTGGCATGCGGGATTTGGTCGCTACCGTTGCTGGTTGCAGTCGAGTGCCCTTCTCTGTTGGAATAGGTAACGCACAGTAGGATAAACAAAGAGAAATCTATTCTTTAGAAAATATGTTTTTCTGAGAAATAAACTAAGGAATACGTTAAAATGAATTAATCTAAAGTGTGGTCGCGTCTTATGCCTTTAAATAAAACGAGTGCATACGTAAATTGCCTTTTTGCAAAAAAGGACTCAACGATGTAAGAGACAACTTAAAAAGATAGAGATGTCTAAAACCATATCAACCCAGATAATTATGTAAGAGTATTATGCTGACGCTCGTCTTGGTTGTTACACGATTTTAAATTTAATTTTCTAAAAATATTATAGTCGTTTCTTAGCATTCCCCTTTCTATTATTTTAAGGCTTTATGTTTAGTACCACTTAACTAGATAAGTTTTAGAATTTTCTAATTATTATTAAAGTCGAGTAATGACGTGTAACTTCACATCTAAATTATAATAATGAAACTATTTAAAGTAATCTAAAAATATATATCGCGTATAAAATTATTCGAAAAATATTAGTGTGATGTTGAGGCATTTTTAATAACGCTTTTCCGCATTTAGTTCTTAGTGATTAATAGCATTAGAGCGGGGTTGTGCAGTGCGGTGGGTTATTCAATTAAAATCCAACCCAGATGTCCCAGTTACAAGGGAATCTGAAGGGACGCTGTTTTTTACAGAATGAATGTGAAGTAGTTTATCTTATCTTTGTGGTTTTGGCATTTGAGATTTGTTTTTGTTTTCCTGGGAGTAATTAGATTAAGGCATTGTTTATAGTTACTCTTGCAGTTGAGATTCGGTACATTATTTTTTCCACACTTCTTCAAGAGCTTTTGACTTATAAAACCAGGGGAGTTTTATATTGTCGAGTTTACTATCTCGAGCCTTACTTACTGAAACTCCAGAATGATGAAATGAAGTCTATGAATTTGGACATAGAAATCTTTAAAATTTATTTAAATTATACGTGTCGATTCTGCAATTTCCACTATTCTTGTTAGAATGTTCTTTTTCGTTATTTTATAATAACGAACAGCTTGTACATGTACATCCCACCTTTTCTATTAATCTTTGATAGGAAAGAAGTTTGTAGTTTTATAAAAATTGGCATTCTTCGTAATTTAATTATTTTACAATTTGTGGTTCAATTTAAAATTATCTAATATCTTCATAATAAGCATTGTAATTCATTTTTATTGCCAAATGACCGTGTTTAATTAACCCTCTTTCTTACAGCTGATGTTTATTAGCAAATACTCGTATGTTTTCAAGAACTTTTTAAATTTTCCTAATTACATTGTGCTAGTATTTTATAAATTATACTATAATCTTTTTTTCCAAAATATTTATTTCTGTTCTTTCGCTTAATGTGAATTACATTAACTGATTGATGACCAGAATTCTTACAAGTATTTTATTTATAAAATACAATTTGCCAGTTTGAAACATAATATTTACACTTTGTAAGTTGTTACTGCACTTCGAAATATTTTGTATGCTTTTCACTTTATATCTCTGGCGTTAGTTGGGCTCCTGTTTTTTTTATTGAAGATTCTCCATCCCATGGTTTTTCTTTGTTCAACTCTGATTTTGTGAATGTCAGGTCACGAGCAATCTAGCACGTAAGCAATGTGAATGTTGCTTTCAACAAGTGAAAACCTACATCGGCAGCAGAAATGGCCATATCGGCCGGATGCAACGAAGGTCTTAGCTAAATATAGCTTATCTCGAGAAAAGGAACCTTAGTGTTTTATAACGGACAAATTAACTGCTATACCTATATCTTATGTTTTTCTTTGCTGCTATTGGTAGCAGACACTGTATCCAGATTCTTAGCCAAGTTGAAGCGTGTCAATCGCAGATTACGCAGGATATAGCAGTCTGGGAATTAAATTCACGAACTCCGTGTATAGCAGTAATTATAATTCTTCCCAGGCCAGAAAATGTTTGCAAAACTTGCTCTGTAGTCCGTTGATCTATGGAGACTGACAACATAATGAAAATGCGTTTTCTGACTCTTAGAAGTAAGTAAACCGCATCGATAAAGGCGACAGATTATTAGATATCAATGAATAACACATTTGTAAAAATATAAAATCTTTAGGTAAGAAAACGTACTAAAACTACTTTGGAAAATATTATAGCATTTAGAATTGTCAAGATATTAGGAATTTTCTTCTTGTAAATAAAATAAAAATTGTGAACCACAGTCGCTTAGTTGTATTGAGTGCCCTACAACACAAAGTAAACCTTCAAAGTTCCTACCAACAGTACCAAATCCTTATAGCTATACTTCATTATTGAAAATGTTCCATCTCAAGATTGCGTAACAAAGACGCAACGTCATTGCATAATTCTCTATTACACAGCTTTAAATGCAGCTTAAAACCAACCTTCAGAACTGAAAAAAGCAAGTTAACGATTACCAACACTAAATACAATTTTACTCCTTATCTTTACTACGCGATAAAGGTTACAATGGACGACAACAGTTTCAATCAGGCAAATAAGGTAGTTAGCGGTTCACAAACATTAGTGTTAAATTAATTTTATTTCTAAAATATATATTTATAAGATTCCATTCATAAATATTATTAAAAAGTTCTTTGGGCTACTGTTTAAACATATTTACTGTTAATTTCCAGTTTAAGGTAACATTATAAAATATTATTTATGATCGAATTACTTTTTTGTGACGTAATTGAATTATCAAAAAGAAAAGAAAATTATTTTTAATTTTGTTGTTAAACCGTCTACATTTATTAACAATAACCACCTTGTATTTAATTTTTATTTCTAAAATGTATATTTATAAGATTTTATTTATAAATATTATTAACAAATCATTTAAGCTAGTGTTTAAATAAAAATACTTATTTACTGTTAATTTCGAAATTTAAGGTAACATCATTAACATTAGTAATTATCAAATTACTTTTTTTGACAGAATTGAGTTATGAAGAAAAAAAGATTATTCCTTTATGCTGTCTACGAACTGCCGATCTATCAAAAATTTGGCTGAGTAAAATATATCTAGTACATCTTGTAGGATTGCAACTATCTAGTTTTAGTATGGAAAATATATAATCTTACTGTAAGGTTATCCAGATAGCTCACTTAGTTACAGGCAGTGTTGGGTAAGTTACTTCGAAAAAGTAACTAAGTAAGTTATTTCGTTACTTTACAGAAAAGTAACTGAATACGTTACTAAGTTACAGAGAACTAGAAGTAACTGAGTAGCTACTTTAGTTATCATAGAGTAACTGGTGCAATTAAAGTTACTTTTCTTGTCAACATTTCCTCTAATTACTTGTAGTTATTTAGAATTAAAAAGGCAGATGTAAAGAAGTAACTGATTTATATTTTAACTAAAAGTTTATTATTTATAATATTTTAACTAAAAGTTTATTATTTACATTGTACTACATTGTTGTTCAATAAGTAAGGTGATAATTAATGTAATAATCTTATTAATAGCTATTTATTATTGTAAAAATTATTGACTTTCAAAAGTAATTGTTTTTCAAAATTATTGTGTGATAATTTTGTTCTTTTTACGTGGAATACATCCGTCGCTAAACTGAATAGCCTGAATAAAGCAAAGCAAAACTAAACGCACAGATTGGGTGATGAATTCGAAGCGAGCATTTACAAATTTTGATGAAAAGTAAAAATGCATTGAATGACTCAAATGAATTGGTATTCAATAAATAATAATTGTTAGGTTCTCACCTTTGTTAATAAGCGGGTTTCCCTTTAGCCTGCCTAAACATGCCGAAAAGCTCCAACCATCTCTGTTAAAGAAACTTCTTGTCATAAATATTGCTTTCTTTCTTTCATTAATATTATTTATAATTACATTGCATTATCCTTTTTATTCTTTAACAGTTCAAATAGATACCGAATGCTTTTAACTGCACCGAAATCTTCTTTGAATCATATTTTCAGAAAATCCTCAAAGAAGACATCAAAAACTTTTTCTTAGAAATTGGGATTTTTAATAACTAAAAGTTGTCCGGCTGCAATAAATATTCATTCACAAATAAATATTTGGTTCATTATACCATGTACAAAAATTACCTTGTTTTGGTTGTCATTTATAGATTTATAAGCGTTTAAATGTTTTCTTTATACTCGCATAGCTCTAATACGTACCTACTTTCAATTTAAACATTATAGAGTCTAGCTGTAAAATTTTACTGTGGCAACTGTGTTACAGCTTAATGTGGCATTTCAAAAACGTCATTCATCTGAATGGGCTATTTACCCTTTAGCAGATTATTATTACTATCTTGTGAAGCGTGAATCTAATTTTACTTATAAAACCAAAAATCTAGGAATTATTGAGAGGAAAATAACACGTTTACACATAAATAACAACATTTAATACGTTACTGACATAAAGTAACGAGTTATCGCTACAGTTACTGAATATTGAAAAGTAATTAAGTTACTCACATGTTACTTAAAAAGTAACTCGTTACTACTTCTACTTAGTTACTACCCAACACTGGTTACAGCGATGCCACGGAAAGGCAAAAAGTGGAGTCGACCCCCCCCCCCCAGTCAAGATCAGTCATCTCCATCAATTTTCTAGGCGACTTTGCATTTCTAATTTGATTTAATTCAGTTATCAACAAATAGTAAATATTTATCTTAAATTATAAATATTATCTTTAATTTCTTCTACAACAGAAGACGTTAACTCGAATTTCACGTTGAATCACAATCACAATTTTCAGAAAAGTCAGATCAGATCACCGAGATAACTTCAGAGGGAAACATTGAGTTTTCGGGGAGCGCCCAAACGAGTCCATTAAGAAAACCTACTGAATCCTTACGCGCTTGAGAGGACTACAACCAACTTGACACTGCCGCTGTCCCGGCCAACAAGGAATCTCCCTTTACACGCAACTGTAACTAGAAGCTAGCTGGCTGTACCATCTTTAACCAAAGATCCAAATTGAATCTCAAGAAAGCCTACTACTGGATTCCTATTTACGAAGCAGATGTCAAGAAATCAACTAGCATAATTCCAGTAGAGCATCAATACTCTCTCACCACCATAACTAGCTTTACTGTCAAATTTACAAAACCAATCTTTGAAACCAAAGGGCTAACTTTTCTCGACCACACAATGATGGGGTTAAGCCACAAATTTTCGAAACTAACTAGAAGCTATTAATAACTTTCCAATCCTTAGAATACAGTAAGAATTACTACAGTTCGTTGGCATAGATCGTCGATCTAAACCTGAGCCTACCCTGCTGCAATTACATTCGCACAATTTACTTATTCCAGAAAAAGCTTCTCAACTCTACAAGAAACCAACACAACAGTGTGTCGCAAAACGTATAATTACAAATCGGTTTTTTGTGAACTTCAATAAATAGTCGTACCAAAAACTCGTGACTTCGTATGATGAACATCGAAGAATAAAGCAGATAAACTCGAATGCAGCTCATTACAAATCCTTATTATCTTTTTTCTATTTAGCGTCTATAATAAAGCTGTTAAACCAGCAAAACAGTGCGTTAATAGCTCATTTGAGTGCCTTAATAGACCAACTTTCTCAAAGCTGGTAGCATTGAAAAATAGTATATTAAAATACAAGTTCGAGAAAGCATCGATTCAAGCACGCGTTTGGAATTCCAACACGAGCCGCGTAGCGGCGAGTGGAGGAACAAACAAGTGCTGGAAGAGCTTTCTGAACGAGTGTTTTATACTATTTTTTCTATTTTACGCCTCTTAATTCCTTTTTACAGAAAAGAAATAAAAATTTGAAATTTAGGGAATTTTGTTAAGGTTGGGTACAATGATTTAGTATTATTTAAGAAGGCTGTGGAAAATTCAATTTGAATTGTCATAATTTTTTCTTGAAAATGAGTTCTGAAGATTTTTCATGTACTCCGCCCGAAATTCGAGCAAGTGCGGCCAATGTTGTTACCAATTTATTGCCAGAGAAGTCCAGATCGCAATATGAAAAACAGTTTTATCAATTTTTAGAATGGTGCAATGGAAAAAATGTTGGAAATATATCAGAGAATGTGTTACTGGCCTATTTTGATGAGCAAAGTAAAAAATACAAACCATCTACTTTGTGGAGCACCTATTCAAAACTTAAATCGTGTCTTGATATATACAGGAATGTCGACATATCAAAATATGTTAAACTGCAAGCGTTTTTGAAACGAATGTCTACAGGTTATCAGCCAAAAAAATCAAAAATATTGGAAGAGAGCGACATTAACAAATTCATTAAAGAAGCAGATAATAAATTGTACCTGGCGATGAAAGTGGGTGTAAATTTTATTTATTTTGTAACTGTGTACAAACAATATAATTTTAGGTTATATTAATAATGGGTTATAGCGGCGCGTGTAGGCGCGAAGAATTGACAAACATGTCCATCGATGACGTTGAATATAGACCTCACTCAGTTACTGTAGCAGTTCCTAAAACAAAAAACAATGTACCAAGACAGTTTATGATAACCAACCCAGACTGGGTTGATTTAATTGCAAAATACGCAGCCTTGAGACCGAAAATTGTTACACATAAACGTTTCTTCTTAACATATCGTGGTGGTCACTGTGTAAATAGTCCCATTGGGATTAATACTATTGGGAAAATTTCAAGAAATATTGCTGAATTTCTTCATTTACCAAATCCAGAACTCTTCACTGGACATTGCTTCCGAAGATCGAGTGCAACACAGTTGGCTAACCAAGGCGGTGATTTACTAACTATAAAACGACATGGAGGATGGAAATCATCTGCTGTTGCAGAGGGTTATATTGATGCATCTTTGAAGAAAAAGATTGAAGTTGCACAAATGCTTGGTCATCAAACTGTATTGCACTTACCTGATTGTTCTAACCATGACACAGTAAACAACCTTAATTTGGAATTACCTGGATGTTCTCACCATACGGACGACGCTGAAAATAATATTACTGTATCAGATAGTAATTCTTTCTCTCATAATATTGTGTCAAACCAAAATTTACCTGGTATTACTTTAACGTCACATGACACTTCCAATGTTTCAGTTAATGTCTACAACAATTGTGTTTTTCACGGTAATAAAAATTGAAGTTATGATACCTACCCTTTTTCGTTTATTGCAATTTGACAAGTAGCAAGGTACAGGATAGCCTGATCGCTATTTTTATATTCTTCATACCGCCTGCTGGTGTCTAACAAGTTCACGGTACTTTCCGTTGTGACAGTTCTGTTAACGTTGATAATAATTGTCCATGATAATCGAAGCTGATTTATTAAAAACACATTTTGTTTCCATTCCCATTCACGATTTGACATTTGACGTTGACGTAAACGTCAAATTAAAATTTGGAAAAACTGCAATGTCGCCAACACCAGAAAAATAAAATACACTAGCTTAGTAAAGCATCCAAAATTCTCAGTAACGAACCCAAACCGGTGCTTTACTGGGTCTAGTAACGACGTAAAATAGAAAAATAAATGAAAAAAACAGAAAATTGACAAGAACTACACTCAATTTTCTGTGTCAATCTATGAATTTTCAAATGTCACATCAGTGTTGTCAACTACCACAAAAATCCCTAAATTCTGAAATTGCGATTTTCTTATTTAAAAAGGGAATAAAAGACGCAAAATAGAAAAAATAGCATTAAAAAACTCGTTTCATAAGTCATTATTGCACTCGTCCTTTAGAAAACTTGCCGCAAGCGGCTCATTTTCTAAATTTGGACTCTTGCAATAAATCTTGCCTTATGAAACTCGTTCTTTAATATACTGTAGTGGTCAGACCTATAGTCAACCAGAATTATCAAAGTAGCTGTAGCAAGTCATTTTGTCACAAAACAATTTTCATAATAATCAATTTACCTAGTTCTGTTATTACATACAGGTTCAGGCAAAATATGTAATTTATTTTTAAAAATAACAACTATTTGATTAAATATAAAATGTTGGGGATGTTTATTACAGTTTCTTTGGGGTTGATAACTTGATTTTATGTTTAGGGATATTTATTACAGATTCTATAATGTTGGTAGTTTTGATTTTTTTGTAGTTAGAGGACCATTGGTTTTTGTTTTTGTTTTAAAAAGAGGGATGAGGGGATTTAAAATGGGTAGTAGGTAGCCATATTGGCTTGGTTTTAAAACTTAATATAAATTCATGTAAGTTTATTTCTGTTTATTTAATGTATGTTGATTCTAGTTGTGTGATGTAATTTTTGTATTGTTTGATTGATCTGAAACCCAAATCTCTCGTTTGAATCTATATATAAATCAAAATCTATACAGTAACTAGATTCGTTTGATACTTTTTAATATTTGATAAATTTGTCCCTTTTATGGTAAAATATGATTAGAAAATAATGTTTTATAACGTTTGTCTTAGCATTACAGCTAATTATTGCCAATTTGATATTTTATTAGTGTTTAAATATGACTACGGCTGGTATGTGTTTACTGTCAGTTGTTATTGAGTTTTTAGGTTAATATTTATAACCTAACAAAACATTTTACTTTGTGACTAAAAAAATGATGGGATAGTCTTTTGGTCCGGAACAAGAGATTATGTTACCCTAAGGTTAGAATTATTATTATTTAAAAGTGTATTAATCTGCACGGTGGTAATAAAACCCATGATAGGCCGTGTAAGAGAAAATCTGATTTAGTATTTAAGCGACGAAGGCTCCACGGTGGCTTAAGTCCATTTGATAGGCCATGTCGTAGAACCCTCAACTGTTTTGTTTTGCATATTTATATTGTTTATATGTGCTATGTTATTCTTTCCAGTGCTTATAACACCCTCTCGCTTGTCTAGGTATCTAGATACGAGCTTTCCCTGTTGTTGACAGTAAAACTATGTCTTGCAAAAGACGTGTTCTGATATAACCATATATGGTTTGGTCACAACGTATATGTTGCTATGTCAAATATGATATAATTTTTGTTCAGCAGTCCTTGTGTATTCATTTTAATTTGGCACATTTACCTTTGCTGGTTTATCCGTAAATCTTTGTGATTGACTATTGCACTCAATTTTGATGTTTTTATGTCATTGAGAGATTTGCGTTTGTCTATTTATAAATGCCTAGTATTATCACACAACTGTATCAACTTGATAAATTGATTTATTGATCTGTCTTGTTTATTGTAACCAAACTAAATAATCATTTGATCACATATAAAACTTCCAGCGTGTACGTATTTAAGCTGGGCTAGCATATAATTTCAAGGAGGTTTTTAGAGAACTAGCCATTATTTGTATCAGTTTAAATACGTCCCTCCTCGCTCAAGATTAAGAATAAATTAATAAAATAATACAATCATATTTAATTGTTCTTTTATTTGTGTTCTTTTACTTGTGATTTCTCTTTCTCCGTCCGTATGAAGTAGATCAATCGTTATCAACCTTGGTCACATGGTATAAAAAATAATCACAACGTAGGATCTAGTTTGTTAAATATCAAGTTTGTTCTTTTTGTTATATTTATCTTTATAAAGTTTGTCATTTGTAAGGTTGGTAATACTGTGTCAATTTCCGGTTTGTTAAATATTTGAATTTTACGCGGGTAGAGTAAGATGGGCCGTGATCGTCTAGTGGGTAAGGACCCCGGCTCATTACAATACTATTGTATGCCTTTTATGTATAGAGCGTTCGCAATCTCATTTTATGACGTGTTAGACATACCTGTGTACATGCATTTACCATTTTCCTTGTATGTTGCATATACCATGATCCAACAACCTACAAATTCAACAGAAGCATCACACATTCCTCTTAGGTTAAGTTTTGTAGTTTTTAGTTATTCACACTTTGTAACGAGCCCTAAAGTTAAGAATCCTCTGTTTTAATTTTAAGCATTTTTAATTGCCTCATTTTTATCTTATTCTCATTAACTCAATTCTATAGGTTAAGTTCTTATAATTGTAACGAACATTAACATTAAGATCCCTGCCCCAGTTTTAATCACCATTTGTAAAACCATTCAAAGAAAAAAAAACGCAGTTTTTAACGTATTTATCAAGTTGTTTTACAATCACAACTTGATGTCGCCTTATGTTTACAATCACTAGTCCTTACCAACTTGACGGAGACTTTTTCTGTTGAAGAACTCTCAACAATAAGGGGGAGTGTATGTGATGATCACCGGTGTCTTGGATAATTTGTAGTATCAAAGGCAACAAATATAAACAAAGAAAGAGAAATTAATTCATAAAACAAGCAGTCAAAGCATTAGTTTTCTCGTCTTCAACAGTATAAGAACAAAGCTTATAAACCACAATTCGTCTATTACTCGACATAATACAGTAGTTATCACAATACATATTGTATATTTGCAATTATCTCGTTCGTATAGAAAAATTGTCATTTAGCTGTAGATTGCCCTGGTGGCTCAGTTGGGTAGAGCGCCGACCCGGAGAGTCAGAGACCTGGGTTCGATCTCCAGTCAGGGTAATAATTTTGCTGTATGGATTTGCATTTATGATTTAATGTAAAACATCAATTAATAATAATTATTTCCCTTAAAGTCTCTAGATATGTTTAAAAATTAAAAGAAAAGTTAATTTAATGCACATAAGTACGCTTGAGTATGCGTAAAATAATGTAAACTCCTCAGTATAATGGGGGGTTAATATTAGTAATATTTAACATTCAATTTCAACACGTATTACTTTTAAAATTTTTAAAAATTTGCTTTTTGACTGCTTCACACTGCCGTTACGGCACTGCGAAACATTAATCCGAATCAGTTTTATAATTTGCAAATCTAAACATAACAAAATTATCAATTTATAAAACCTTGTTCTAAATATCACCAGAATTTATATTTTAACCATAAACATTTCACTCATTTGATAATTTTGCTGTTAATTATACAATAATCATTTTTTAAATAATAACGTCGTTTCATGTCGAATTTTAATTGAATAATATTCTTTGGTATAATTATTTTATTGAGTTTTAACATGAACGACTATGATAATAAACGTCAAAATGTTTTAATAAATGCCAATTGGTGCTAGTGTGTTTAATGGATGATTAATGTTAAAAATTTTCTTTTAACAAGCAATTTCGGATATTGATATTTTACCTAAATTTTATCGTTTAATAGTAAATGTTTGATCCATTCTTGACGAGTAATAAAGTTTCAGAAAACCCTTTAGCAATGTAGATAATTGGAAAAAATTTGTTTGATATTGGTTTCCAGTAAACGATTCTATAGCAAAATATGAATGTATACAAGAGAAGTAATAAACAAAATGTAACCTTTTGTAACCAAAAAGTATCCTTTTGATGAATATTGTTTATATACCGGCGAAAAACAGAAATAATATTTAAATAAAATTACAAAATTGCTATTACTTATAGCTAAAGCGCTTTAAAAAGTTAATATAGCCTTATAAAAAATAACAAGTAGGCATATAAATGTAATATTGTAAAATGTAAAATTTTGTAAATAACAATAAATTTTTAAAGTTGCCGTTGTAATGGTAGGCAACACACCAATCACGAAAGACATGCCGTAGAAGTGTTCGAAAGTAATGAAGCACATTCGTTATGTTTTCTTTTCTATGCTATTTGTGATTCAATGTAGAAATTAGTACATAAATTATGAAACAAATTTTTTTTATTTATTTAACTCTTAGTTTAATGATATATTAGTGATAAATACAGATCACAAATTTGTCGAAACATAAGTATAAATGTAAAGCGTAGGTAGGTAGTAGTATTATCAGTATATAATATAATATAATATAATATTATATGTTTTTTAAATATTTAAAAGGTTAAGAAAATATTTAATAAAATATTGAAAATGAAATATTTAGAAATATAGTACATATTAAATAAATATGTTAGAAGTGTGTAATTTTTAATATTTTGAAACTAATATCAAACAAATATTTGATTATTATGTATAAACATGAACCTTTAACAGAATATCGTAGATAAATATAAGTTTAACATTTGGTTACAATATTTTTAACACATATATATGGACCTAATGACAGATTTTGACACTATTTATTTTAAGTTAATTTGTTTTTCAATGACAAATCAGAATTGGACAGCAAATACCTCACTTTCACACCATCGGTCAAAATTTATTATTACGTCCTAATATATTATAAATATTAAACTTAGGTAAATTTATTTACAGCATTTTCGGTGGTATTCACAATCACTATACTCTTCAAATTGCAGAAATATGCGTACCCACCAAATAAATAACCATTTTGTTAATGAGTTAATAGGGATGTTTTCAATAAACATAATAAAAATCACGTAATTGGATTTGGCGCTTTTTCGTGGGCGTTACCTTCCCGTATGTTATGTGTTTTCCATCATTCCTTTGTTTTATTGGCAGGGTTATAGTTACAAATTGTTCATGTAAGAATCGTTTGTTATATTAATTAGGTGTGTATATTGCAATAATTTTAAACTGTTTTATATGATATTGTTCGTTATTTATTTCTAGATAAATGCATCATGTTTATTTTGTTAATTGTATACACTATATGTGTTTACGTAATTTTTTTCTATGATTTACTTTAAATTATTAAATATACTTCGGGCAAACCACTTATTACTGGATATTAGTAAGGTATGTATGATCGTAAATATTAACTTTATTGAAATTTAATTATTTGATTTATTTTAGGATAATTTGTCTTCATGTCCTTTATTTCATGATTTGTTCAAAATGTTCAATTTTGACATTTAGGCGGATGTCGTAAAAGATATATTTTAAATATTTGAAAACGAATATTTATATAATATATATGTGCTATTAGGGCAATATGTTTGAAATCCGATTTCTTAAAATGTATTAGTAACTAATACACATATATTTTAGCAATACTTTCAAATCCGGGCCAGATTTAAAGGTAGGCTGCAGCTAAGGCCCCCCACTAAATGAAAAACATAACAATTTTTTTTAATTTTTCTAATTTAAGTTTTCGTTTTACTCCTTTATGTTTAAAAAAAATATTGGGTAAAAGACCGAATATAAATACAGTCTAATAATATTATAATTTAATTTTTATTGATCTAAAATAACTGGTTTATAAAAAAGATTAAATTTTTTAATTTGATTTTCCGCTTGCAATATGAGGTTTCACCTTTTCTCCGCTCGCTCCGATGCGCTGAGTATCAGTAACGAGTGTAAAATTGTTAGACATATATAAAATAAAATATATTGTTTAAATCAATGCATTGAGCAATTAAATCAAACAACTTACAGACGTATTATATGCGTCAAGAAAACTTTAATTTTTAACAACAGCTCATAGGACATTATAACAACAATAAAATATTCTAATACATAATATAAACTCTTTGAAAAATAACGAACAATTCTTGAATACGAGATAGTTAATGATTTGTAGAGAAAATATTTCTTATAACTTTTTTTTTTAAATGGTTACTATCTAAGTTATTTAAAGTTCAAGTTTTCAGCCCAGTCCTGTACTCTGCTAGACATTCGCCTTATGTCGCATAATGCCGAGGACTAGGATAGTTTGCTGAACTTGAAATAATTTGTCAATAAAGCACGATTTTGTCTATACCACAGTATACTAAGAATGTTGATGACAGTTGGTTGATCTTGTCCACATGTTCTGTTTACTTACGTTGCAGTTTAAAATAAATTCAATAAGGTCTAATAACGCCTTTAAAATAAAAAGATCTTATTTTTAAAGAGAACACTTGGTTTCCTAATAAGGTAAGTTAATTCGATTGTAGGGCAAATTTTATTAGTGTGGGCGGCTTTGAATTTAATTTAATCTGCGATGTTAGTAGATTATTTACAACCCGAATAATTACTTGATTCCAGTAATCCTTTCCAGTAAAACTGAAAAAATCCTGGAATAAATAATCATTAAACGCTAGGTATTGTTTATGATCTGATAACAGCAATATGTATTGAACAATCTTTCTTTCGTACTCTATGCTTGTAAATAAAATATTTCGTTCTGGCTTATGAATTATAATTCTTAAGAATACCTAAGTCTCATTAGTGTTGAGACAGTTGTGTATACACAAAGTTTTTACATGTTTTAATGGCATTCGGAAACAAACAGAAGAATATAAAAAATAAATCATACTTTTAATCTTAAATTGAAAGGCGATCTTTAATTAAAGTAGGTACGTTTTCAAGTAAAGTGTGGGTGGTTTTTACTGTTAATCAATTTATTTAATTCCGAAAACATCATCGAATACACTTTTGATAACGAACATAATCAGCTTATAATAGCAAGAACGTTTATGTTGATGTCATCGTTTACAAAGACTTGGCATTGACCAGCATTCCTACTCGGAATTTCATGTAAACTCGACAGGCTAAAATACATATCGCATTGGTATTACTTTACATTGTTTTGTTTATCTTGATGTTCGACCACTTTTATTTACCACCTAAATTGAAGCAAAATATAACAGGTTGTATTAATTGCAATAAGTATTACAAGCAATTTCTTTCAAATAAAAAAAATATATTCTAGAGTCCATCTCTAACGCTCTTTAACCCTCGGTGTTATTGCGTGTTTTTTAGACACCCTATATAGTGATAGATAAAGAGCGTGTTTTTTTAGACACCCTCTATAGTGATAGATAAAGAGCCTCCACCAAATTTCAGCCCTGGGGCCTCTAATAACTGATATTGGACTCTGATTTTATTGTTAAAGGTGTTGTAAACCCGTTGTCGCTTGACTCGAACGCGACCGTGTGACGTCACACGTGCATGCGACAGAAACACTTGCTATACGTATAGGGTTTAATGCTAGTTTATTTAAGGGTTTATTGCAATTTTTATTGATACAGTGTATTAATATAGAATGGATAAAATTATACCATATGCATTTAAACACTTTGGATGATTTAGAGGCATCGGTTAACGATTTATCACAAGCGAAGACAATATTAGAATCGGAAACGTCGCCTGGTGTAATTAATTGCGATTTTGTGCTCCTACGAGTATAAATTATGAATCACATTGATGCGTGAAAGCAAATGAAATTTCCAATCTCAAAAGCGGGTTAGTGTATTGTAACGAATAATAAACCCACATATGACGTCATCAAACATTCTAGATGTATGAGTCATCAACTGTATGACTCATCAATCAACACGTGCAAGTATGACTCATCGACACGCCTCATTGACGCCACTTATCGACAGCTGCGTGTATGACTCATCAACACGTCATCGAATATTCTAGATGTATGAGTCATCGTATGAAAGATATAAATTGAATCGCGGGTAGATGGAGTTCAGTTAATGTTTAACCGGCGTTGTGTTGAAATGTACTCTGAATAAATAAATTGTTAATAATTATTGTAATTCATAAATAGTTTTAATATAAATGGTTCTCAAATAAATCTGTAAATACCTAGCATTTAAAATAGTTTGTTAAATAGTTTATAGTTATAGTGTTTTTAATTAAGTGCATTGTAAATAATCTTTTCTTTATTAATAGACGATTTAAACAGCATTTTTGATTATTATTTTAAAAAGAACGTTGCAGTGGTGTTACAGGTGTGGAGTTTTGAAATAGATAAAATCGCGTAATAAACAAAGTGCTGTGAGAATAAACTGTTAGTGTTAAAAACAATTTCAACTGACAATTAAAATGGCGATGAAATTGTTAAAAGATCTCTTAGTGACAGATTTAAAACGGGAATTGGACGAGAAAGAGGCTTTTAGAACAGTAGGAAGACACTGAAAATTACCGCTTCGAAATACCTGGACCCGCAATTGATACTAACGGGTTGTTAAGTAAAATTAAGGAAGAACTGTTGGATAATTCTAGAATGTTAAAAGAGGAATTACTGGAAAACTCGGAAGAGAATTCTAGACTGTTAAAAGAGGAATTAGGTACTAGAAAAGTCGGAAGAGAATTCTAGAATCTTAAAGAAGAACTACTGGAAAAGTCCGAAGAGAATGCTAGAAAGTTAATGGAAAATACTAAAGTGCTGGAACAAAAAGTTTTTGAGAATTCTAGAATGCTTAAAGAAGAATTACTAGAAAAGGCCGAAGAAAATGTTAAAATGCTAAAGGAAGAAATACTGGAGAATTCCAGGAAATCCGAAGAAAACTCCAGAAGGCTTAAAGAAGAATTGCAGGACAATGTTAAAGCGTTGGAAGAAAAAGTTTTCGAAGAATTTCTTGAGAATGCCAGTGCGTTAGGACTGTTGGAAGGTAGATTGGCGGAACAAGATAGGTTAATACAAATGGTAGAAGAGAAAATAGCCCAAATGCAATTACCACCAACCACTGAGAAAGATAGCGTAACTAAAATGTTGGAAGATAGAATGAGTCAACTGCGGTTTCCCTCAACGTCTGAGTGGCCGTTTAATGAAGGAAAGAAACAATTTAAAGAAGAGAAGGTTCCTGCCATAGGGATAAAAGTAAAACCACCCACGTTCGATGGAAAGATACCTTGGTCCACCTACTACAAACAATTTGAGGCGGCCGCTGGGGCCAACGGATGGACAGGCAAGGAAAAGGCCGTTTCTTTAACTGTGGCTTTGCGTGGAGACGCGTTGAACGTCCTGCAAACAATCCCAGCAGGACAGGGAAATGATTACCAGTTGTTAGTGTCTAGATTGGAGATGAGATATGGAGACGCGCATCTTCAACAAGTGTATCACGCGCAAGTGAAGAATCGTGTCCCGAAGAACGCAGAAAGCCTTAAGGAGTTTAAAGCCGATGTTGCGCGGCTTGTCCGATTGGCGTACCCTACGGCACCCGATTCATTTCTGGAACAACTCGCTGTGCAGACCTTCATTGATGGGTTAAGAGACGGAGAAACACAGCAGTCATTAAGGCTGGCACGACCAAGAACGACTGATGATGCGCTTGCCCATGCTTTAGAATTCGAAGCCGCAAAGCAAGCGTCCCGAGGTCACGGGCGAGTTCGAACCGTTGCCGAAGAAGGTAGGTTCGAAAGATCGCCTAGAGGAGTTACTAATGAGAGTTCTTCAGAAGGAAGACAGTCGTAAGGGGAATCCTCAAGAAGTTCGAGGACCCCGCTGCTGGAACTGCGGCCAACAGGGGCACATACGACGCCGTTGCCCTAAAGAAAAACAAGTTCAGCCGTCGGAAAACTAAAGAAGGTCGACGAGAGGGGGCGAACGTTGACCTTGAGTGGAGATGCCCCGAAGATCACCATCCATGCCGTAACATCAAACAATAGTACCAGCAGTTTGTTCGTAGATGGGAAAATTGCTAATCGTACTGTTCCACTACTCATTGATACGGGGGCGACAAAGTCCATCATACGCCCTAACGTTCTACGAACAAGTAGGAAGCTGTTACAGACAACTACTCAACTCGGTACAGCGACAGGCGAAGTAATACCAACACGCGGAGTGGTGAAGATGAAGATTGGTATTGGAAGTGAAGGACGTGATCATGAGGTGCTGGTAGCCGACATCACTGACGATTTCATCTTGGGAATGGACCTCCTGAGAAAATTTGGTTTTACATTGGACATGAAGGAGGGTGTTTTGAAGGTTGGTAACGAAGAACTTCCGTTGCACCCACGAGAAGATCCTGTTGTAAGGGTTTTGCTGATAGAAGATGTGATATTGCCGGGTCAAAGCGAGATGGTTGTTGAGGCAAGTTTGGATGGAGATCTTCGGGTAGGATGTGTGCGAATGATGGAGCCTGTTTGTGATAAGAAGATCCATAGTGGCATACTGGTGAGAAAAGCGCTGATCAAGGTTGGAAAGACAGTACCGGTGAGGCTTATGAACGTTAATGTGGATCCGGTGATATTGAAGAAGAGTACCCTTGTGGGACAGTGTGTGCCAGTATTCCAAGAATGGCTGATGTTCCAAAACCAGTGCCCAAAGACCATGGTGAAAAATTAGTGGGTATGGTTGTTAGTTCGTGCGAAGACCTTAATGGAACAGAAGTGAAAGAGGTACAGGGTTTGGTTCACCGATACCAAGATATCTTCTCTCTTGACGATAGCCAGAAGGGACGAACATATATAGTAAAACATAAAATCAATACAGGCAACTCTATGCCTGTCCGTAAGCAGCCGAGGCGTCTACCTCTAGCAAGGCGAGCAGAAGCCGAGAAGATTATAACCGATATGGAAGAACAAGGGGTCATCGAGCCATCCAGCAGTCCATGGGCATCACCGGTGGTCCTGGTCAGTAAGAAGGACGGGTCAACGAGATTTTGTGTGGACTATCGGCAGCTCAATAACGTGACCAAGAAAGACAGCTATCACTTACCACGCATCGACGACACGTTAGATACCCTGTCTGGTTCACGATGGTTTTCGACTTTGGACTTGAAGAGTGGTTATTGGCAAGTTGAAATGGAACCTGAAGAACGGGAGAAGGCCGCGTTCACTATTGGTTCCGGACTATGGCAGTTTACGGTTATGCCTTTCGGTCTATGTAACGCTCCGGCCACCTTTGAGCGTCTAATGGAGACCATCCTGAGGAGGTTGTCTTGGAAGACTTGCCTGGTCTATCTAGATGACGTGATCGTAGTTGGAAGATCATTCAGTGAACATCTGAAAAATCTGGAGGAAGTGTTCCGGAGACTGCGTGCAGCCAACCTGAAATTGAGTTCGAAAAAGTGCCACATATTCCGAAGGGAGGTGAAATATCTCGGGCATGTCGTATCACGAAATGGAGTGGCAGCCGACCCCGATAAAATCCGTGCAGTCCAAGAGTGGCCAACACCGAAAGATAAACACCAAGTTCGTAGTTTTCTTGGGTTATGTACCTACTACAGGCATTTCGTTCCTGGGTTTGCCAATATAGCGAAGCCCCTGACAAGGTTAACTGAAGATGGGCGCGAGTATGTTTGGAGCGGACAGTCAAAACAGCTTTCCAACAGTTGAAGCATGCCTTGACAACAGCGCCAATATTGAGCTACCCACGGACAGAAGGGAAATTCATACTTCAAACAAAGATGCAAGTAACCTGGCCATTGGGGGTGTACTTTCTCAGATACAG
The DNA here is from genome assembly GCA_929113105.1 of Agrypnus murinus. Lineage (NCBI taxonomy): Eukaryota > Metazoa > Arthropoda > Insecta > Coleoptera > Elateridae > Agrypnus > Agrypnus murinus. The sequence continues at coordinate 76,577,750 of OV816028.1, read as the reverse complement.
GATGGACATGAAAAGGTCATCGGCTGTTTTAGTAAGGTTTTGTCGAAAGCCGAAAGGAATTATTGTGTGACCAGAAAAGAATTATTGACTGTCGTGAAGTCCGTCGAGCACTTCTACAAATACTTGTACGGACGGAAGTTTTTATTGAGGACGGACCATGCAGCGTTGAAATGGCTTCTACAATTCCGTAATCCTGAAGGCCAGGTCGCAAGGTGGATCGAACGATTACAAGGATACGACTTTGACACCGAACATCGAGCGGGCACTAGTCATCGAAATGCCGATGCTCTTTCAAGAAGACCCTGTCCGACGGACTGCCGTCAATGCTCTCGTCTGGAAGAGAATGTTTGCCAAGTATTAAGAACTACTATCGTCAACGACAACTGGTTGCCGGAAGAATTGCAACGACATCAGGAGGCTGATCCCGAATTAAAAATGGTACTGGAATGGAAGCGTGTGGGGGAAAGGCCTGCCTGGGAAGTTATCAGCCCTTTCAACAGAACCCTCAAAGCATATTGGGCCCAATGGGAGTCCTTGAAGGTGGAAGATGATCTCCTGAAGCGAGTGCTGGAGAGTGAAGATGGCACCACCATTAGGTCTCAGTTCCTGGTTCCAAGGAGCCGAGTGGCTACAGTATTGCGACATCTCCATGACGGTGCCTCAGTAGGACACTTCGGTGTCAAAAAGACTTTGGAGAAAGTTAGAGAGCGTTTTTATTGGGTCAATTGTAAAGAAGACGAAGAAGACTGGTGCCGAAAATGCGAACTTTGTGCCACTGGTAAGGGACCCTTGGGGAAACGAAGAGCACCTATGATGCAGTACAATGTGGGTAGTCCTCTGGAAAGAATAGCTATAGACATTGCCGGACCATTTCCCGAGACCGACGATGGGAATAAATACATCTTAGTGGCCATGGACTATTTTACCAAATGGCCAGAAGCATATGCCCTACCAAACCAGGAAGCCGCGACTGTTGCTGACGTACTAGTCAAGTAGTTTTTCAGTCGTTTCGGAGTGCCTATTGAGCTGCATTCGGACCAAGGCCGCAATTTTGAGTCTGCACTCTTTGGAGAAGTCTGTCGATTGTTGGGCATTCGCAAGACTCGGACAACACCATTACATCCGCAGTCCGATGGAATGGTAGAACGCATGAATCGGACAATGGGCAAATATTTGGCGAAGGTCGTCTCCGATTATCAACGAGACTGGGATCAATACCTGCATCTGTTCCTGATGGCTTATCGTGCATCGGTTCACGAAACAACCGGTCAGGCACCAGCGTCTGTGATGTTTGGACGTGAGCTACGGTTACCGTGTGATCTGGAATTTGGATGTCCACCCGCAGAACAGGAGGTAGCCGGAAATGATTATGTTGTCAACTTAAAGAAGAAGTTAGAGGATATTCACGACCGAACCCGAAACACTAGCCGAATCGCGAGTGACCGGATGAAGACTACGTACGATGTGAGAGCCCAAGAAGGAGGTTTTCAACCTGAAGAGCTTGTCTGGTTATACAAACCGCAAAGATGTCGTGGCTATTCTCCAAAGTTACAGCGAAATTGGGAGGGCCCATGCCAGGTGAAGAAACGAATAAATGACTTGATTTATTGCATCCAGAAATTGCCAAGAGGGAAACCAAAGGTGGTACACTCCAATCGTCTGGCGCACTATGAGGGAAACAATAACGTAGTCCCGGCTCGAGAAGATGATGCTGAGGTGGCTGTCAATACCGCAAGGCCCGACGATGATCAGCCAACCTTTAAAGAATTTATGGCTGCGTTTTCCGGAACTAGAAAAGCCCGATTCGGAGTCATGACCGAGATGCAACAAGACCTCTTCCAGGTCCCTGGTGATTATTTCATTGCCCACTGTGTCTCCGAGGATCTCCGCATGTCCAGGGGGATCGCAGTAGTGTTTAGGAATAAATTTGGACGGCTGGATGCACTTCGAGATCAGAATCCCTCTGTTGGCAAAGCCTTACACTTGCCTGATCATGACCGCTCCATTTACTACTTGGTAACCAAGCAGTTTTACTACCAGAAACCGAGTTACGCCGACCTGTGGAGGGCATTATGGGATTTGAGGACCGAATTGCTTACCAGGGGTATTAACAAATTGGCAGTTCCCAAACTCGGCTGTGGGCGGGACCAGTTAGATTGGAGCCTCGTTCGAAACCTGCTGGAAGTTATTTTTAGAGATACCGATGTGAATATCTTAGTCTGTAGCTTCGATCCTCAGCCCGTATCAAGGCCAACAATTAGTGTAGACTGTTATTTCTACCGTAATGGAACATGTAGTCAAGGTGAAGACTGTCGATACCGTCACGACCCTTTCTACAGAAACGAGAGAATAAAACCTGTACGTATATGTAATAAACATACTGCTAAGCACAGTGAAGGCACAGTAAAAGCTCAGTGAAGACATATTCAAAATATAATCCACCTACCTTTACCATAAAAAATCCACTGGCTAAAATAATTATTGTGAGCCAAAAATCTAGTCACAACTGAAACTCTACAAGGCAGGTCGCTTCAATAGCGCAATAAATAAATATGGATCTATAAAACATAATACACAACACACAAAATAAAATAATAAACTAGAAGTTACGTTAAAATTTAAATGACACTTTTTTTTAACATAACACAACCCAAGCAGCATCTAAGTAGCGGTAACTGAGATCGGAACTTTGATTGAGTAGCTGTTACGTAACTACAACTAAATTTATGACTTTATTGGTTTAATTACTTCAATTTGGAATATTTTAGTAATTATGTAGTTACTTCTACTATTTATTAGAACTAACTTTACATTACTTCTAAGTAGCTTTTTAAAGTATGTGGAACGGTAATGTTGAAAGTAATTTTAGTTTGGAATTTGGAAGTTAATTGTGTTTTCGCAGTGGTAGTAGTTTTGCAAGTTTTTAATAAAAATGTCAAAGGCAAATGCAATAAGAAAAAAAAGAATTTTAGATATATGTCCACCTTTTATAGAAAATTAGAACAGCAGTTAGGTGAAATCAGTGGAGACAAAATCAACTGTTTACAATACAAAATAGAAAAAAATAGGGATGAGATCACTGATAAACCATCATGTAGTAAACAAGGGTGAAATATATTCCCCTTTTTTCTTTCGTCGCTACAACTTTAAAATGAGCCATAATTAAATAATAATTGTTATTAGGTAGCAATCAGTTTAAAAATATTGGTTGTTTGTTTACGATTGACGTTTAAATTTGAGGTTAAGTTCCATTGGGAATTCTGCAGTGACATTAGGAGCTAGAAAGTGGCTACGGAAACCGTATTTTATACTTCGTGGTAACAACAACCTAGAAGTAGAATTTGTTTAGTTCCCGTTACTGTTTATAAAGCGACACAAACTTTAGACTCACATTTTATACTTCTGGTGACAGAAGTTCTGGTGACTACTTTAAGGTGACATTTTCAAAACAACCCCATATTTACTTTTAAAATGTTGAAGGCTATTAATCAATTTGCAATTTGTTGCAATTGTTAAAAAGTCTTTTACTATAACTCTCAATAAAGATAAATCGATGTCAAATTGTGCCTTGGGAATAAAATAAAAATGGTTTCTATCATGTTTATCAATTTATAAGTATTTTTGTCATATTTTATTCAAGACATTTTTTATTAAAAAATATATTTAAAGAATTTTGTGTTATTTTTCGATCTATCATCATCATTTTAACAGAAAAGTTGCGATGGTTTATAATTTTGGTATGCTAGATTGACAAAATAACGAAACATTTCATCTCTTTATGTATTATGTACGTATTACAAATAAAATAGTAATCCATTTTGTGACACGACCGATTAGTAGAGAAAGTGAAAGAATATTTGTTAAGTTGCAAGAGTAAGAGAGAACAAAACGCGACACGATGTGTCAAAGAGAAGAAAAGTTCCACGAAAGTAGCAATTACTACGCCGCCACGTTCCCGCTACGTAGCCTAAAGGTAGCTGGATAAGTTCCGGAAAGGTTACTGCAACGTATCTGCTACCCGAGAATTGTTCTCCATTTTGGTTCCAGGCACGTAACAATACTGTAGCAATTACGTTCTTGTGACTAAGGGCAAAAACTTTATAGTTCCACCGGTGGTTGCTGGTACGTAGCGGTGACTAAAAATGCTGCTTGGGAAGTAATAAACAGACAAAATTGAAATTGAACTACTAAATATTAAAGAAAATATGAAATTTGAATATATTGAATAAAAGAAAGATTAATTCTAAGACAGTCTAATGCTTTTTATCTTCAGAAGTAATATCTCTGTCATTCATATTATCTTAAAACCAAATTAAAATTAAATAGGACCTTAAAATATTTACAAATAATCAAAATTTTGGCGCCTTTTAAATTACCAACTGAACTAGTCACAAACTGCAAAATCTCTTATTTCCATATGGTTTTATAACCAAATGCATTCAGTTGTTAAATTGATAAATTTCGTTTATCATTCAATTTGTAACGAAGTTGATAATCTTATAACCCTTAAAAATTTTCTTTACAAAAAAGAAAATTAAATCACTATTACATTTCACAGCACTGTTAATTAAATTAATTAAAATTGTTTATTATTAAAACCACTAACTAAATTCAAAGAACTTAATATAAAGACAAATATAAAACACTTTGACGTTACAGCAAAACATAACCTAAAAATTTGACGTTTGGGCTTTGTTTACATTTTGAGGTTACAACATAACCTTTAAATTTAACATTTTGTTCTGGGCATATGTGTACTGTTTGAAACAATTATAATTACAGAGAGATTGTCACTAAATTGCCTACTGTATTTATATCTTTTTAAAAACAACACCCAAATATGGTTATTTTTCTAGGGCGAAACAAATGCAAAAATAGAAGTAAATTTACATAATCATATAATTGTTTATAATTATTAATAATTGTTTAAACAAATTCAATAGTTAGTTGGATAGAAAAATAATTCCTCTTTTCAAAGATACGCAACGCTTATACTAAAACACAATAATAGGATGGCTATTAAATGTTAACCGAATCAATTTTCAAATGTATTCAATTATTCATTAAAAATTGAATTAATTTTTTAAAACCGCCTAGTTACCTCCTTTTCTGATTACAAAATGCTTTCTTACATCCTCTTGAACAATATTTACACAATTTTAGATATCCAAATTGTAAATTAACTAAATTACATAATTTCAGATTATCAAGGTTGAACGCAGAAATTGGTATATTCAAATCCATAGATCTTCTATAACAAATCATCCCCACTTTTACCTTTATGTCTCAGTTGTGTCCAAGGAACTACTTGACAACATAATGAAATATTTGAGCCCACAAACTTTTTAATCTTTAAAAACAACAAATTTATAATGAAACTATCAAATGATAGCTCATCCTTGGCTAAACGATGAAGTAATATCAAGATAAAAGAAAAATTAACTCCAACAGTTATCCTCTTTTCTATCTAGTGTGTTATAGAATGTTTCTTTAACAAAATGAAACATATTTCTTTAGTTTTATTGGTAATTAAATTAAATTAATTATTTCCCTTTGAAGTTATGCAACCCAACCAGCATGTTTGTAAATAGGGATGTCATGCCTATATTTTCTAATAGCAAATCATATAACATGACAGTACGTAATAATAATTTTTTAATTCCATACTGTTACAACTACAATTCCACAATTGGATAAAATGTATTATACAGGTTTTGCATAAAAGATTGGTATGCTTTTGTAGAGACGCCAGTAAAACAATTGTAACAATTTATTTTACATTTTCTTTATCATGGGTAAAAAAAACTCAACAAGTTTAATTAACTTTTAATAAATCTCAATCGTCGAAACGATAATCAATTTCCTTGCATGCATTAGTCAGCATTTCAGGAGTAACGGTTTGAACAGCTGATCTTATACTATCTTCTAATTGATTTGTGTTATGAATATTCTCGGAGCAGTGTCGGCCTTTGGGGGGTGCGAGGTCAGGCGCCGCCCGAGGGCGCTAGGCTGTTTGGGACGCCGAAATTAGTAAAATCATTAAAATCATTCGATAGCAGTAAGTTTTTAAAGTTAATAAGGGCTCTCTGAAGGACTCTGCCCGAGGGCGCCAACAGGGCTAAGACCGGCACTGTCTCGGAGTAAACAATGTTTTTGATAGAACCTCAAAAAATTAAATTCTACTTCTATTCTACTTGCATATCATTTCTTACTCTTGAAGTACATGCATTGTGTTTTCATTCATTCATTCATGTGTCTCGATACATTTTTTCTGTGGAGGCAGCCAGCGCTACCTAGCGATGGATGACCCAAACCCTATTGAACTACGCGATGTAAGAGAGAGAGGTGAGAATCCGAGCTTGAATTCTTTTCTCATTTGAATTTTTCATTTCGTTAGTTACTAAAGCTTACCCGTTAGGGTAAGCAGTTGGCACCTAGTAAGGGTTATTATTCATAAGGATGAAGTTTATGAATCATCCGATCATTATATATGTCGTTGAATAATATACTATTTTGCTGGCATGTGCTTACCATACTTTATCTTCTTACGGTCGAATACAGGAAAGATACTATTTATTCTTAAATTAATTATTTGTAAAGTATCTTTTTCATATCTTTTTGAGATTCACAAACACTCTAATTCGAGGATTCTTTGGCTATAATCGGTAATGCAGCAGGTGAACAGTTGCATTAATTCTCTCTTTAAATATACAAAATTTAGTTTAAAGTTCTAATTAAATAACGAATGACATTCTTAAAGGCTATATCGTTCGCTACTGTATGTGTTTTGTGAAATTCATATAAAAATAGGAGAACAGCGTATAGATAATTTTTTTTAAATAAAATATATAAGTCCCAAATATCCATATATGTATTAAGCACTGAGAAGAAGGACTCTCACCCAAATGCAAGCAAGGATCTGTTATAAAAATGATTAAGATTTAGAACAAAGAGGAATAACAAATACAAAATATTAACTAGTGTTAGAAATGTTATTACAGTCAGTCCCTGTTGTCTGGACTCCTACAACAAATAGAATGTCAGACAAAACAACTTGAACAAATGCCAAATAAAATACAGAAAGAAAATTGAAGCACATATGTAAAATATGTAAAATATTTTTTCTATTTTACGTCGTTACTAGACCCAGTAAAGCACCGGTTTGGGTTCGTTACTGAGAATTTTGGATGCTTTACTAAGCTAGTGTATTTTATTTTTCTGGTGTTGGCGACATTGCAGTTTTTCCAAATTTTAATTTGACGTTTACGTCAACGTCAAATGTCAAATCGTGAATGGGAATGGAAACAAAATGTGTTTTTAATAAATCAGCTTCGATTATCATGGACAATTATTATCAACGTTAACAGAACTGTCACAACGGAAAGTACCGTGAACTTGTTAGACACCAGCAGGCGGTATGAAGAATATAAAAATAGCGATCAGGCTATCCTGTACCTTGCTACTTGTCAAATTGCAATAAACGAAAAAGGGTAGGTATCATAACTTCAATTTTTATTACCGTGAAAAACACAATTGTTGTAGACATTAACTGAAACATTGGAAGTGTCATGTGACGTTAAAGTAATACCAGGTAAATTTTGGTTTGACACAATATTATGAGAGAAAGAATTACTATCTGATACAGTAATATTATTTTCAGCGTCGTCCGTATGGTGAGAACATCCAGGTAATTCCAAATTAAGGTTGTTTACTGTGTCATGGTTAGAACAATCAGGTAAGTGCAATACAGTTTGATGACCAAGCATTTGTGCAACTTCAATCTTTTTCTTCAAAGATGCATCAATATAACCCTCTGCAACAGCAGATGATTTCCATCCTCCATGTCGTTTTATAGTTAGTAAATCACCGCCTTGGTTAGCCAACTGTGTTGCACTCGATCTTCGGAAGCAATGTCCAGTGAAGAGTTCTGGATTTGGTAAATGAAGAAATTCAGCAATATTTCTTGAAATTTTCCCAATAGTATTAATCCCAATGGGACTATTTACACAGTGACCACCACGATATGTTAAGAAGAAACGTTTATGTGTAACAATTTTCGGTCTCAAGGCTGCGTATTTTGCAATTAAATCAACCCAGTCTGGGTTGGTTATCATAAACTGTCTTGGTACATTGTTTTTTGTTTTAGGAACTGCTACAGTAACTGAGTGAGGTCTATATTCAACGTCATCGATGGACATGTTTGTCAATTCTTCGCGCCTACACGCGCCGCTATAACCCATTATTAATATAACCTAAAATTATATTGTTTGTACACAGTTACAAAATAAATAAAATTTACACCCACTTTCATCGCCAGGTACAATTTATTATCTGCTTCTTTAATGAATTTGTTAATGTCGCTCTCTTCCAATATTTTTGATTTTTTTGGCTGATAACCTGTAGACATTCGTTTCAAAAACGCTTGCAGTTTAACATATTTTGATATGTCGACATTCCTGTATATATCAAGACACGATTTAAGTTTTGAATAGGTGCTCCACAAAGTAGATGGTTTGTATTTTTTACTTTGCTCATCAAAATAGGCCAGTAACACATTCTCTGATATATTTCCAACATTTTTTCCATTGCACCATTCTAAAAATTGATAAAACTGTTTTTCATATTGCGATCTGGACTTCTCTGGCAATAAATTGGTAACAACATTGGCCGCACTTGCTCGAATTTCGGGCGGAGTACATGAAAAATCTTCAGAACTCATTTTCAAGAAAAAATTATGACAATTCAAATTGAATTTTCCACAGCCTTCTTAAATAATACTAAATCATTGTACCCAACCTTAACAAAATTCCCTAAATTTCAAATTTTTATTTCTTTTCTGTAAAAAGGAATTAAGAGGCGTAAAATAGAAAAAATAGTATAAAACACTCGTTCAGAAAGCTCTTCCAGCACTTGTTTGTTCCTCCACTCGCCGCTACGCGGCTCGTGTTGGAATTCCAAACGCGTGCTTGAATCGATGCTTTCTCGAACTTGTATTTTAATATACTATTTTGAAATTTCTCCATTATGCGTCTGTATTTGTTGTAGTTGTTTGAATTGATGCAATTGTTCATCTATAATATAAAAGAAAGAATACCATTAAAGGATTTACACGATAAAAGCGCAGTTTACAATTTTAAACATAATCCCTTAGTTACTACATAAGCATTACCGAAAATTTAGATGTTTGGACGATTAATAAATCCCACTTAAGATATACCAAACAGCAAATCATGAATTCTATCGTAAAGGCTGTAGAAATAGATACTCATTTTATTGATATGAGACCTACGGTTTTATTACCTATCCAAAAAAAAAAATTAATTGAGATTTTACGTTAAAATCTCCACGGGATTTCTACCCTACAAAGTGTGGTATAGAAATTATTTTGATATATACTGTTTAGGACACCGATAAAAAATTCAAATTTTCGACTTTAGAGGGGAAAAGTGCGAGCCGTCATTTTAGATGAAAGATCCAAATTTTTTTAAATAATTGCTCAACGACTGACCCTACGAAAAAACTCCCAAGATAAAATTCCAAACATGTTTTGCATAAGCACTTTTTTGGCAGCCTAATATAGACTTGAATTTTTAATCAGGGTTCGGGTCAACATATATCAACATCGTTTCTACCCCATCTTTTGTAAGGCAAATACGGTTTTTTGTCCCTACTGACTGGACTACTACAGCCCTGTAAAATTCTACGGCCTCCTAGAAAATACCTAGAAAGTTTTATAATACTCAACAAAAAGCTAATGGAAACTAATTTGTTGCTTAATCATAATAGGACAACGTCTAGCTATAAATTGTCCTACTGCCTTTTATTACAAAATGTCTTTTCATAAAGGTGGAAATAAAACTTTGTACGCGGCATGCTTTTCAACTAATCTTTACTGGGCTGGATTATGGAGGCTCACTCCTTCGCTCGCCCCACAAATTGTCCAGCTCGCCCACAAAAAATTAATTTTACAAAGCTTGCCACGTAAATAACTATTACGGCACTGAAAAGTTAAAACAAACGTCAGTTAGAAATGTTTTATTCAGTAATACTTAGTTAAACAAACATAACTCTTTGCTATAGAAGTATCGCAGTTTTACTAGAAAGTTACTTGATTATTTCTAAGCGGAGGAGCAAATAAAGTAAACCTTTGTCCAAAATAAAAAGCTGCGACACATTATGAAATAAGACGTTGTACGTTATAGATCCGGTAAACGATTATCCGCAATACTCGTTACGAAATTTCAGGCTTGACTCCTTCGTCTGTAACAATCGAGCTCGTACTGTTTACTCTCATTTACCAGACTTATAACGTAAATAACTGTTACCGTCTCTCAATCAATCGTGGTTTTGTTTTACGTACGTGGAGGTGTTAATTTAATGGCGTTTAAATACTTAATAGTAGATTACTTACCGAGGCGGGAAGTAGAACATTACGCGGAGAGCATTGTTGCTGCCCGAGGCGCGAAGCGCCAAGGGCAGCAATTGCTCAACGCGTAATGTCTTCCCGCCGAGGTATGTATACTAATTTATTCACAATCGTACATAATTATGTTCTTACATTGATACCTTATACTTGATATATGTAGGACACAACACCAGCGTTTTTATTCAGGTGGCGATAAAATTACAATTGCTGCAACAATTGTCAAAGTAAATTCGTGTCACTACTAAACCAAATTTAATTACATTGCTCCTAATTGCAATTTACACGATTTAAAATGTCTGATAGTGAAACTGATGTAAGTTCCACACCACCGGAATTGCGAGAAGTTGCTAAAACAGTGACTGGCTGTTTGTTATCTGCTAAATGTAAAGATAGATACGAAAACTTCTGCCATCTGTTGAGAATATTTAGAACTAGCAAAAGGTAAGTAATGGATATTACTAACCAAGAGAACCCATTACTAACCAAGAGAACTTATTATTGACTATGGTGTATAATAAACTGCTTTCTAACTTTTTAAACGTCAGTAATGAACACATTATGTATCGATTGTGAATAAAAGTATTTGTCAAACTTCGCTATTATATGTATACTTACTTATTCAAGAAATTAATAGACAAATCAAATTTGGGACTCCGTTTCTTAAATCTCTAATATAGAATAATACTAGTTGGGTTTTGAGACCTAATAAATGACAGATAAAAAAGGAAGATTTTAAGGTAACACTGGATTTTATAAAAAAAAAAGGACAAAATGCCTCGAGAAAAAGCTCTAAAGCAATTTAGTGGAAAAATCGAAGGGGCAGTGATTTTTGCTATACACGCAGAATTATAATGATTTTTAACATACCAAGTTCGAGATACAGTTGATTGATGGTGTCGTATGTGTCCCAAAAGGGCGTGCTGACCTCTTCGGTATCTTTCTGCGAGCTCCTGTTCGACGTTTCAGCAGCTGACGTGCTCGGGATGGCTCCATTTGGATCCCTGAAACAATTTTATAGGTCTATATTATGTGGCTGTAACAGAGGCGTTCGCGGCAAATTTTACACGGGGTCAAATAATCTTGGTTTTACTCTTAAACGAGATGGAGATGATCATTTCCTGTCTTTATCGGGCGATGTTAAGATTTTATGTGGTCATAATCACAAACGCCTAATAGCTGGTCGCAAAAATTAATAGCAAATAACGCTGTAACACTTTTAATCTGTTTTCTCTTCCAGAGAATTTTCCTTGGGAATCTAAACCCTTCCTTAGATTTTAGTTTCAATGAAGTACATACACGTACAAAAGTAATGTACCAAATTTATTTATATCCTAAAACACGTAAATATCTTGTATTGATAGAAATTGTACAAAATTCAGCTACGGCTTCGTATTTTATTTTATTGGCTAATTTCTCTTTATTGGCCATAAAATATATCAGCACTATTTTGGTCAGGCAGCCGAAATTCTGCGGTGCAATACAAGTATTTCAGTGGAGCGTTATAACCACGTCGTAAAGTTCAACAAAAAGTTTCCTGAAAAATAAATTACCGGAAAAGACAGGAGGGATTTGTGCTCATAGATATTGTAGCATTCAATCAAGAGACACGCCGACTCTACTTGGAGTAAAATAAAAATGGTTCCATAAAATTAAAATTTGTAATAGAATTTTTGCTTTTGTAATTATTAAAGTCTTTTATGAAGATGTTTAAAAAAGAACGCTTAGCTTTCTGAATTGATTTGGGAAATTTGTCAAATGTCACGCTTTAGTCGACATTGTTGATTGTTAAGAGATTGAGATAGATTGCGAAGCTTCTAGGGATTTGATAGCTTCCACCTGTTTCGCTTTTAATAAGATTTCCAGTTAAATCACGACAAGCTGCTCGAAGAAATAACAAAGAAGAAAAAAATTATATTCCCGTTAACATGAGAAATGACTTAAGATCAACAAAATACCTTTGAATTTACGAAAAGCTTGTTTATTGCGTCAAGGCTTAAGTGCTATTGTTGTCGGTGTTGGTAATCCGTTAGGATAACGATGCGTTCCTTGTTTATCCCTAGATGCAATAACATGCAGCATGTTTATCGAAACCTCGCCTTTAACTATAACGTGATGTACTTAGCGGTTGTGTAAAATCTAATGTAAACCAACAATTTCCAAAGCATCTTAATTTAAAGCTATAGCTTTGCTCTGGGATTTTCCTGCAGGAAGTACTTCCTTCCTATCCCGTTCCTCAATTTATATTCATAAAGAAAGACGAAAAAAACATATTGTTATTTTAATTCATACACTTTTGTTTTCTTTATTATTATTAATATTAGTCATTATGAAGACGGAAGAAGAAAATTCTACTTATCATTTTCCCTTTTAACCCATCCCTGCTAATTTGTATTGCTACAGAAATTGTAAACACGGGCAAATATTATCCATTCATATAAAATATAATAAATAAACCACCTTGTTCGGGGTATATGTCCTACTTTGGAAATTGACTAAGAAGGCGCAACTACGCGGTAGTGGTCTTTATAACGGCGTTACAGCAGGCACCACTGCGCGGTGCAAAGTTTGAAAACCTTGACATAAAAGCAACTTTCTTTTGCTGTGAAAACAGCGTACTTAAGTATTAAGGACACCCACATTTATAATTAACTATACATATCTTGATCTTAAACCTTTTAAATGTTAAACCTTTTATAATAAAAAATACATAAAATGTAAAAGAAATTACTAGAGATGCAGGATTTTAAACACAATTACCCCTAGATAATATTGCTTGTCTTCACCTAGACTCGTCAATAGGAGAGCGTCATTTGGAACCCTATACCCAATAATTCTACATTTTATGTATTTTTATTGTACGTCTAAAACGTTCAACTTCACGATCATAGATTTGTAGCAAGGGTGAAATCTGCAACTTTTAAACACCTTATAGTATACCACAAATATAGATGGCACCGCAGCCACTTCTCGCTATCAATGTTAATTCTACGAACAAATATATAGTGGATTGACACGAGATGCACCCATTCAAACATGGCCTCCCCTGTTGTTGAATGTAGGTGAAGACGAAACAATATTGTCTAGGGGTAATTGTGTTTGAGATCCTGCTTCTCTAGTAATATATTTTTGGAACCTTATACCTAAGAATTTTACATCCTATGTATTTTTATTTTAATTAACTTTTTAGTTTAATGGTGGTTTTTATCTTAAAGAATTATTGAATTTAAAAGTTTAAAGGTGCCATCTATATTTGTCGTATACGTTTGGCCTCCCCTACTGAGGAGTCTAGGTGAAGACGAAACAATATTATCTAGGGGTCATTGTGTTTGAAATTCTGCAAATCTAGTAATATATCTTTGGAACCCTATACCCAATAATTTTACATTTTATGTATTTTTATTATACGTTTAAAACGTTCAAGACCAAATCATAGATTTGTAGCAAGGGTGAAATCTGCAACTTTTAAACACCTTATAGTATACCACAAATATAGATGGCACCGCAGCCACTTCTCGCTATCAATTTTAATTCTACGAACGAATATATAGGGGATTGTCACGAGATGCACTCATTCAAAAATGGCCTCCCCTACTGTTGAATGTAGGTGAAGACGAAAAAATATTTTCTAGAGGTAATTGTGTTTGAAATCCTGCCTCTCTAGTAATATATTTTTGGTACCTTATACCCAACAATTTTACATCTTATGTATTTTTATTATAATTAACTTTTTAGTTTAAAGGTGTTTTTTTATCTTAAAGAAGGACTATTGAATTGAAAAGTTTAAAGATGTTTTTTAAGCACAGTTTGCTTGATTTTTCTCCTGGCATTAACGGAGTATTTCAATAGTTAAAAGTAGTTAAGTGCATTTCTAGCGAGGAAAATTTGAAAACAGATTATTTAATGAACTGAAACAAATCAATAAATGTAAGTCAGCGTGAACTAACGGGGTTTGTTTATTTGCTTTGTTTCAGTGACATAGTGCACGAACCCAGGTTTTTCAGAAAGAGAGTTTTTGACGTTTTTGCTTTAGTCTTTTCTAATTTTCCTTTACCTTTCTTAGTGTTGTTATGAAAAAGTGGTTGATAAATCTCACTGTAGTTTTAAACAGTGGTTGAGGATGTCTTCCATAACACCTGAAGGCGGTAATTTCGGGGCCACCAAACGCCAGCGCAAACTCAAGCTAAAGAGAAACGCAGAACCGTTCACGATAGGTATCTGTTTAAACCGAATTTCTTTACAAATTAAATTAGTTGGTAATGGTCTAACTTACCAACTCCATTTTAAAGCTTTTAGCAAGTTCAGAACAGACTAGCGAATAAGGCCAGGTATTCGATCCTTGACCAAGCAAATTCACCAATTCAGGAACAAAAACCAGCAGCACAAGGAATTTTACAAGTGAGGAACAAGAACCTCAGCCCAAAGATGCGACTGCAATTTTTTTTAATATGGAGTGCAGGGTTGCAGATGCAGCTACCATTTTCGTTTATCAACAGTGTAGTTGTGAGATCAGTTTTCTCTTTAACTGGTTCTGGAGTGTTGTTGGCCTGAGTGTTGTTGTTCCTCAATTGGTTCTTGTTTCTCGCTTTGTAAATTTTCCTTGTTTTTTTCTTGAATTGGCGAATTTACTTGGTCAAGGTTCGAAGAACCGGTCTTATTCGCTAGTACATCCTATAACAGCAGTGTTTTTAAATTAGCAACTGACTGAAAATAAAGCTTTTGGTCATTTGACCAGGAAATCCTCTTTGAGTGATTATGATTATAACAGTATCATTATAATAGGTATAATGGTCTATTCTATACTTAAACATATTACTATTACTTAAGATTTTCAGCAAGACATGCTTAGGGCACCTTAGGGCATACTTAATAGAATATCTACATCTGGTACCGCTTATCAAAGCGTTCAAAATGGATTTCATGCTTAATTAAACAGGAAACTAATTATGGACACCTGGCCCGGTTTGACACAACATGGTTTGTCACCGTAACGCTACAGACAAATAGGCTTCAATTGCAATGGAGAGCTCGTCGGAGGAATTCTAATAGCAAGTGCAGTTTGTACAGATGGAGAAGAAAGGAAAGGGTGGTTGAACACTTCGCCGACCAGACACAATGCCGACCGCGTACACTACGCCGACCGTGGATTTTTTAGACACTTTGCCGAGCGTGGACACTACGTCGACCCTTAAAATAAATTTTGCTACTGGACATTTTGCCGACCGTGAACACTACTCCGACGACAAGCGGTGGGCACTACGCCGAATGCAACCGCTTGACACTTTACCAACCATGGACACTACACCGACCACAACCGATTGACACTTCGTCTTACGTCGTCGTCGTCTTAGAAGTTCCGCACTACTCATGTTTACAAAATAAACTTATATAAGAATAGTAATATAATTCAAAAGGACGAAATAATACAACAGTGGTTACATACACAAAACTGTGTGTATCAGCACGTGGTCTAGACAGTTCTGGTTAACGGCCGTTTCTCGAACGTATTTTATTTCTGTCTGAAAATTGCGTCTGTTCCGCGGCCGTGCTATGCTGTACCGAACCGCGCTGGAAGCTTCTATTAGTAGGTTACATTTCATTGTAATCCTTATAAATGAATTGGCTCATTGCTGTGCTGTGCCGTACCGGGTTTCCTGCTTATTATCCGCATTATTAGTTTCTATTAACAAAGCGCGATGCTTAGTATAGTTAGGTAGTAGGTTAATAAATATATATATGTAAAAAGCTTTAAATTCAAATATGGCAGCGATATGGTTTTTATATTTTCCCTTTTTTGAAACATTCTAATTGTAATCATTATAAGACATATCATAGTGTTCCTCTTTTTAATATTTACTAAATGTAATGTAATATTTGACCGTTATAAGTTGCTGTAAACTCCAAGGTTTTATTGCTCATAAGATAATGAAATTAATTATAGCTTCAATTTCGAAGCACTTTCGGTCTTATCTATCCACGTTTGACTTCAAGATTTCCGGAGAATAATACAGTCACTGTTCAACCCTGGATCCTATAAAAGGAACAGGAAGCGTCTCGATACTAGAGTCTGAAGAGCTTTGAAGCAGAGACGTCAATAGTGACAATCATAGTAGTAAAACATCTTGCAATTGCAAAAATGTTTGTTAACTTGTGTACTTAGAAAATTTTATTTTATAAATAAAAGTACCTTATTATAAATTCTGGTCTCAAAGTAATTGTAAATTGCTTAGTTTAATTTTGATTATTTTTTAATAATATCTTCCATATTCTGGGAAAAAAAATTTTATTCAAACATCTCAGCACTGGAACTTTTGATTAATATCATTACTATAAATAATATCAACCTTCGATATTTTTGAGAAATATGGCAACTTTTAGGAGAATCATAGGCAACTATTGTAAATCATTAGTAGAAATTCTTATAAGACAAGATAAGTTTATTTAACAAATTTTTTCTTACAGCTTGATTTTGAGAATCATTCAAATGAAACAATTTTCTGAGTTTCCAATTAGAGATAAAAACGAAATTCAAGCGATCATTATTTTTTCATTTGGAAGGAAGAACTGCAAGGGAAGTTAAATTCAGGTTGGATGCTGTTCTTTGCGATTCGTCATCTTCATTTTCTGCTCTGAGTTTTTGAGTTTCGAAATTCAAACGCGTCCGTAGGCACACAATTGACCAATGAACTACGCTCACGACGTCCAAAAACGGCAACCACATTAGGGATTGTGGATAAAGTCTACGGCACGGTCTTACCAGATTGCCGAATAAATGTGTGTGAAATTGAAGAAGCCGTGGGCATCTCTTATGAATGTGTAATTCATATTTTCCAATGATATTTTAATAAATTAGGTTTAAAAAAGCTTTCTGAAAGATGAGAACATCAGAAGATTAGTGCATTTGAGCCAATTATTTGGAAGTGTTTAAGAGGAATGCAAAGAATCTCGTGAGACAATTTATGATCATGAGTGAGACCTAGATTCACTATTACATACCACAAACTAAAATGCAATCAAATCAGTGGATTGGACACGGCGAAACAGTTCCGGAGGAAGAAAGTTATTCAATCAGCTGGAAAGGTGTTAGTATTTTGGGACGACAAAGGCTGATTGATTATTTTGAAAGAAGGAAGGCGGTTACTGCCCAATATTACACAGCAATTTTGGATAAGCTGGAAGCAATTCAGGATAACCGCCCCATAATTGTCGAGAAAAAACTGTCGTTGCACTGCGACAGCGCACCGGTCCAGCAAAATTTGACAGAATTGCATCATTCTGCATCCACCTTATTCGCCTGATTTGGCTTCTTGGATTTCTTTTCTACTCTTCCGTAGGGGTATATAAAATCGACCGGCGCGAACAGAGGGGAATCAATTATTCTTGAACCGGTGAATTGAATATGTGGCTTGTGTAATTAGTAGTCAAATACCCGTGAATAAATAAATGTTTAATAAAAGTTGTAATAAATAAATAAATAGTCCTTAAATAAATTTGTAAATAACTAACATTTAAGTTCGTTAACAGTTTATAATTATAGTGTTAAATAATTAGTTAAGATTAAATTAGTGTATTTAAATAATATTTCTCTTGTTACGATTTATTTAGACGATTAAACAGCATTTTTGTTATTATTTTAAAAAGAACGTTACAATAAAAATAATAAAAAAATAATACTGGCTTTAAAATGTTGTTGCTTATAATTCTGCTGTTGCTGAAAGGTTCTGAGTGGTTTGGTGAAATGCTATTGCACATAAACTCTGAACTTATAGATTTGAACTGCCTATGGACTATTTCATTTAAATTTTATAGTTCCAAAAAATTAAACAAAACATATTTTTTTAATTCATTGCAATTACTCTTTATTAAAGTTTTAATTATCTAAGCAAATGCGTATTAAAAGTGGATCATCTTCCAAAAAAATATATAGTAAGACATTTTGAGGTACATTCGAATATTTTAGATAGATCATCCTTCGCATTAAATCAAGTAAACTGTGATTAATATTACCAAAAACATTAATTAAATTAATTAATAATAATGAAGTAATAATACGAAATCAACAATAGTCTGGAACAAGTACGTACATAGATAACAAGACAAGATAACTAATCATTTACTACAGCAGATAAATATAGGATTTCCTTCAAAGTTATATACTGTGAAATGGGATGAAAGGATATCCTAATATAGGCATAAATTAATATGATAAGAAATAATTATTCTTGTTCGCGGACTTTCTCGGTGTTAGTTATTTAAATGTATATTTAAGGAAACGGGTTATTTATTTAGTGGAAGTACGAGTACAATATCTTTTAAAGATTTTTTACTTAAGGTTTACAGTACGTAGGAATTTATAATCGGTAAAATGCTTCACACCTGACTTGAACCAAAATAAAGTCCAAAATAAAAACATAGAAAAATCGATTAATTTAAAAAATCCTAAAATATTAAGTAGGCGTAATGCTGAAAAAAGACAAAAACACCCGAGTAGTTTATTAATCGTACTTCATTTTGCTTCATTTTTATAGATAAATTAATAAGATCAGGAGGTGAATAATGGGAAATCAATTTTCTTTGAATTTCTAATTTATTATTGGCGTCATATGAGGTCACTGCGTCCATTACATTTGCTAAAAACAAAGTTGGTTCTGTCCAGTGATACCAGAAATAAGCCGCGAGGACGCAGCGTGTCCTTTCCAGTCATTTTTACTCTTTATTATACAATTTCAACACCTCAATGAACGACATTTTACATTTCAGAGGATACATTTTACACGTGTAAAAAAATTAATATTAATATTTGATTAATTGTTAATTATCTATTAATAAGTTAATGTACTGTAATTAGTAATTGTAAAAAATCAATGAAAAATAATTAATAATAAATAAAAGAAACAAAGAAAAAATGATAAATGACATTCATTAATAAAGTAAAACACATCAACAGCCAACATATTAATAAACAATTCTGTTATAAATATAATATTTCTAAAAAGAAATGATTTACAATTAAATACTAATATGGTATGTATAATGATTATAGTTTTTTTAACATACATATACATACGTAGTTTAAAGAATGACTATAAAATTAAGGTATCATTTTAAGTAATCATTCTTTTTTATAAATATTATATATATAAAAATTGTTTATTTATAAAATAAGCAATTCAATAAAAAAAGATGGTAAATGACATTCATTAAAGAAGTAAGCAACATCATCGAATGGAAGGCGCGTTACATTTCTACATCGCTAAATATTTTTTAATAAAATATTTAGTAATATATTTTATAAATAAACAGTTTTTTATAAATATAATGTATATATGAAAAGAAATTATTACATAAAAGTATCCCGTAATTTTATAGTCATTGTTTAAATGTATATTTATGCTAATTAAAAATAAAATTAAATGATATATTAACATTCAATTGTAAATTATGCCTTGTTATAAATATTATATTGTTAGAAAAATTATTTATTTATAAGATATATTAAATATTTTTTTATAAAATAAAATTACCGCATCCAGGAACCCGGGAGACCGCGTTATCTACATGGAAATCTAGCACGCCTCTCATTTGATCATCTTCGCTGTTAATATCTTTTGTTTCTTTAATGAATGTCATTTATCATGTTTTGGTTTGTTTGTTTTTTTAATAATTACTTTTTAATGACTTTTTATAATATTGCTAACCACAGTACAATAACTTATTAATTGATTAATAATAATTAATCAACAATAATATTAAATCATTTATGTATGTAAAATATGCTTTTAAAATCTAAAATTTCGTTCGTTTTGGCAATGAGATTTTACAACAAAGAGAGGAAATAAATAGGAAAGAAATGCATGATTCCCACTACTTTATGTGGGCGTGTAATTTTAGCAAACGAATCTACGTGTATTAAGAAAATTATTTGAAGGTTATGTCAAAAACGATGAATGCTCGTGCATACGATCTCAGATGCATTTTTTAGAGAATCTTAAAGACTAGTGGGTTTAAATTATTTGTAAATAATAAGTAATTATAATGAGCAGTAATTAAATTATTTGCAAACATTAATTGTTATTAATTATAAATAAATCCAAATTTTATTTGTTCTACAATTCATCAAGTAAAAATTTACATTTAACACAGCCTCATATTTAAATTCAGTTAAGATTAATTTATCTAAAAATAATTTATTGTAGTTAAAACTGACTTTAAAGTTTGGTTTTGTATACGGATTTAATAAACGAAGTGACGTTTTTGGGCAAATGAGTTGAGTAAGACAAATTTATTTTCCCTTTTGGGGATTGTATTCACAAGATGTTATAACTAGTTGTGTAAGCTTACATTGCTTACCACCTAATAATTCATAAGAAATGAATTGAAAAAATTGCACTTGAACATGAGAGACTTCGTGTTGAATAAATAGTTCATCGGCGGAGTTCGAGCTATATCCTAGTGTAGTATTCACAACTACAGATCAATTAGTTCAGATATAATTGTTGAAACAGTCGCATCCATGTAATTAATCTCTAGTTAAAAATGATTGGAGTTATGAGTGTAGACTGTGAACAGGAGCAGGCCATGGTTAAAAAGGTGTTTCGCTGTCTATTGTTTTATATAAATATCCAATTATATCAACTGTGGTAAAATTGAACTTATCATTAACAAGGATTTGGCCATGTTATGAATGAAGTGGTTTATTTTGAACGAATACATTCAAATGTGGTTTATAGATAGCGTTAAGTACCTAAAGATAAACGTTAATAACTTCAAGACAGTTTACAGTTCATATTGTTATATTAAGTACATCGTTGGATTCATCGTTAACAGTACTTTTCATGGATTAGATAATAATATGCAAACTATTTAAAAAAACAAAGAAAATCTATGATTCTCGAAATTTAGCAATACTGTCTAACAATTTTTAACTTTTAATATTCACAAAAAATATGAGATTATTGTTTAGGCAAATAAGAGCTCAAAAACTTTTCTAGCTCAAAAGGTCAATTTGAATAGTAACCGTATCCTGAAGACAAACTGTCAATAAGTCCGAAACAGGGTGAGAGACTCATTGATCGTATGTATTTTTGCTATTAATATTGTAATATTTTTTCAAGTAGTGTGAAAATAAAACTATCACAATCTATTTATAACTTCATTTTTCGTCAAACTGCCTTTTCATCTAATTCTTCTTCCTGTGCTGCTACACTACCTTAGCAAACACGACACTAAGCTTCTGACTGAGCTCTTGTTTTGTTTGTCTTCAAGGGCGCTAATAAAAAATGTAATACTATACAGGGTCTTATTAAAAAAAAAATAACTTTATTTCATCATGCTTTATATAATCAAGCAAAAACTATCAAATTGCCAAAAAATATATGAATTATTTTAATCAAAACAACTTCTATATAAAAATTATTTCCTCAAAACGTTTCCGAGGTAAAGTATGCGCTCATAAGAAACTTGTACATTTACATACTAAGTGCGAATCTGAAATGTAAGAAACCTACAATGTCGATAAAACATGAAAATGAAGTTTTACCAACGCTATATATATGAGGATAAATAGATTAAAAAGTTCCCGAAATGATAATGACAACAAAATAAATGTTATTCAAGTTGTATTTTATTTTTCAACGTAATTCCCTCGAACTTCAACGCACTTGGTCAGAAGTTACTCCAACTTCTTGATTCCTTCCCGGAAGTGACGTTCTGTAATCATCAAAATAACCATTTACGGTATCCATCACCTATTATTTGACCAGAATCTATTTCCAGCCAGGAATACTTTTAATTTTGGGAATAGGTGGAAGGACAAGGGAGTCAAATCAGGCAAATAGCTGGACGCTGAATGATTTTGAACGTCAATTCAGAATGAGACAGTTGTCGCAGTGGGACAGCAATTTTTTTTTCTATAATTCCGGCCCGTTTTTCCTGAATTATAGCTGTTTCTAGTTTGTCCAAATTTGCCTTGCAAGGAAATTATTTGCATTCCTCTTAAAAACACTTCCCAATAATTGGCTAAAGTTTGTGCTCGAATGCGTTTCTGCTCCGGATTGAGCAAATGCGAAGCTCATCTTGCAGAAATTTTGTTTAGACCCAGTTTATGATGTATAATAAGATTTAATCGTTCATAGGCGATGATCACGGCTTCTTCAATTTCACGCATCTTTATTCGGCGATCTGCCAAGACCATGTAATGGGTTTTATCCAAAATCTCTAGTGTGATTGCCGTCTTTGGACGTCCTGAACGTGGTTTGTAATTTGCGCGCATGCGGCGGCATTTGAATTCCGAAACTCAAAAACTCTCGATGGAAAAGGAACGCGACAAGTCTCCAAGAACAGCATCCAATCTGGATTTAATTTCCGTCGCGGTTCTTCCTTTCAGATGAAGAAAACTGATGACCGCCCGAATTTACTATCCTGTTCCTGAAGTAACGATTGCTCTGGTCCCTATAAATCAAATTACAATGTAAATCTGGGAACCTGTATTACAACTTTTATATCACGCCCGTTTTTGATAAAATGCTTACTTTTCAAAATTCAAGTTAAATGAATTTGTGTTATTTACTGGTTACATTTAGAAACGTAAGTATTTTATTAAAACATCGCTTCGTACAAAAGTTGTAGTGTACGCTACTACATTTCTGGTGGTTTTTGGATTTTGATAAACGATGCAACTTTTATGATAAAATCGGAAAACAAACTGCAGTGTACTGTAAGGACGACATCCGCCCTCTATGCGGACACTTGCAAGCCGCTACTGAATTGTCATATACAAATTACAGAAGTATAACAAACTGCTTTCTTTAGTGATTCTGTTTAAGTAAACCAAAATTGTTTTAATTTTTGAAAGGAACCCAAAAATTTTCCTAATTAGATGGCAGACACTGATAATACATACTATCTTAAGTATACTATAGATAATGCTTGAGAAAGTTAATACTTTACTGTTTATTTTTATATTGTTGTTATACTTTCATCTATAATTAAGAAATACCTCAAGATAAAAATATGTTTAAACAATTAGTGTGTAAACAATTAGACCAAAATGTAGTAGACTTGCAATAAGTATTGACCGCAGTAGTAGTGTTGAGAGTGTAATCGAAAGTAAGTAACAGCATACACACACTTATGTATTTAGTTGATGTCAAAAGATCTCATGTTATGTATGGCTCGGTATCAAGAAGAAAATGTATATTAAACAGTTAAAATCTTTTAACGAAGTTTATAGGATTTAAGAATCGATTAAAATTTGTTTTTTAAGGAAGTCTTTAGTAAGCAAGAATTGAATACCTGAATTGGTAAAATTGAACGACATTGACATTCCTAGAGGTTACTGGAATGTTTGAGCTGCATTACTGTTGGAGTGTTATAAAAATTTATTTTTAATACCTAATTAATTCTTTGTTTTTACATCTACAACATGTAATCCAATGAATCACAAGCAGTGAATAAATAAACTTTTTATAACGTATGCGTACAGTGCTTTACAAAATTATTGTTAAGTTAATATTGTGGTTACTCTAATCTGGAGAATTGAATCTGTCAAATATAATAATCTGTATTGTGCTTAAATATATTATCTTCAAAATTACTAAATGATGTCAACATTTTGGAAAAAATATATATCCTTTCTATTGACCAATATATTCCCCGTTTCTTTGATGTTTTGTAGCTTATTATTGTGGGACCTCTTTTGATGCGATTTTTATAACAGCTACAAGATAATCTTCAAGAAGTGCCCGCCTCGTGTCGACTGCCCACTCTCTCTTTCAAAGCAGAAAATACTACTTTTTTGGTTAGTAGGACTAATAACTTCGATACATTGCAAAAATTAAGCCGATTTAAGTTGGAAAGCGAAGTCGTGTCTGCCTAGTACGTTTATATGGTTTACTGCTAGCTGCTGCTTGACAGGTTTTCGCTACTGGATTCTTGATAATGCGTGCGAGCGATTTACAAAATAATCCAGTCTGCTCGGAGCTTCGTGGTGTGATCAGGATCTTGTTAGCAAAAAAAGTAAGCTGCCAGCAAAAAACAACAAAAGATCGCCCGATTGCAATGATAGACAATTTGACGAAAAAGGTGAATAAGATCTTGAGGATCATTGTCTTACCTTCGGAAGTTTTATTTATAATATTGTAACTTAAAATCCTGGTTACAGTGCGAAGCTTAAAGCTAGAGGATTATTTATTGCTCCACTCATTGTAAATCGCTCATACGCCACATCAAGTAAGGATCCGACAATAGCAATCTGGCAGACATCTAGGAGCTAGTAAACCATATAAAGAACCTACACGGTTCAGCATCACAGCTTCAATCATTGGTAACTTAAAAACGGGCCTTATTTAAAAGGTTCACATATGTTAAACAACTATAAGCAATCTTTCAAACATTTAT